>SJYX01021781.1:187293-203519 GCA_006410675.1 Oreotragus oreotragus | reverse complement strand
GAGTTTCAGCTTTAGCATCAATCCTTCCAATGAACACCAAGGACTGATCTCCTTCAGAATGGACTGGTTGGATCTCCTTGCAGTCCAAGGGACTCTCAAGAGTCTTCTCCAACACCACAGTTCAAAAACATCAATTCTTCAGCACTCAGCTTTCTTCACAGTCCAACTCTCACATCCATACATGACCAGCGGAAAAACCATAGCCTTGACTAGATGGACCTTTATTGACAAAGTAATGTCTCTGCTTTTGAATATGCTATCTAGGTTGTTCATAACTTTCCTTCCAAGGAATAAGTGTCTTTTAATTTCATGGCTGCAGTCACCATCTGCAGTGATTTTGGAGCCCCCAAAAATTAAGTCTAACACTGTTTCCACTGTTTCCCCATCTATTCCCCATGAAGTGATAGGATCAGATTCCATGACCTTCGTTTTCTGAATGTTGAGCTTTAAGCAATATTTTTCACTTGCTTCCAAGTACCTTATTCCAGGTTATATAGGTCTCACCTGATGGAGCTGAAACTGCTACTACAGTCTCACTCTAGAACTCATTATTTAGCTACTGTGATACACTCTCATACTTTATTTTCTTTATTTACTTTAGTAACTCCAAACTTGAAGAACTAGGCAAATAGGGAAATAGGGAAAATGTGTTAATTGAGTCTCTTTGAGTTATGAAGAGAAAATTTCAAGATACACCACTAAGGTATTCCTCCCCAGAAATCTGCCTTTTCCTGGTAGGAGGGACCTGTAATTTGATTTGAGAAAACTCCCTCTGGAACTTTGCTTCACCCTCTCTGAGAATAACCACTGAACAGTTACATCCTGGGCTGCATACTTTTTACCTTACTCTTCCAGACATTTGATTTCCAGCTGAACTCTGCTGGTTTCTGACTTTAACTATTGTTGGTTTCACATTCTAGCTTTATTTCCCAATCTTACATTAAATAGGAGCATTGTAGCTCCCGGATTGATCCCTGTGTCCCATGAGCTACCCCAAAGAGGCTGCGGGCCTTCAAGTTGGACTCCTTCATGACTTCTTTCTGCTCACAGTGTTTCTTCACATTCAGTATTCCTTCCCTTGGGACTTTTAAGCAACTTTTAATAGGAGGTCAATAATTAAAGTACAATAGGGCAAATAGGTTGCAGAGAAAAAGTCCCAGAAGTTATATGTCCAGAAGTCAGTTCTTAATTTGATGTTTTCAAGTGACCTTTGAGCCATGTGAACATTTGATAGGAAACTAGTAAAAAGAATTTCTGCTGACTTTGAAAACTATCTAATTTCCTGGAATTATTCAATTAAGCCTGTGCTCATTTGCTACAGTCATGTCTGTCTCTTTGTGACCCCCATGAACTGGAGCCCTCCAAGCTTCTCTGTCCATGGGATTTTTCAGATAAGAATACTGGAGCGGGTTGTTATGCCCTCCTCCAGGTCATCTTCCTGACTCAGGGATTGAACCCACGGCTCTTGAGTCTCCTGTATTGCAGGTGGATTTTTTTTTTTTTTTTACTTCTGAGCCATCAGGGAAGCCCAGCAAGTATTTTTTCAGCTTTTAATACATAGGGCACTTTTATAAGCTTTACAGATGATATCAAAGTGAGATGTACAAACACTGCTCAAACCTAGAAGGAAGGACATAAATGTAACTAACAGTAATAAGCATGAGAAATGTGGCAGAGGTTTAGCCTTACCTGTGGAATCCTTGAAGACTATTAATTTTTTTTTTTTAGTTTTGGATGTTTTGGAATTTGGAGGACAAGCACCATGTCCATTACAGCTAAGCCTCATGGGAAAAGCCATTGTTAAACCACAGGGAAGTGAAGTGGAAAGGGGATTGGAGAGAACAGCAGGAGGAGAGGCTAGGGAGGAAGGGAAGGAACAGTACAGATAGACTGTTGCCTACCATCTATGTATATTCAGTATTACCTGCATTTGGATTCAAACCAAACAGTGTGTTTCATTCACAGAGTTGGTGAGCCTGATGGAAACTAGCTCATTTTTATTTTCACTGATCTAGGCATAAGGGCCTGATGTACTCTTTTCTCATAGCTTTCAAGGGATTGTCTCTGAATGCGATTGTCCCTGAGAATTACAGAAATGCACAATCTCTTTTTATTTATTGTTCAGCAAGTCTGTGTGGCTCATACCATTCTAAGTGCAAAATGGCCATCAAGATAATCAGACAGAACTATAATTTTCATTAGTTTCACTTCTATATTCATGAAAAAGGAAAGAGACAGATTCTACCATTAAAAATGATTGCCCTTTCTACTAATTGAAATGATCAACTTGTAGTAGTTTAAAAGCTCTTATTTTTAGTTATGTCTGAGGTTCAGCAAGACAAAGCTAGTTATTATGCCTATTACCTTTCTTTTAAATTTATTGAATTAGCCCAAAATTTTGTTTAGGTTTTTCATAACTTCTTAATAGAAAAACCTAAATGAGCTTTTGGGCAAACCCAATACTACCCCTACTAAAAACACTACCATCATATAATTGTTCTTACCTACATCCCTTCTTATTCTCTTGATCCCCTCACTTACTTATATTATCCTAACCTAAACAAACAGGCTAATCTTTTGTATGAAGCAAAATCTTCTTCCTGAGATTTCCTTCTTATTTCTATTCCTAAGGCTTGAGTTATCCCAATCTTGCCACATAATATTTATGCCCATTAGCTACATTTCCTCAAGGAGACCATTTATTATCCTTGAATAAAGAATGAAATTTAGGTTTTTCTTCCAATGTCAGGAATTTGGGATTCTATTTGGACCAGTGACTTTGAAATGGTTACAAGTATATAAACTGCAACTCATTGCCACTTTAAAAAATATAAGCTGACAAAAGGGTAATGAAGTTACTTATCACACACTGTGCAGTGAATTACACATATCTATCCATCTATCTATTTAATAGACTTTTACTGAAGTTCCTTTAGCTAGTTTCTTGGAATATAAAGGTGAATACTAGTGATAGCTGATCTACTTTACATGTTGTCCATAATTTACAGTGTCATATTCACAGGAAAACAATTATACTAACCAGAGTGTATCAGTAACCCTGCTTTTTTAAAAACTTTAGTAATTAGCCACTTAGGGAACAATGAGTTTATGCTGCTTAATACTGTTTTCAACTACAAAAACAACTCATAGATGAGAGAAATCAGTGTGGCCTCTAGTAATTAGGGAAGGATTGCTTGAGAAGCTGGGACTCTATAGGAGCCTTGAAAGAGGACTACTACTTAAATACATACAAGCAAATAGAGATTTTTCCAATTATAGAAAGGTTGAGAAAAAAAATCCCTTTTTCCAATGTCTAGGCTATTTTCCACTCTTTTGTATCTTTGGTTTCAATATTACTGGCCATAAAGAGCAGGACTAATTTAAAGCAAATTATTTTGGTTTTGGATTCTTCCTTGTGGCAACATTGACCAGTTATTCATTTGGCCTTTTACTTCTGTCAGCATATAGAGGCTTACAGAAATTATCTCATCTAAAAGATGTCCTGCAGTGTGATCTACTTATCATTTTTATGTGAAGTGAAGGGATACTTCGTGAAGGCAATGATCGTCTTTACTTGCTTCATGTTTTTTGCTTAATATTTTCTTGTTTATGGCAAACAATTCATTTATATTAGTAAACATTTAGTAATAATTCAATAAACGTTGAGGATACTGAGTAGAGGAAGAGGGTAGAGATTAATTCCTCATTGCCTTTTAGGAGTTAATTCCATTGTAGGTCCAATGGAGTGTGAACAAGAAAACAATGAGCCAGCAAAATCTGATTTTGTTGATTAACAAAAGGGGATGATGGTGAGAAATTATTTTGTTTTCTGAAATGATAAACTTTCAGAAACTTTGCTGTTTGAAGACTGTAAGAATGGAATGGTTCATTTTGTACAGAGGATCTGAATCACTTTGAAGCAACCTAAGTTGCTAATGCATGTTCAGAGCTCTATAGATAATGAGTTTCTAANGCAAAATCTGATTTTGTTGATTAACAAAAGGGGATGATGGTGAGAAATTATTTTGTTTTCTGAAATGATAAACTTTCAGAAACTTTGCTGTTTGAAGACTGTAAGAATGGAATGGTTCATTTTGTACAGAGGATCTGAATCACTTTGAAGCAACCTAAGTTGCTAATGCATGTTCAGAGCTCTATAGATAATGAGTTTCTAAATGGCAAAACCAATACAGTAAAGCAAAATAAAGTAAAAATAAAAATTAAAAAAAAGAAAGTGAAAAAAATTTAAATTTATCTTAACTTTATAGTTTCCAAGAAACAAAACCTTGAGTTCACTTTGCAGTATAGATAAACCTCTATACATAGTGCTCTTACTTCCCTTTGAGCCAAAACTCATTTAAATTTTACCTAAACTCCACCTTTCCCCAGGGATCCTGTAATAGAACTTCTACTTTCTTTCTTTGATGTGTCATTACACTGTTGCTTTAAAGTGCCCTCCTTTGTTGTAGTTAGAAATGTGGCAGTCTTTATCAGATTGGCTTTATTAAATCTTAATACTTCAGATCTTGATTTTAGGGGAAAAGGTGACTATTTTTCTCCACCTGATGAATAGTATTTTTTTTTAAATATTATTGATCTTTGCTCAGTAATTTTTGTTTCAAAAATACACACACTGCCTCTATTGGATAAAGTTATTTGATATAAACTAGAGGAACTTTGGGTAAATTGCTCATTACAGAATCACGCACACAGGAATGTAGATTCTAGTCACTATGGTGCTTCAGTTCAGTTCTGTCACTCAGTTGTGTGTGACTCTTTGTGACCCCATGGATTGTAGCACATAAGACTTCCCTGACCATCATCAACTCCTGGAGTTTACTCAAACTCATGTGTATTGAGTTGGTGATGCCATCCAACCATCTCATCCTCTGTCTTCCCCTTCTCTTCCTGCCTTCAGTCCTTCCCAGCATCGTGGTCTTTTCTAATGAGTCAGCTCTTCCTATCAGGTGGCCAAAGTATTGGAACTTCAGCTTCAGCATCAGTCCTTCCAATGAATATTTAGACTGATTTCCTTTAGGATGGACTGGTTGCATCTTCTTGCAGTGCTTAGGAATGTGAAAAAAAGAAAATTTCCCACTGCCACATGACAGATATTTTGTCTTTTATTTAGTGAAGCATCCTAAGCACCTAACAATATCTGGCATGTATTTTGTTGTTCTCAATACATATTTATTGAATGATATACACCCACAAACTTGGTAAATTGCTCATTACAGAAGCACGCACACAGGAGTGTAGATTCTAGTCACTATGGTGCTTCAGTTCAATTCTGTCACTCAGTTGTGTGTGACTCTTTGTGACCCCATGGATTGTAGCACATCAGACTTCCCTGACCATCATCAACTCCTGGAGTTTACTCAAACTCATGTGTATTGAGTTGGAGATGCCATCCAACCATCTCATCCTCTGTTTTCCCCTTCTCCTCCTGCCTTAAGTCCTTCCCAGCATCGTGGTCTTTTCTAATGAGTCAGTTCTTCCTATCAGGTGGCCAAAGTATTGGAACTTCTGCTTCAGCATCAGTCCTTCCAATGAATATTTAGACCGATTTCCTTTATGATGGACTGGTTGCATCTTCTTGCAGTGCTTAGGAATGTAAAAAAAGAAAATTTCCCACTGCCACATGGCAGATATTTTGTCTTTTATTTAGTGAAGCATCCTAAGCATCTAACAATATCTGGCATGTATTTTGTTGTTCTCAATACATATTTATTGAATGATATACACCCACAAACTTCCACACAAACAGTTGCTGTGAAGAGCTAGAGGAAATAAGCTAATTGTACAATTTTAGTCTTGAAGAAATAAGATAGAGGCAATTGTATCACTTTCTTCCCATCTTTTTTAACCTGATATATGAGCTTTTACATCTATTCACACTGTCGTCATTTATTATGCCTTCTGGGTTATATAATTTAGTTAGTTACACAATAAAATCAAATTCTTAGCTTGCTATCAGATGATCTGACAGTCCTNAAGAAGGCTGAGCACAGAAGAATTGATGCTTTTGAACTGTGGTGTTGGAGAAGACTCTTGAGAGTCCCTTGGCCTGCAAGAAGACCCAACCAGTCCATTCTGAAGGAGATCAACCCTGGGATTTCTTTGGAAGGAATGATGCTAAAGCTGAAACTCCAGTACTTTGGCCACCTCATGTGAAGAGTTGACTCATTGGAAAAGACTTTGATGCTGGAAGGGATTGGGGGCAGGAGGAGAAGGGGACGACAGAGGATCAGATGGCTGGATGGCATCACTGACTCGATGGACATGAGTCTGAGTGAACTCCAGGAGTTGGTAATAGTCAGGGAGGCCTGGTGTGCTGTGATTCATGGGGTTGCAAATAGTCGGACACAACTGAGCTACTGAACTGAGCTGTACTGAACTGAGAGGAACGATCCTGGAAGTATTTCTTGTAATATCACATAAATTTCACTAGCTATGAATGGGACCTCTGATTTAGTTTACAAGTTGCTATTTCAGATTCCTTTTGTTGTGTTTCAGTTCATTTCAGTTCAGTCAATCAGTCGTGTTCGACTCTTTGCAACCCCATGAATTATAGCACATCAGGCCTCCCTGTCCATCACCAACTCCCGGAGTTTACATAAACTCATGTCCATCGAGTCAGTGATGCCATCCAGCCATCTCCTCCTCTGTCGTCCCCTTCCCCTCCTGCCCCCAATCCCTTCCAGCATCAAAGTCTTTTCCAATGAGTCAACTCTTTGCATGAGGTGGCCAAAGTATTTGAGTTTCAGCTTTAGCATCAATCCTTCCAATGAACACCAAGGACTGATCTCCTTCAGAATGGACTGGTTGGATCTCCTTGCAGTCCAAGGGACTCTCAAGAGTCTTCTCCAACACCACAGTTCAAAAACATCAATTCTTCAGCACTCAGCTTTCTTCACAGTCCAACTCTCACATCCATACATGACCAGCGGAAAAACCATAGCCTTGACTAGATGGACCTTTATTGACAAAGTAATGTCTCTGCTTTTGAATATGCTATCTAGGTTGTTCATAACTTTCCTTCCAAGGAATAAGTGTCTTTTAATTTCATGGCTGCAGTCACCATCTGCAGTGATTTTGGAGCCCCCAAAAATTAAGTCTAACACTGTTTCCACTGTTTCCCCATCTATTCCCCATGAAGTGATAGGATCAGATTCCATGACCTTCGTTTTCTGAATGTTGAGCTTTAAGCAATATTTTTCACTTGCTTCCAAGTACCTTATTCCAGGTTATATAGGTCTCACCTGATGGAGCTGAAACTGCTACTACAGTCTCACTCTAGAACTCATTATTTAGCTACTGTGATACACTCTCATACTTTATTTTCTTTATTTACTTTAGTAACTCCAAACTTGAAGAACTAGGCAAATAGGGAAATAGGGAAAATGTGTTAATTGAGTCTCTTTGAGTTATGAAGAGAAAATTTCAAGATACACCACTAAGGTATTCCTCCCCAGAAATCTGCCTTTTCCTGGTAGGAGGGACCTGTAATTTGATTTGAGAAAACTCCCTCTGGAACTTTGCTTCACCCTCTCTGAGAATAACCACTGAACAGTTACATCCTGGGCTGCATACTTTTTACCTTACTCTTCCAGACATTTGATTTCCAGCTGAACTCTGCTGGTTTCTGACTTTAACTATTGTTGGTTTCACATTCTAGCTTTATTTCCCAATCTTACATTAAATAGGAGCATTGTAGCTCCCGGATTGATCCCTGTGTCCCATGAGCTACCCCAAAGAGGCTGCGGGCCTTCAAGTTGGACTCCTTCATGACTTCTTTCTGCTCACAGTGTTTCTTCACATTCAGTATTCCTTCCCTTGGGACTTTTAAGCAACTTTTAATAGGAGGTCAATAATTAAAGTACAATAGGGCAAATAGGTTGCAGAGAAAAAGTCCCAGAAGTTATATGTCCAGAAGTCAGTTCTTAATTTGATGTTTTCAAGTGACCTTTGAGCCATGTGAACATTTGATAGGAAACTAGTAAAAAGAATTTCTGCTGACTTTGAAAACTATCTAATTTCCTGGAATTATTCAATTAAGCCTGTGCTCATTTGCTACAGTCATGTCTGTCTCTTTGTGACCCCCATGAACTGGAGCCCTCCAAGCTTCTCTGTCCATGGGATTTTTCAGATAAGAATACTGGAGCGGGTTGTTATGCCCTCCTCCAGGTCATCTTCCTGACTCAGGGATTGAACCCACGGCTCTTGAGTCTCCTGTATTGCAGGTGGATTTTTTTTTTTTTTTTACTTCTGAGCCATCAGGGAAGCCCAGCAAGTATTTTTTCAGCTTTTAATACATAGGGCACTTTTATAAGCTTTACAGATGATATCAAAGTGAGATGTACAAACACTGCTCAAACCTAGAAGGAAGGACATAAATGTAACTAACAGTAATAAGCATGAGAAATGTGGCAGAGGTTTAGCCTTACCTGTGGAATCCTTGAAGACTATTAATTTTTTTTTTTTAGTTTTGGATGTTTTGGAATTTGGAGGACAAGCACCATGTCCATTACAGCTAAGCCTCATGGGAAAAGCCATTGTTAAACCACAGGGAAGTGAAGTGGAAAGGGGATTGGAGAGAACAGCAGGAGGAGAGGCTAGGGAGGAAGGGAAGGAACAGTACAGATAGACTGTTGCATACCATCTATGTATATTCAGTATTACCTGCATTTGGATTCAAACCAAACAGTGTGTTTCATTCACAGAGTTGGTGAGCCTGATGGAAACTAGCTCATTTTTATTTTCACTGATCTAGGCATAAGGGCCTGATGTACTCTTTTCTCATAGCTTTCAAGGGATTGTCTCTGAATGCGATTGTCCCTGAGAATTACAGAAATGCACAATCTCTTTTTATTTATTGTTCAGCAAGTCTGTGTGGCTCATACCATTCTAAGTGCAAAATGGCCATCAAGATAATCAGACAGAACTATAATTTTCATTAGTTTCACTTCTATATTCATGAAAAAGGAAAGAGACAGATTCTACCATTAAAAATGATTGCCCTTTCTACTAATTGAAATGATCAACTTGTAGTAGTTTAAAAGCTCTTATTTTTAGTTATGTCTGAGGTTCAGCAAGACAAAGCTAGTTATTATGCCTATTACCTTTCTTTTAAATTTATTGAATTAGCCCAAAATTTTGTTTAGGTTTTTCATAACTTCTTAATAGAAAAACCTAAATGAGCTTTTGGGCAAACCCAATACTACCCCTACTAAAAACACTACCATCATATAATTGTTCTTACCTACATCCCTTCTTATTCTCTTGATCCCCTCACTTACTTATATTATCCTAACCTAAACAAACAGGCTAATCTTTTGTATGAAGCAAAATCTTCTTCCTGAGATTTCCTTCTTATTTCTATTCCTAAGGCTTGAGTTATCCCAATCTTGCCACATAATATTTATGCCCATTAGCTACATTTCCTCAAGGAGACCATTTATTATCCTTGAATAAAGAATGAAATTTAGGTTTTTCTTCCAATGTCAGGAATTTGGGATTCTATTTGGACCAGTGACTTTGAAATGGTTACAAGTATATAAACTGCAACTCATTGCCACTTTAAAAAATATAAGCTGACAAAAGGGTAATGAAGTTACTTATCACACACTGTGCAGTGAATTACACATATCTATCCATCTATCTATTTAATAGACTTTTACTGAAGTTCCTTTAGCTAGTTTCTTGGAATATAAAGGTGAATACTAGTGATAGCTGATCTACTTTACATGTTGTCCATAATTTACAGTGTCATATTCACAGGAAAACAATTATACTAACCAGAGTGTATCAGTAACCCTGCTTTTTTTAAAACTTTAGTAATTAGCCACTTAGGGAACAATGAGTTTATGCTGCTTAATACTGTTTTCAACTACAAAAACAACTCATAGATGAGAGAAATCAGTGTGGCCTCTAGTAATTAGGGAAGGATTGCTTGAGAAGCTGGGACTCTATAGGAGCCTTGAAAGAGGACTACTACTTAAATACATACAAGCAAATAGAGATTTTTCCAATTATAGAAAGGTTGAGAAAAAAAATCCCTTTTTCCAATGTCTAGGCTATTTTCCACTCTTTTGTATCTTTGGTTTCAATATTACTGGCCATAAAGAGCAGGACTAATTTAAAGCAAATTATTTTGGTTTTGGATTCTTCCTTGTGGCAACATTGACCAGTTATTCATTTGGCCTTTTACTTCTGTCAGCATATAGAGGCTTACAGAAATTATCTCATCTAAAAGATGTCCTGCAGTGTGATCTACTTATCATTTTTATGTGAAGTGAAGGGATACTTCGTGAAGGCAATGATCGTCTTTACTTGCTTCATGTTTTTTGCTTAATATTTTCTTGTTTATGGCAAACAATTCATTTTTATTAGTAAACATTTAGTAATAATTCAATAAACGTTGAGGATACTGAGTAGAGGAAGAGGGTAGAGATTAATTCCTCATTGCCTTTTAGGAGTTAATTCCATTGTAGGTCCAATGGAGTGTGAACAAGAAAACAATGAGCCAGCAAAATCTGATTTTGTTGATTAACAAAAGGGGATGATGGTGAGAAATTATTTTGTTTTCTGAAATCATAAACTTTCAGAAACTTTGCTGTTTGAAGACTGTAAGAATGGAATGGTTCATTTTGTACAGAGGATCTGAATCACTTTGAAGCAACCTAAGTTGCTAATGCATGTTCAGAGCTCTATAGATAATGAGTTTCTAATTGGCAAAACCAATACAGTAAAGCAAAATAAAGTAAAAATAAAAATTAAAAAATAGAAAGTGAAAAAAATTTAAATTTATCTTAACTTTATAGTTTCCAAGAAACAAAATCTTGAGTTCACTTTGCAGTATAGATAAACCTCTATACATCGTGCTCTTGCTTCCCTTTGAGTCAAAACTCATTTAAATTTTACCTAAACTCCACCTTTCCCCAGGGATCCTATAATAGAACTTCTACTTCCTTTCTTTGATGTGTCATTACACTGTTGCTTTAAAGTGCCCTCCTTTGTTGTAGTTAGAAAAATCTGTGGCAGTCTTTATCAGATTGGCTTTATTAAATCTTAATACTTCAGATCTTGATTTTAGGGGAAAAGGTGACTATTTTTCTCCACCTGATGACTAGTATTTTTTTTTAAAGATTATTGATCTTTGCTCAGTAATTTTTGTTTCAAAAATACACACACTGCCTCTATTGGATAAAGTTATTTGATATAAACTAGAGGAACTTTGGGTAAATTGCTCATTACAGAAGCACGCACACAGGAGTGTAGATTCTAGTCACTATGGTGCTTCAGTTCAATTCTGTCACTCAGTTGTGTGTGACTCTTTGTGACCCCATGGATTGTAGCACATCAGACTTCCCTGACCATCATCAACTCCTGGAGTTTACTCAAACTCATGTGTATTGAGTTGGAGATGCCATCCAACCATCTCATCCTCTGTTTTCCCCTTCTCCTCCTGCCTTAAGTCCTTCCCAGCATCGTGGTCTTTTCTAATGAGTCAGTTCTTCCTATCAGGTGGCCAAAGTATTGGAACTTCTGCTTCAGCATCAGTCCTTCCAATGAATATTTAGACCGATTTCCTTTATGATGGACTGGTTGCATCTTCTTGCAGTGCTTAGGAATGTAAAAAAAGAAAATTTCCCACTGCCACATGGCAGATATTTTGTCTTTTATTTAGTGAAGCATCCTAAGCATCTAACAATATCTGGCATGTATTTTGTTGTTCTCAATACATATTTATTGAATGATATACACCCACAAACTTCCACACAAACAGTTGCTGTGAAGAGCTAGAGGAAATAAGCTAATTGTACAATTTTAGTCTTGAAGAAATAAGATAGAGGCAATTGTATCACTTTCTTCCCATCTTTTTTAACCTGATATATGAGCTTTTACATCTATTCACACTGTCGTCATTTATTATGCCTTCTGGGTTATATAATTTAGTTAGTTACACAATAAAATCAAATTCTTAGCTTGCTATCAGATGATCTGACAGTCCTTTCATGTTCATATTCTGTTACTCTCTCATTTGAGAAACAACAACAAAAATTGTTTTTAAGTCCTACTTGTGACAGTGATTGCTTCCAAATATTCATATACTTCCCAGACATTTACCCCTCCTTTTGGGGTAGATGACTAGTTTTGGTGGATGGGATTTCAACAAAGTGACATGGATCACTCCCAGGTAAAGGAAGTTAGAAGGTGCTCTACCACCTCCCATCTCTTTCTGTAAATGATGAACTTGGAGGCGATGTGTTAAGTACAGCACAACTCTAAAATGGATGAGGGGAGCTTGCCTACACCAAAATTTACATAAGGGACACAATTGACAAAGTGTTACTATATTAGCATATTGGAATTATTGTGTGTGTTAAAGCAATTAGCATTATGGACTCTGCAAGATACAATTTTTATATTCAATCTGTTTTGCCAATCTGGGGTACTCACATTTCTACATCTCTGTCAGAAGTTTTATTTCTCAAGTTTAAAAAAATATTTCTACCAATTCTGAGAAGCCTGCCTAATTGCTCCACATCAAAGGGGAAGATTGATCTGTTTTCACTCAGATGATCCATTGCATAGCTAGTCTGCAAAATTTATTTAAAATTAATAAATAGTGGACTCCTGAGGATGGTTAGGATTAATATTTATCTCTTTCATTATAGTTGTAATTTGTCCCCTAGTTTTGTTATGAGTTCCTATATGTTTTACTACATTGTGATCCCCAAAGACCTAGAATAAAATGCTTACAGGTTTCTCCTAGTTATTAATTACATGGCAGATTTTTATCTTTTGAACATTATAACAATGAACTTTTTATTGGAGATGTTGTGAGTGTTGAATGTAGATTTTTTCCCTCAGGTGATTTCAAAGCTATTTTTATTCCATTTTGAGTAAATTGAAATTGACTTAAGGAATTACGCAAAATGTTTACAAATAACAGCCAATGCTTCTCTGAAGTGGTGATTTAAATGATAATCTAATGGTCATCACTAGAGAAAGCTGCTTATCTTCAGTGGAACTCAAGATACCACTCCTTGACCATGCCAACTTTGTATGTAATAAGGCTATCCCATTTGCCACATTGTGAATATACAAATTTGCCACACTGTGAATATACAGACTATTAATGAACCAAACTTTGTTCAACATGTCCCCCCACAGTAAAACCGATCTTCTGACACTGAGTTGTTATAAAGGAAAGTTCAGTGTTAGGTGCTACTTCGAGGGTGCCAAGCAAGGAGTTCATGTAGTTAGTGCTGAAACACCCAAATTCCTCAATGGGGTTTCAGGAAAGCATTCTTAAAGGCAACACGAGAGGGGAGTTGCAGTGTATGCAATCAGTTTATGCACAGTTCTGTGGTTGATGGTGAGGTTACAGGGCCATGTTGCATTATCAATCCTCAAACTCCAATAGGTCTAGGGGCTATATGCTCTTGGTCAGTAGATAGTTAATTTCTTCCATTTGGCGGAGGTTTCAACATCTGTAGGAAATGTGCATCAGATACTATTATCTAAGTACTTCAGAGAAGAGCTAAAGCAGAGAATATGGGACAGGGGTCTGTCCCAGGAAGGCCCCATCAGGTCCTGCTCAGTCACAAAACCTCTGCCTTGCACTCTATCTGTCCAGGTTTGCCCCTAATCCTTTTCACCTCATATGTTAGTCTTTAATTATTCTATGCACTCTCCCAGGGACATTGTAGAGGACAGGATGATCTAGTCCTAGGGTAAGCTTGTCTCTTAAACTACTAGAAGTATTGAAATAACAGATGAATAGCTTGAAAATTACCTCATGTTTAGTCATTCAGTCGTGTCTGACTTTGCGACCCTGTGGTCTATAGTCTGTCAGGCTTCTCTTGTCCATGGGGATTCTCCAGGCAAGAATACTGGAGTGGGTTGCCATGCCTTCCTCCAGGGGATCTCCCCAACCCAGGGATCAAACCCAGGTTTCCTGCATTGCAGGTGGATTCTTAGCTGTTTTAGCCACCAGGAAAGCCCAGTATGAAAATTAATAACATTAAATAGGCTATTTGCCTTAGATATAAATGTTGAGACATTAAGCCCCTTTGAACATTTTTCTGTTTATGAATTCAGGCTGGTTTGCTATCAGTCTTACCTGGCCCTTTTAGGCTAATGGTTATTGTTATTTTTAATTTTAATTATTTTTAATTGGATTATCATTGGCTTTACAATGTTGTGTTAGTTTCTGCTGTATAACAATGTAGATCAGCTATAAAAACAAACAAACAAACATATATTCCCTCACTCTTTGACCCACCTCCATCCCACCCTTCTACATCATAACAGAGCAACAAACTGAGTTCCTTGTGCTATATAGCAGTTTCCCACTAGCTATCTGTTTTACATACAGTAGGGTATATATGCCAATGCTACTCTCTCACTTTGTCCCACCATTTTCTTTCCCTGTTGTGTCCACAAGTACATTGTCTACTACATCTGCATCTCTATTCCTGTCCTGCAAATAGGTTCATCAGTAATATTTTTCTAGATTCCATATATATATATGCATTAATACAGGATATTGTTTTTTCTCTTTTGAACTTTGCTCTGTATTTCAGACTCTGGATTTATTCACATGCCACAAATGACCCAGTCTGATTTCAAGATACCACTCCTTGACCATGCCAACTTTGTATGTAATAAGGCTATCCCATTTGCCACATTGTGAACATACAGATTTGCCACATTGTGACTATTAATGAACCAAACTTTGTTCAACATGCCCCCCCACAGTAAAACCAATCTTCTGACACTGAGTTGTTATAAAGGAAAGTTCAGTGTTAGGTGTTACTTCGAGGGTGCCAAGCAAGGAGTTCAGGTAGTTATTGCTGAAACTCCCAAATTCCTCAATGGGGTTTCAGGAAAGCATTCTTAAAGGCCACAGAGAGAGGGGAGTTGCAGTGTATGCAATCAGTTTATGCACAGTTCTCTGGTTGATGGCGAGGTTACAGGGCCATGTTACATTACCAATCCTCAAACTCCAGTAGGTCTAGGGGCTATATGCTCTTGGTCAGTAGATAGTTAATTTCTTCCATTTGGTGGAGGTTTCAACCTCTGTAGGAAATGTGCATCAGATACTATTATCTAAGTACTTCAGAGAAGAGCTAAAGCAGAGAATATGGGACAGGTGTCTGTCCCAGGAAGGCCCCATCAGGTCCTGCTCAGTCACAAAACCTCTGCCTGGCACTCTATCTGTCCAGGTTTGCCCCTAATCCTTTTCACCTCATATATTAGCCTTTAATTATTCTATGTACTCTCCCAGGGACATTGTAGAGGACCGGATGATCTAGTCCTAGGGTAAGCTTGTCTCTTAAACTACTAGAAGTATTGAAATAACAGATGAATAGCTTGAAAATTACCTCATGTTTAGTCATTCAGTCGTGTCTGACTTTGCGACCCTGTGGTCTATAGTCTGTCAGGCTTCTCTTGTCCATGGGGATTCTCCAGGCAAGAATACTGGAGTGGGTTGCCATGCCTTCCTCCAGGGGATCTCCCCAACCCAGGGATCAAACCCAGGTTTCCTGCATTGCAGGTGGATTCTTAGCTGTTTTAGCCACCAGGAAAGCCCAGTATGAAAATTAATAACATTAAATAGGCTATTTGCCTTAGATATAAATGTTGAGACATTAAGCCCCTTTGAACATTTTTCTGTTTATGAATTCAGGCTGGTTTGCTATCAGTCTTACCTGGCCCTTTTAGGCTAATGGTTATTGTTATTTTTAATTTTAATTATTTTTAATTGGATTATCATTGGCTTTACAATGTTGTGTTAGTTTCTGCTGTATAACAATGTAGATCAGCTATAAAAACAAACAAACAAACATATATTCCCTCACTCTTTGACCCACCTCCATCCCACCCTTCTACATCATAACAGAGCAACAAACTGAGTTCCTTGTGCTATATAGCAGTTTCCCACTAGCTATCTGTTTTACATACAGTAGGGTATATATGCCAATGCTACTCTCTCACTTTGTCCCACCATTTTCTTTCCCTGTTGTGTCCACAAGTACATTGTCTACTACATCTGCATCTCTATTCCTGTCCTGCAAATAGGTTCATCAGTAATATTTTTCTAGATTCCATATATATATATGCATTAATACAGGATATTGTTTTTTCTCTTTTGAACTTTGCTCTGTATTTCAGACTCTGGATTTATTCACATGCCACAAATGACCCAGTCTGAT
>SJYX01021781.1:172464-185244 GCA_006410675.1 Oreotragus oreotragus | reverse complement strand
TGATGCTTTTGCACTGTGGTGTTGGAGAAGACTCTTGAGAGTCCCTTGGACTGCAAGGAGATCCAACCAGTCCATTCTGAAGGAGATCAGCCCAGGGTGTTCTTTGGAAAGACAGATGCTAAAATTGAAACTCCAATACTTTGGCCACCTCATGTGAAGAATTGACTCATTGGAAAAAGACTCTGATGCTGGGAGGGATTGGGGGCAGGAGGAGAAGGGGACGACAGAGAATGAGATGGCTGGATGGCATCACCAACTCGATGGACACGAGTTTGAGTGAACTCCGGGAGTTGGTGATGGACAGGGAGGCCTGGCGTGCTACAGTTCATGGAGTCGTGGAGAGTCGGACACGATTGAGTGACTGAACTGACTGATAATAATAAAATTAATGAAAAGCAAGTTTTAAAAAAAACAGTTTCCAACATGGAGTCAAAATTAGCTTCCTTCCTGTAACACACCCATTATGTCTTTTTTTGATCCTCAGTTATAATGAGGCAGACAAAACACTGAGGGAATTTTGTGATAGCACATTCAAGGTCTATAGATGACCAATAATTAGGAGTATATGGAGAAGAGAGTCCCTTGGACTGCAGGGAGATCCAACCAGTCCATTGTGAAGGAGACCAGCCTTGGGATTTCTTTGGAAGGAATGATGCTAAAGCTGACACACAAGTACTTTGGCCACCTCATGCAAAGAGTTGACTCACTGGAAAGACTCTGATGCCTGGAGGGAATCAGGGCAGGAGGCGAAGGGGACAACAGAGGATGAGATGGCTGGATGGCATTACCGATTCGATGGACGGAGGTGAGTCTGAATGAACTCCGGGTGTTGGTGATGGACAGGGAGGCCTGGCATGCTGCTATTCATGGGCTTGCAAGGAGTCGGACACGACTGAGCGACTGAACTGAACTGAACTGAATGTATCTGAAAACATGAATCTTTTTCCAAATTGAATTGTAGAGGCTACGTTAACTAGAAGTTTATTTCTTTTCGAACCCTTATTCTGAAAAATCTGGTGTAAGTCAAACTTTACTTGAAATGCTCTAGGGAAGCTGTTGTAATCAGAGACTTTAGGTTAATGCTTTCATAGTTTGGATAATTATCATTGCTTCAGTTGGGGATTTTAAAAATTGGCATCTCAATGCAAGGACTGCCTGTAGTCAGTTATCCAAAGTTCCATGACAATTGTATTTCTTTATCTATTCTGATATTCATGGGCTGACTACTTTCTCTCCTTAGATTTTCTCTGTTGTTTTAGAGATCACCAATTATTATAATTATTTGGTTGTAAAACTTTGCCACTATGAAATCAGTTATAAAACACGACTGAGCAACTAACACACACACACACACACACACACACACACACACACACACACACACACTCACCCAAGTTCTATATATGGATTTAGATGGCAGTCTTGCTATAGGACTCCAAATTACTGCTCTTTAAATGATTTTGTGTTAAGGAGGCAAAAATAATTAGAAGATTTTTTTTTAATGTACTTGCCATTACCCCCATATTGTATCCATAGATTGTAGTTCTGTGCTAAATTCATTTTTAATTTCAAGTATATAAAGTGATTCCTGGAAACATTGTCATTTAAAATGGAACTTTCATTCTGTAGCCTAGGTTGTCCCATTTTAATAGACCAGAAACAGATTTGTAAACTGAGCATAAGGAGAGACCAGGCAAACAGCTGTATTTCTTAGACAAATTCCTGCTTCATAGTAAGTCAGTTCAGTTGCTCAGTTGTGTCTGACTCTTTGCGACCACATGGACTATAGCATGCCAGGCTTCCCTGTTCATCACCAACTCCTGGAGCTTGCTCAGGCTCATGTCCATTGAGTCAGTGATGCAATCCAACCATCTTATCCTCTGTCACCCCTACTTCTCCTGCCTTCAATCTTTTCTAGCATTAAGTTCGTAGTAATAGATTGAAAGAATCAATGAACTTGCTTGAGATCAGCATCAATTCAGCTATAAAACATGATCTGGGCTTAGGTCTCTTAGGTTCTTAAGTCCTTTCCATTACATTCATTATTTCCAAGCGCAAACTTCATGAATTAGGAATTGTCTGTTTTGGAGTTTTAGAAGATTAATGAAAAATTTGTTTTCTTCATGACCGTCTCAACCAAGTTAAGAGACAATGTCTAAGATACAAAGAGAGGGTAAAATGTACAAGAGGCAGACCATGAAAGACAGTTATGAACTCTGCTACTGACTCAGCAGAGTTCTGATCCTGCAGAGTTGCAAAAAATAGTAAGGAGAGATAAGAAAGCCTTCCTCAGTGATTAATGCAAAGAAATAGAGGAAAACAATAGAATGGGAAAGACTAGAGATCTCTTCAGGAAAACTAGAGATACCGAGGGAATATTTCATGCAAAGATGGGCTCAATAAAGGACAGAAATGGTATGGACCTAACACAAGCAGAAGATATTAAGAAGAAGTGGCAAGAATACACAGAAGAACTGTACAGAAAAGATCTTCACGACCCAGATAATCACGATGGTCTGATCACGCAACTAGAGCCAGACATCCTGGAATGCGAAGTCAAGTGGGCCTTAGGANGGCAGGCCTCAGAGGCCAGGCTGGGCCAGGGAAGCCATTGGAGGGTGCACAAAGCTTTGGGTTGGCCTGAGCTCACAAGGCCCTCCTTGCCACCAGCTCCAGCAGCCGGCAGGAAAGCCACCGTTCTGGGGCTGTGGACGCCCGACCTAGCCTAGACTGTGTCTGAGCCCTGGCTTGAGTCTTGCTCAGGTGTTAGCTCAGTCCTAGGCGTTTGCGGAGCTACAGTGAGCTGACAGCATCTTGAGCCCTGTGGTCTGGCTTTTGGCTTTTTTTTTTGGCTGCTCGCCCCAGGCCTCTGTTCTCGGCCTATAAAAATGACTGCAGCTCAGCAATCTCAGCCCACAGCCACTTACACTGACCGTGCCCATCCTGGAGAGGTCAAGAAAGAGGAGGCAGCCCCGGTCCTGAGTCTCACAGCTCTGGTCCGGGACCCTCACAGGCCCTTGCTATCTCCACCCCGTGTCGAGTCTGGATGCCTAGGGCTGGAGCCCATTCCTTCAGTTCTTTTCACCCCTCCCCTACTCATCCCACCAACAGGCTTTTGCTTTTTTCCTTCCCTCTGCGCTTGAAGAGAATCAGGGATTAAAGAAACAGAGCAAGAAATTGCCATGAACTAGCCTAGCAGACGATCAGATAGAGTGATGGAGAGAAGGGGCCCTTTCCTCCAAAGCAGCTTAGAACGTCCAGCCCAATGGGCTCCCCACCCCCTCCCCAAGAGAGGCAGGGTTAACCAGTGCTCAGGGTCTGGGTGTGTTCAGTGCCAGAGACCAGCACGCTTCCCCACCATCCCGAACCTAGACCCCAAGTCCTCTTCTCTCCCAGAGAAAAAGTCCCTTAACCAGTTACTGTTGGGACTTTGGTCTAAGCACAGCTTTTTAATGCCCCCTTCCCTTCCTGCCCAGGACAGCAAAGCCCACTCTGACTGGTCTCCAAGCCAAACTCAGCTGTCCCAATACTTCTGGGGGCTCCTACTTCTGATTTCCAGTGTCGAGGCGTATGTCAGCCTTAGCACCCCGGTTCTGGCCCTCTTCTTCCAAGGGAGAGAGAGTACAACCTGAGCCCCTTATGGAAGAGCAGCTGGAGGTTCATGGAGATACATCAACAGCCACATTATAACTAGGATGTCAGCAAAACAAGATAAGATGTTTCCTGGGGAGCTGTGGGTTCCCTTCAGACCCACAGCCCTTCCCACACCTGGGGGAGGGTCTTCTTATATCGGCATTTCTTAAGCCAGACCCTTGGTAGGGCAAAGAAGGACACAGAAGGGAGTCCCCATTCTCTGCGGAGAAGTTCCTCTGTGGTGCCTACTCTCATGGAGCTCGCAGGCCAGTGGAAAGAGGTATTTGATGCTCTCCCTGTTTATGGGGCTTCCCTGGTGGCTCAGATGGTAAAGTGTCTGCCTGCAACACAGGAGACCAGGTTTCGATCCCTGGGTTGGGAAAATCCCCTGGAGAAGGAAATGGCAACCCATTCCAGCAGTCTTGCCTGGGAAATCCCATGGTTGGAAGAGCTTGATAGGTTATAGTCCATGGGTTCGCAGACTTCACTTTCACATATAGCGCATGGGGTTGCAATGAATCTGTCTCTTATACACATCTAGATGTGTATAAGAGACAGGACTAAGGTCCATCTAGTCAAGGCTATGGTTTTTCCTGTGATCATATATGGATGTGAGAATTGGACTGTGAAGAATGCTGAGTGCCGAAAAATTGATGCTTTTGAACTATGGTGTTGGAGAAGACTCGAGAGTCCCTTGGACTGCAAGGAGATCCAACCAGTCCACCCAAAAGGAAATCAACCCTGAATATTCATTAGAAGGACTGATGCTGAGGCTGAAACTCCAATACTTTGGCCACCTGATGCGAAGAGCTGACTCATTTAAAAAGACCCTGATGCTGGGGACAATAGAGGATGAGATGGTTGGATGGCATCACCAACTCAATAGACATGAATTTGAGTAAGATCTGGGAGTTGGTGATAGACAGGGAAGCCTGACACATCTCATTCCATGGGGTCACAAAGAGTCGGACACAACTGAGTGACTGAACTGAAGAAGCATTTACATTTGTACAGGAAGTCGCTATTTTTTAGGATTTCCCAAGAAGAGCAGGATGATCAGTTCTGGAAATTTTTTATTAGTGGAGACAGTAATGTTTTAAATTTGCTTCTCAATAACTTTTGTTTACTGTGCTTTTCCTGGTCACCTCCCATAAGTGACTTTCTTCACCCTCAACATGCTCTTTTGTCTTTAGCAGAGGATGATATTTAAGGGGAGAACCTTACAATTTTGTAGAGTTACACTTTCTGGGTCTCTCTCATGTACACATATGGTTAAAATTTTAATTTCTTTCTGTTAATCTCATGCCAATTTTATTTTTGCACCAGTAGAATAAACTAAATGGGTAGAAGAAAATTTTCTTCTTCTCCAGAGTAACACAGATGAACAAGAGGAATTAGGATTTTGTGTCTTCATGTCATTTCAAGGAGGCATTTAAAAAGATATTATTATTACTTTTATTGACCTGGATGCAGATGGAATCAATAGCATCCAACATATTCAGAAAGACCAAGCAATGAAAATGTTTCCCTTTGAGGAAAACCAATTGGGCAAAGGATGTCATGAAACTAGGGAAATTCCAAATAAGAGCTTTGACTGCCCAGCTGACTCTTAAATTGCTCAGGAGAGATATGTTATTCATCATGCACTTAGTAACTGTTGGTTGTTATGCTGCTAGAGCATTGTAAAAGTAAAGTAATTGTCCTTCTTGATTTCTTTGTCAAACTCTATAGAACTTTCTCTTCAGTGGGACCTTTTTCTATATCATCTAATAGCACCTGGAGCCTGTTAACTTGGAAAAAAAAAAAAAAAAAAGCACAACCTGAAAGTTTCAAGTTAAGTTTTATTTGGGGCAAAAGGAGAACTGCATCCCAGGAGACAGCACCTCAGATAGCTCTGAGAAAGTGTTCCAAAGAAGTAGGGCATAGGTCAGTATGTATGAGATTTTGATGAAGGGAGAATACACACAATCAAGCATGTATTTTTCCAGAAGGTTTCTGATAGTCTGTTGAAGCTTTCTGCCAGTCACAAGGAACAGTCATTACTGTGAAAGATTTTAGTGCTTTTCTAAATTTGGGGAGATATAAGAATTGGGCTCATAAAATCTGCTCCTGAAAATATCTAACTATCTGAAGACCTGTCCTGCCAGTACCCACCCTCTTCCCCCTGCTCCCCAACAGAATGCCTCATTTCTGCTCTCTAAACTGAATGAACCCCTTTAAGGGGGAGTTTAATTAGTAATTTAGGAGACACATATTCAGGTCAAATTGAAACAATGTTCTGGGGAAGAGAATAAGAAAGAGTCAGGGGCATACGGAGGCAATAGCCACAATTTTGTTAAAGCTGTCTTGCAAGAATCACAATTGGTCTGTAGACAAAATATTAATCAGTTGATGTGATAAAGAAGTGGAAAGATTTGTTCAATCACACTGAGGATTGGAACCGAGGAATAGCCTCTCTGAAAGCTCTACAAACTGTTTTTCCCCTTGGACAGAGCTTAAGTCAGAGGGTTGTACATTAATGATGTATTACAGAAAAGGCAGAGGAACCAGAGATCAAATCACACCAACATCTGCTGGATCATGGAAAAAGCAAGAGAGTTCCGGAAAAACATTTATTTCTGCTTTATTGACTATGCCAAAGCCTTTGATTGTGTGGATCACAATAAACTGTGGAAAATTCTTCAAGAGATGGGAATACCAGACCACCTGACCTGCCTCTTGAGAAACCTAATGCAGGTCAGGAAGCAACAGTTAGAACTGGACATGGAACAACAGACTGGATCCAAAGAGGAAAAGGAATATGTCAAGGCTGTATATTGTCACCCTGCTTATTTAACTTCTATGCAGAGTACACCATGAGAAACGCTGGGCTGGAAGCAGCACAAGGTGGAATCAAGATTGCTAGGAGAAATATCAATAACCTCACATATGCAGATGACACCACCCTTATGGCAGAAAGTGAAGAGGAACTAAAAAGTCTCTTGATGGACGTGAAAGAGGAGAGTGAAAAAGTTGGCTTAAAGCTCAACATACAGAAAACTAGGATCATGGCATCTGGTCCCATCACTTCATGTGCAATAGATGGGGAAACAGTGGAAACAGTGTCAGACTTTATTTTGTTGGGTTCAAAAATCACTGCAGATGGTGACTGTAGCCATGAAATTAAAAGATGCTTACTCCTTGGAAGGAAAGTTATGACCAACCTAGATAGCATATTCAAAAGCAAGGATATTACTTTGCCAACAAAGGTCTGTCTAGTCAAGGCTATGGTTTTTCCAGTGGTCATGTATGGATGTGAGAGTTGGACTGTGAAGAAAGCTGAGCACTGAAGAATTGGTGCTTTTGAACTGTAGTATTGGAGAAGACTCCTGAGAGTCCCTTGGCCGGCAAGGAGATCAACCAGTTCATCATAAAGGAGACTAGTCCTGTGTGTTCATTGGAAGGACTGAGGCTCAAGCTGAAACTCCAAAACTTTGGCCACCTCATGCGAAGAATTGACTCATTGGAAAAGACTCTGATGCTGGGAGGGATTGGGGGCAGGAGGAGAAGGGGCGACAGAGGATGAGATGGTTGGATGTCATCACCAACTCAATAGACATGAGTTTGGGTAAACTCCAGGAGTTGGTTATGGACAGGGAGGCCTGGCATGCTGTGATTTATGGGGTTGCAAAGAGTCGGACATGACTGAGTGACTGAACTGAACTGAACTGACAGTTTACACGATCTTGATCTGGGTCATTACAAGATTAAGAAGATAGATTACCTCCTGAGGTGTTGTGATCCTTGATGCAATTAAGAAGGAATGTTACCACCTATGGAGGATTAATGCAGATGCACAATACACACTAAAGGGGAAAGAGAAGACCCAAATGGGCCAAGAAAAATTTATATCTAAATTTTTTTCTTCTTGCCATAAAATATGAATTTTATTTCATCAGATCTGATATAAAAGGGAGGTTTTTTTCCTTTAAGAGATAGATTGTCATGAATTATTTAGGGTAGTATCTGATAAATACCTTTAGTTTCTAAGCAGATGTTGAATGCCTGAGTTAAGTAAATATGTGGCCAAAAGTTCAGATTCCATCTGGTCTGAGGCATGTGTAAGTCCCACTTCCTCAGTGGCTTCCTGGCTCCATTATAGAGAGCTCTCAGTCCTATTGACTCTATTTTTATTTTCCTTTAGTAGTGCATTTCATACAGTATTTAAGACAGTGAAAAGATGGAAGAGAATGATAAGAAATCAAGGAGGAAATGATTTTTTTAAAATGATATAAATATATTGAGTTTTGACATATCTCAAGTTCTTCACAACCACTGTCTAATTCTACCAGTGATTCAGTGAAATAGGTATTATTAACTCTGTTTGGAAGTTGAGGCTTAAAGAGGATAATTTGCTATAGATCTATAGTCAATATTTTGCATCTTTCTCACTCCAAGAATTTGTTTCATCTTGTATTTGTTGCTACCTCTAAGGAAAGGAAGAAAGCAAGAAAGGGTGAAGAAGGGAAAGAAGTCAGGGAGAAAACCTTGAAGGAAGAAAGACAGGGAGAAATTAAGAAGTCAAGGAAGCAGGAATGAGGGAAGAAATCTGTTTTGGATCTGGTCAGTAATTAGAAATATTCTTCGACTTGCAAGAAGCTATTGCAGTTCCTGTTTATGCTTTCGCATGTGGACATGAAATGTCTCAGAGAACATTGTAGTCATAGCACATAGGTGGGCTCTTTAAACATGGCCTTGAAGAAATTCATTTCAATGAGTTCTGTGGCATGTTTTTCTCTGGGAGAGAAGGTGATTCCCATATAAACAACACTAAAACTTAAGAGTTATGTCAAACCTATAGAGAAAGAGTAGCAAATTAATTATCTTTAACCAACCCAAAAGTTTAAACCAGGATGTTGGCCTTTTTGATGACTTAATAGTAGTGTCATTTTGTTAGGTCTCTGGCTGAGAGACAGAGCAATGTCCAATTTGTTATCAGAACCTAAAAATCCCCATTTCACATGGTTTCTTGTCATAAGATGATTTATTGTTTTAATTTTCAGTACAACATTTAATTAAGTCTTCTTCAGGAAGACCCTGTGTGGGGTTTTGTTCATACTATGGAAGGGATGATGCTAAAGCTGAAACTCCAGTACTTTGGCCACCTCATGCGAAGAGTTGACTCATTGGACAAGACTCTGATGCTGGGAGGGATTGGGGGCAGGAGGAGAAGGGGACGACAGAGGATGAGATGGCTGGATGGCATCACTGACTCGATGGATGTGAGTCTGAGTGAACTCCAGGAGTTGGTGATGGACAGGGAGGCCTGGCGTGCTGGGATTCATGGGGTCGCAAAGAGTCAGACAAAACTGAGCAACTGAACTGAACTGATATATAACCTTATTATGGCTTGTGGAAATTTACTTTGTCTGAGAGATAAGCAAAGTTTGCACTTTTTGGAGTAGAAAATTCTTTCATATGTCTTCATTGCTCCTTGGAGCAGAATTTGTCACCCCAAAATGTACCATTTTGGCATAAGGATTATTTTATTTTATTTTTCTCCCCAGATCCTTCCTTTAATGTCAGGTAATGCTTCAACCCAAACACAGGATAGATATTGTAATTAAAAGGACCTGAGGGCATCTGAGTCATGCATGGTATAGTAAGTACAAACCTTGGCCCCACGCAAAGGAGCAGTCAAGGGTCTGGAAGATTCACCTCTTCATTTCTCTTTCCTGCTGGGCTTAAAGTCCATGGAAGAGAAACAGCTNTCTTGGTCTCCTTGGTGATGTCACTAATGACAAAGGAAGTTGTAGAGTGGAATGAGGATCCAAAACAGGGTAAGGGAGAAGAGACATTTGAACTTCCTGGAGATAAGAAATCTGACGTTAATGAAGCCGAAGCTGCATCAGCTGCCACTGTTTTGGCAATCTGGCTGCGCAGGTGTCTCAGCTCATCCTGCAACTGGGTGGTACGGCTGAGGGCTGGCAGGGCTGGCTTCTTCAGGGCCAGGAGCCTCTCCTCCGACCCACGCAGGTTGGGCACTGAGGCATTGCGCTGCGTGACGATCAGAGTGCTGGGCTTCCAGGTGTGCCTCAGGGGGCGTGTATCGCTCCTGACCCGGGCATAAGTCTCCTCTTCATCTGCAGCAATCCAGGCGATGTCAGCCAGGGTAGGAACTGGGAGCACATCCCTCAGACACAGGTCAGAGATGTTGGGCAGGGTCTCAAAGGATGCCCGGGGACATGGCTTCAGGGGCAAGTTGGTCCCAATTCTTCTCACTACACTTCGAGCAGCACCATGCGGCTTATTTTGCCAGATTGGGATGGTCACATTGGCTTCCATTCCTGACGTTTCAACTGGCTCCTGCACTTGAAGGACAAGGCAGCCACTGGGCAGTGCTAGAGGCTTGGGGAGGCAGGGAGGGTGATGCCTTCATATCAGGCCATCTCAAGGAACATCATACTTCTCTTCCTCAGACTGCGGCTCCGGATTCAAGGATTATTTTAGGATGCTTATTTGTAAGAAACAACAGACACTGAAGAAAACCTAGTAAAAGTTACCCTTTTGTAAAAGGCATTTACAAGCGAATTCTCCATTTGTAAGCTGTCTCCCTCTTTGTATCAGGAAGAAGAAGATTCTAAGTCTTTAGAAACTTTTTTTTTATTATTATTAGGGAATAGATCTTTCAAGCACACTTGACACACAAAATTATGTGGGTAGCTCTATTTGGTTTTGTTCTAACTGGCCTTGCTTCATTGAATAGGCGATGAGTATTTCAGTACGTTTTTATTTTATTTTTTTTAATTTTTTTTGAATACATGGCTTTTTAATTTTCTTTCTTTTTTTTTTTCCATTTTACTTTATTATACTTTACAGTTCTCTATTGGTTTTGGCATACAGTGACATGAATCTGCCACGGGTGTACATGAACTCCCAAACATATAAATTTATTTATTTTAATTGGAAGCTAATAAACTTATCAGTGGAAACAACAAAGATTTAAATCTGTATGACAACCTCACCTATGTTTACTGTGGTTTTTCTGGTAGCCTCTTATAACTGACTCCCCACCTCCAACTTCTTTTGACTTTAGCCGAAGACCTATTTAAGGCCTTGGCCTTTTCAAAGAGTTGCTTGGTATAGAGGAGATTATTGTTTTGTTTTTCTCTTGTTAATCTGTCTTCTGTCAATTTAATTATAGACTGGCCAAAGAACCTGGAAGAGGAAAAGGAAACATTTTTCTGCCCCCATACAAGCAAGTGGAATTACTTGCTGGTGGGAACCAAAGTGAATGAGGGTGAGGAAGTCATGGTAGTGATTGTATGGAGCAGGCAAAGAGATCCAGACCTCCAGGTTCAGGTGTTCCCTCTTCCATCTGCTGCCTGTATGACTTTGGGCAAGTTACTTAGCCTCTCTGTTCCTTCTCACTTTCCTTGTCTGTAAAATGGAGATAATAATATTTGTTTCTTATGGTGATGATGAGAAGTAAATAAAATGTATATGTTGTTTAAGAGAGTGTCTGAAACAAAATATGTTCTTTATAAGCACTTGTCTTATTGTTACCTAAGAGGTGTTGAGGAGGGGATAGCTACCCTAATACTGGGAAATCACTGGGAAACTGAAGAGTGGAGTAAAGAGGGAATAAAAGCAAATGTTAAAGTACACATATGTCATGTGAGAGAAAGATGATGACTTTCACAAACAAATTTCAGTCCTTATTCCTGATATAGATGCATACTATTTTTATTTAAATATTTAAAGGAAGAAATTAAGGAGATGTCATAATAAAAAAAATCATCATTTAAAAAATATTTGCTAAACAGAATAATTTGAAAGTAAGTTCAGGACTTCTTATAGAGAACTAAATTGTAGAGCATTTTTGTATTTTTCAGATATTGGCAAAGTTCTGTTTCTCTGTATATTTTGACATAATTTCTACCCTTTGGGTATCATGGAATTTGCTTTATCTTAGTTTTCATTTTCACTATTCACTGTTGCCACTTCCTAAAAAAGGAAGGCTTCCTATAAGGTTTCTTTTAGGCCCACACTCAGATAAATGAACTTTTAAATTTTACTTCATTGAAAAAAAACTGGATACAAATAGTTATCATGAATTTAAGTGCATGGATCAGGGTACAAAAAGGGAGGAATAAAGGAGATAAGAGCTGACTTTAGAACAAATGATTGAATATGTACATTATATAATAGAAATGATTTCCTCAACCCCTGGAGAGTTTTCAAGTGAATCCATAATAGCAAAGACTAAAAATAGCTTTGAAAGGTAACAGGTCCCTGAGTAAATCAAATATTTTGAATATCAATTAAAACAGCAAGAGAATTAGTTATTTGTTAACTAAGTTACATTTGCCTTGAATGAAAGGCTCTGAAGCCTTAAAATGAAATGAAAATCCACTGTTTGAACAGGAGTAGCGGCCTTTATTATTTCAGAAGAGTTAGAGGGGAATTTAAATAAAAATTTATTTGGGATTTAATGTCAATTTCAGCATGATCTTTGTTAGAGCCAGTATCTGAAATAGCATCAAATGAAGGGAAGAATCCCTTAGATGGGTACAGGGTTGAATTATCAAAGAAGAGGGGAGTGTGGATAACAAGTGTACTGTTAGCTTGAAAGGAGTGAAATTAATTAAAAAATTAAGAGTTAGAGAGAAAGACTTTGGCCAAATACCACCACCTCCTTAAAGCTGGCAAACCTGCTTTCCATGTGAAGTCTTGACTTTTGGACTTTTTTCTCCTAGACTTAGCCATATCCATCAGTTCAGTTCAGTTCAGTCACTCAGTCATGTCCGACTCTTTGCGACCCCATGAATCGCAGCATGCCAGGCCTCCCTGTCCATCACCAACTCCTGGAGTTTACCCAAACTCATGTGCATCAAGTCGGTGATGCCATCCAGCCATCTCATCCTCTGTCGTCCCCTTCTCCTCCTGCCCCCAATCCCTCCCAGCATCAGAGTCTTTTCCAATGAGTCAACTCTTTGCATGAGGTAGACAAAGTATTGGAGTTTTAGCTTCAGCATCAGTCCTTCCAATGAACACCCAGGACTGATCTCCTTTAGGATAGACTGGTTGAATCTCCTTGCAGTCCAAAGGACTCTTAAGAGTCTTCTTCAACACCACAGTTCAAAAGCATCAATTCTTCGGCGCTCA
>SJYX01021781.1:114712-168893 GCA_006410675.1 Oreotragus oreotragus | reverse complement strand
CATTCTGAAGGAGATCAACCCTGGGATTTCTTTGGAAGGAATGATGCTAATGCTGAAACTCCAGTACTTTGGCCACCTCATGAGAACAGTTGACTCATTGGAAAAGACTCTGATGCTGGGAGGGATTAGGGGCAGGAGAAGGGGACGACAGAGGATGAGATGGCTGGATGGTATCACTGACTCAATGGACGTGAGTCTGAGTGAACTCTGGGAGTTGGTGATGGACAGGGAGGCCTGGCGTGCTGCAATTCATGGGGTCACCAAGATTAGGACTTGACTGAGCGACTGAACTTAACTGAAGATCTAAATTAACACGATGTAGATTAACAGGAAAAAATTAAAAGTTTAGTAACATGTTTACATGAGAGAGACTTAGAAAGACTAATTCACAGAGCCCTCACCTTAAATACCATCTTTAGCTAAAAACAAGAGTATTTTGATTATTCAATTTTTCAAAATATAAACTCTACCTCTCCAGTTAGATGATGTCATATGTTTGAAATAGTTAAGATATTCCAAAACACTTCATTTGAAGTTTCAACCTTGAGGTTGTCTATGAGAAAAAAAAAAAAAATAATAATCAATGTGCTTTCCTGGTCACTCAGACAATAAAGAATCTGCCTGCAATGCAGGAGACATGGGTTTGGGAAGATCCCCTGAAGAAGGAAATGGCAACCCATTCCAGTCTTCTTGCCTGGAGAATTCCATGGACAGAGGAGCCTGGCAGGCTACAGTTCATGATTCACAAAGAGTCAGGCATGACTAGCGACTCACACACACACTAGTCTAAGGAAGATAAATTTTTATTTGAGCCAAGGTAAGGATTATAATTTAGGAGATAGTCTTTCATAAAGCTCTGAGGATTATTCCACTGTGCTTTGATTAGAGGTCAAAGCACAGTTATGTAAGATTTTCAGGCAAAGGGTTACACATCACAGTAATCTATTGACAGTTACATAGTCCAACTAGGTGAACAGTGGGTCACTATGACTCCGTCCATGATTAAAAAAGGAACGCTAGTTCTGAAAATGTTACCTTTCTGGCAAGTAGACATTCCTATGCCATCAAAGGGGATCTACTTAATGTATAATGCAGATAGATGCACGTGAGTGCGTGCTCTGTCATGTCTTGACTCTTTGTGACCCCAGAGACTGCAGCCCACCAGGCTCCTCTGTCCATTGAATTTCACAGGTAAGAATACTGGAGTGGGTTGCCATTTTCTCCTCCAGGGGATCTTCCAGACTCAGGGATTGAATCCATGTTTTCTGTGTCTCTTGCATTGGCAGGTGGAATCTTTACCACTGAGCCAATCTGGGAAGCCCCAATGCAGATGCACAATACATACTAAAGGGGAGACCTTTAGGAGCTCAAATGGCATAGAAAATTCAATGTTAAAATTTTTTCTTATCCTTCCTTAAAATAATTTTACTTCATCATTCTCCCTTTTGATCAATTATTTTTTTTAATAGACAGCATTAGGTTGTCAAATATTTGGTCTTTCAATACCAAGGTGGTTGTTTACTTAAATTTATAATCTGTCATGTCCCTGGCTTCCAGGTCTTAATTGCTCATTTCTTTCTTATTTTTAGGGAGCTGTGTTAGTAAGATGTCTGGGAAAGACTAATAGTCAATTACAAATTGCTCAATAGGATTTAGGCCAATTTTAGTTTACGTGCACATTGTACATTTTCATTTTATGTCAAACTATATAAGTGATCAATAGTCTTAAGTTGTTTAAATATCATTAATTTAGTAGGAGTAAATGATACTTAGCCTGAAAGACAAGAAACAACCCCTTCATAAATTACACAAAATATAAGCAAAATCACCAGTAGGAGTAACAATGTGATTGAAGTGACAGTCGCTCAGTTTTGTCTTTGTGACCCCATGAACTGTAGACGTCTAGGCTCCTCTGTCCATAGAGTTCTTCAGGCAAGAATACTGCAGTGGGTAGTCATTACCTTCTTCAGGGGATCTTCAGACCCAGAGATCGAACCCAGGTCTCCTGCATTGCAGGCAGATTGTTTACTCTCTGAGCCACTAGGGAAGGCCCTACAATGTGAAGATTTAAGCCAGGAACTTCCTAAACCAAACCATTTTCCTAATATTTCTCATAAATTTGGAAAGGACTATTCAGAGCAGAAATTTGATTTTTTCATATGTGTCATAATGCAGGTTGTATGGAATACTCATAAGGTATAAAAACACAACATATTCAATATATATTATAGCACAAATTTCCCCTTAGGAAGATGTTAGAATATTAAGGGCCAGGATTCTAAGGGACTGCTTTTTTTTTTTTTTTTTAATCATGGAGTCTTCTGAGTTTAACAGGCTAATTGCTTAAGTTTATTTTCAAAGCTTGCTGAGTAGATTTTGTTAAAGCATCTATGTAAGTAATGACATCTATTCATATAAGTGGAGAAACATATCACGGCCAATGGTCATACCATTGGAAAATTTATTGAACACTGCATGCCTATATTAGGCAGACTGTCAGGGCCTGTTTTCAAGATTATCCATAGGTGACCTTGAGCCAAAGGATACCAACTGCCTCTTTCTAACCAACCTCAGGGAAACCAAGGCCATAAGTTTGTTGCACAAATCCTCTGGGTCCCATTAGGAGCTACATAATGTATTTCTGATCATCTTAAATCAATCAGTTTCAAACCAAAGTAACTGGACCCCAAAGTTATAGTATATTGAAAACTTGAAAATCAGGGATTATCCATCCTAGTCTCTGAGTATTGTTAGGTTGATTATCCTTGGCATGATTGGCTTGTTTCCAGAAGAGAGAGGCCTTCCTATTTAGATGGCTATATCCTGATGTCAGACAGATAAATCCATCCCATAACTGAGGAGTAATGCCACCAAAGAGTCTAGTTGTTATGTTTCTAGATTTAGCTTCTGCATGCTGCTCTGACTGGAACTGAGTAACATTGAGTGAAAAGGAGTATTTATGACCGGATTTAGAACAGGTATCATTAATTGGCCTGGTGAATGTGTCCTATTTAGTGGCAGTGGTGGTGGCTTGCACGGTAGAATTTCTTCCTCCAACATAATTCCTCAGAAAGTGAAAGAGAATTCGCTCAGTTGTGTCTGACTCTTTGCGACCCCATGGACTAAAGCCTACCAGGCTCCTCAGTCCATGGAATTTTCCAGGCAAGAGTACTGGAGTGGGTTGTCATTTCCCTCCCCAGGGGATCTTGTCAGCCCAGGGACTGAACCTGAGTCTCCTGCATTTCAGGCAGACACTTTACCGTCTGAGCCACGAGGGAAAGTGAAAGTGAAGTCGCTCAGTCCTGTCTGACTCTTTGCGACCCTGTGGACTATAGCCCACCAGGCTCCTCCATCCATGAGATTCTCCAGGCAAGAATACTGCAGTGGGTTGCCATTTCCTTCTCCAGGGGATTTTCCTGACCCAGGGATCGAACCCAGGTCTCCTGCATTGCAGGCAGACGCTTTACCATCTGAGCCACCAGGGAAACCAATATTTCTTTGAGGCCCCTTTTTGGGGCAGGGGCAAAGAATACTGGAGTGAGTTGCCATTCCCTGCTCCAGGAGATCTTCCTGACCCAGGGATTGAACCCAGGTCTCCCACATTGTAGGCAGATGCTTTACCGTCTGAGCCACCAGGGAGCCACCAGGGAAGCCCCACATGATTCCTAAGGGTCAGCCTATCTGAATTTTGAAGAGATGAAGTCCATCAAGGTAATCCAGAAGTGCTGGCCATAGGTAATTGGTTAGAAACACAGCTGTTGGTTTGATTTTTTTTTGAAACTTGCATATGGTTGAGCCCGAGGAAAAAATGCCTTTGCTGCTGCTAAGTCACTTCAGTCGTGTCCGACTCTGTGTGACCCCATAGACGGCAGCCCACCAGGTTCCCCCATCCCTGGGACTCTCCAGGCAAGAGCACTGGAGTGGGTTGCCATTTCCTTCTCCAATGCATGAAAGAGAAAAGTGAAAGTGAAGTCGCTCAGTCTGTCTGACTATTAGCGACCCCATGGACTGCAGCCCACCAGGCTACTCCGTCCATGGGATTTTCCAGGCAAGAGTACTGGGGTGGGGTGCCATTGCCTTCCCTGAAAAATGCCTTTAGTTTGTAATAAAAATTGTGAGCAATTATCCAAGTGATTAACATACAGTCCTGGCTTAGCATATTTGGTTAGCTGTCTCCTTCATATATCATCATCTTCTCTTCCTGGTCTGGTAGTTAGCAGAGGTCAGGTGTCAGAAATAGGAGTTGTAATGCATTCAAGAGAGGAAGTATTTTTGAGGTGAGAAATGTTAATACAAGAGTTTACTACTTTAAATTTTGCACAACAGGGATTTATTAACAAGACCTGATATGGCCCTTGCCAATGGCTATAAAAGTCCTTTATCTGAAGTCTTGCCAGTAGTTAAAATCTCCAGGCCATAACCTATGGTTCTCCAGGTTTTCATCTCCTGCAGCTCACTGGGAAAAGAATTAGTTAATAACCTCTCATTTTCTTTAAGTGATTTAATAAGTTCTTGGCAATAATATAGTATGTTACCTTTAAGTATGCCTTCATCTTAAGATGCCTACATCTAAGCACAAAGGTTGCCCAGTGATTATTTCAAAAAGAGAACATTGATGTTTCCCAAAAGGAGTGAGCCTGAGATTGAGAAGCACCAGCAAGAGGCCTTGTGGCAGTGAAAGATTAAAAATCTCTGAGAATTATGTCAATTGAGTTCTGACAGTGCTGTTAATTCTTTTTACCAGTTCCAAAGATTGGGGATAATAAACACAGTGAATATGCTGCATTATTGGCCAAATACCACAAATGGAATTAATTTTGTGTTCAGCAAAGTGAATCCCTTGATTGCTGTGCAACTCAGAAAGAATCCATCCAAATAGAAATTACTCTGTCCAATAGAAGACTGTCTACTAATAAAGCCATTGCTCTCCTGTAAGAAAATTCTTCCATCTCATGTGAGAATATGCAAACTGTTACCAAAATATATCTATATCCTTATGGTGACATTTGGACAACATCCAGTCACCGTACTTCAAAATGTTCTTTAGGAAAGGAAAAGTGACCTCAAGATCCATAACGTGGCTTTCAAGGAGTATATTTAGGGAAATTCATTGTGGGCTACTGTGCAGGAATGTTCCCAGATATATTGTTTCTCCTGTAACATCATTTTTTTTTCCAGGATCCCAATTGGTTATGGAATGCATGTGCTAGAGTAAAGATAACTGAGCACCTATAGGCGTTCAGTTCAGTCATTCAGTCATGTCCGACTCTTTGTGACCTCATGAATCGCAGCACGCCAGGTCTCCCTGTCCATCACCAACTCCCAGAGTTCACTCAGACTCAAGTCCATCTAGTTAGTGATGCCATCCAGCCATCTCATTCTCTGTCATCCCCTTCTCCTTCTGCCCCCAATCTCTCCCGCATAGAGACCTCTTATTCGGTTCAAACCATATTTGTGATGTGAGGCCAAAGACTCCCTTTCTTCTTGCATACTTGTTGTTCATCATCCAGGGCTAATTTTTGAGGAAATTAGCTTGACACATTGGGATCAGGTTTAAGTAGCAGATGTTCTCAAAGCTGGACAGAATTAGTTTAGCTGCTGAGTCAGTGAATTGATTCCCGGTGGCCTCTATTTAATCAGATTTGGGATATTCATGTATTTTGAAAATGAATAATCATCTGGATAATTTTATAGAGTCTAACAGTTCTGAGGCTAGCTTTCCAGTTTTATGGATTGGCCTGAGGAAGTAAGAAATTCTTTTTGCTTCTAAAGCATTCCAAAATTATGAACCACTCTGAAAGCTTAATGGCTATATTTGTAAATATTTGCTATTTGGTCTTTGGCTGGTTGACAAATCCAGATGAGAGCAATTAATTCAGCTGGTTGTGTCAAACTGGTGTCTGTTAAATACAACTTCCAATTAGGTGCATGGTGGATGTTACTACATATCCAGATCAGTAATGTCTCTGTTCATCTTTTAAGTAGGATCCATCTATAAACCAAATTAAGTCAGTATTTTTAATAGAAATTTCTTGTAAATAACTTCTAGAAATAAGAAAATAATTAGTAAAATGCAGTAGTGACTGTTTTCTGCCTATGGTGCTAGAAGGAAAATTTTGGGATTAAGATCATTGCATTCAACGAAAGTAATCTTAGGTAAGCAAAGCAACAATACCTCATAGAGATGAGTCATATCACAGATCAGTGCTGAATATGAGAATTCAAAAGGGATTCAACTGAGTGTGGAATACATCAAAGGAGACAAATTAGAAGTTCTTCAGTATCTTTGCACAGACAGCTGTTGTTGAAACAGCCCTCATACACAGTTCTTTTGCCACTGAATACAGCTCCTGGATGTAATAGCATATGGTTGAATGCTGGTCACTGTGTCTTTGAGTTAATACTTCTAGAAAATTTCCGTTATTTTTCATGTAGGAGGAGAATAAAGTGTTAATTTGTGATAAGGCCTGATGTTACAATCTGAGACAATGAAAAATTTAAGTCATCTCTAGTCTTTTCTCTTTCTATTGGCCATTCATTTGGGTCTGGTCAACCAGACTAGTAAGGCATACAGAAGTTGGACAATGAGAAGAAAGATTAGGTATCCAGTTCCTACAATGTCCAATTAGACCTCAAAATCCTCTCAGCTGTTTCTTTTCTGGGGATGCAAGAAGGCCAGGATTCCCTGAGCTCTTTCAGACTCAGTTACCAGCTTTCCTTAGATAGCAAATGACCTAAATCATTCACAACTGGTAAGCAGAATTGCAGTTTGTCTTTGAGTACCTCTCCCTTTCAGAGGATGATTGTAACAGGTGAATAGTGTCCTCTTGAGAGTCTCTTGAGAGTCCTCTGAGAGTCAATTCTAAACTATTAAAACATCATCTACATATTTAATGAAGATACAGCCACTAGAAAAATGTATGTCAGCCAAATCAGCTTTAAGTAATAGAAAAATAAGTAGGACTTTTTAGTATAGTCCTGATGCTAACCATCCAGGTATATTGACATTCTTCCAACATGAAGGTAAAAAAGTGTTGACTTTCCTTTTCCACTGGAATACTAAAGAATGCACTGCATAGGTCTATTACTGAAAAATAATAGGTATCTGCTGGATAGACTGAGAGCAGAGAGTAAAAGTTGGAAAGCACAGGGTGATAAGGAATTATTACAGTGTTACTTATCCTATATATGAAATGGCATAATACCACTTGGAGATTAACAATGGTAAGTTAAAGATGTATACTATGAACCCTAAAGCAACAATTAAGAAAGCAAGTAGCTACACCTCCAACGAAGGAGCAAACTGTAATAAAATTCTTCAACTAATACAATAGAAGGCAAGACAAGAGGAAAAGGAAAAGAGAGATTTGAGGAACAATCAGAAAACAAGGTGATATTTAAATATAATCATGTCAATAACTACAGTAAATGAAGGGGTTTATTTAAACTGATGAATGACATATATTAAAAACCTAAAGATAAAGTGTAAATTTGAGCACAGATACAAAAAATCTTCAGGAACTAATAAGAGAATTTAAGTTTGTAGGATGAAAGATCAATGTAAAATTTTATTTTATTTCTATACACTAGGAATGGATAATTTGAAATTGAAATAAAAATGATTGTATTTAAAGTAGACTTAAAATGTGAAATATTTAGAGATAAATTTTAAAAGAGTAAAAGTCTTATATAATGAAAATTAATATTTATGAAAGAAGCTGAGAAATATACTATGCTCATGATTCAGATTTATTATATTAGAATTTCAGTCTCCCTAAATTGATGTACAGATTCCAAACAATTTCAGTCAAAATCCCATCATTAGATATGGGATTTTGTGGGTTGCTCAGTCATGTCCAACTCTGAGACCCCCATGGATTGCAGCACACCAGGCTTTCATGTCTATCATCTACTCTCAGAGCTTGCTCAGACTCATGTCCATCGAATTGGTGATGCCACCCAACCATCTCATCCTCTGTCTTCCTCTTCTCCTCCTGCCTTCAATCCTTCCCAGCATCATGGTCTTTTCTAATGAGTTAGTTCTTGCCATCAGGAGGCCAAAATATTGGAACTTCAGTTTCAGCATCAGTCCTTCCAATGAATATTCAGAACTGATTTCCTTTAGGATTGACTGGTTTGATCTTCAGTCCAAGGGACTCTCAAGAATCTTCTCCAAGATATTAGGAAGTGCAAATTAAAACCACAATGTGATACCATCACACATCTATTAGTCTAAAATTAAAAAGATTGACTTTACCAACTGTGGTCAAGGATATAAAACAACTGGAACTCTCCTACAGTCTGGGCAAAATGCACTTAATGAAATAGTGTAATCACTTGGGAAATTGTTTGGAAGTCTCTTAAAAAGTTAATGCTTGCCTACCTTGTGATCCAGGCTTTCTACTCCTAAGAGCATATATTTATACAAAGATTTATGTGTGTGTGTGCACTCTGCTGCTGCTGCTAAGTCGCTTCAGTCGTGTCCGATTCTGTGTGACCCCATAGACGGCAGCCCACCAGGCTCCCCCTTCCCTGGGATTCTCCAGGCAAGAATTCTGGAGTGGTTTGCCATTTCCTTCTCCAATCTGTGAAAGTGAAATGTTAAAGTGAAGTCACTCAGTAGTGTCCAACTCTTAGGAACCCTATGTACTGCAGCCTACCAGGCTCCTCCGTCCATGGGATTTTCCAGGCAAGAGTACTGGAGTGGGGTACCATCACTTTCTCTGGTGTGTGCACTCAGTCATGTCCAATTCTTTGCGACCCCATGGACTATACCCTGCCAGGCTCCTCTGTCCATTGGATTCCAGGCAAGACTACCAGAGTGGGTTGCCATTTCCTATTCCAGGGAATCTTCCCCTTCTCAAGAATTAAACCTGTGTTCCTTGCATCTCCTGCATTGACAGACACATTCTTTGCCACTAGCATCACCTGGGAAGCCCCACACAAAGACTTATACAGAATGTTGTACATGCTTTGTTTTTAACAATGGAAAACTAGGAACAACTCACGTGTCCATCAAGAGGTGAATGGATAAACTGTGCTATATTGCACAATTGAATAGTACTCAGCAATAAAAAGGAAAGAGCTCTTGATATGTGCTACAGTATGGAAGGGTCTTACTATATGTTGAATGAAAGAAGTTTATACCAGAAAAATAAAGCACATAATGTCTGATTATATTTAGTAAAAATCTAAGATATACTAACTAATATTTACCAACGTATAGCAGATCAGTGGTTGCTTGGTAACAGTAGGGACAAGAAGGGATGGAATGAAGGGATTACTAAGGAGTAAAAGGAAATTTGTATGTGGTAATAGATACGTTCATTGGAGAAGGCAATGGCACCCCACTCCAGCACTCTTGCCTGGAAAATTCCATGGACTGAGGAGTCTGGTGGGCTGCAGTCTATGGGGTCACTAAGAGTCAAACACGACTGAGTGACTTCACTTTTCACTTTCATGCATTGGAGAAAGAAATGGAAACCCACTCCAGTGTTCTTACCTGGAGAATCCCAGGGACAGTGGAGCCTGGTGGGCTGTGGTCTGTGGGGTTGCACAGAGTATGACGTGACTGAAGTGACTTAACAGTAGCAGCAGCAGCAGCAGATATGTTCATTATATTGATTATAAATATGATTTTATGGTGTTTACACATTGAAACATCACAATATACACACTAAATGTGTATAAATTATTGTATATTAACTACTTAAATTTTTTTTTTAAGAATCTTCTTGGAAAAAATAATTACGCTTAAAAGTCTAAAGTGAGCCTTTGTTTTTTAAAAATGTTAAAACATGTCTGTTTATAAAGCTTTCTATAATTGTAGATGCATAAAAATACAAAGAAATTCTTCTATCCAGAGATGGGAATTTCTGTTAATACTGTGCCCGAAGCAAAAATACACCATTTAAAAATGAAACCAAGTGTCAGTAAAAACAGAGGTCAAGAATGTAAGGCATACTAATTCAAATGTCATTTTGACATCTAGTTGAGATAAATATCTATGTTTGTACAGAATTGAAAATTGACTAGGGCATTAGTGAGAACACCCAAAGACTACTTACTGGAGCTGAAATATATAAGCAAGATGACAAAGGGTCAGTGATTTATGAATATAACCTGGTTCAGTAAAATAAGTGAATTAAAAAACATCAAGCATATGCCTTGCTAAATAATTTCTCAATATAAAATTAACTCCATAGACTGAAAATTGCCCCAAAGGAAACATAAAACTGGTCTATAGGACAATCTAAAAAGGTCAAGTAGACCCTTCCTTGACAGTGTAAGATTATTCTTTATCAGACACTCACCTTTATTTGACCTATTTTTAAAAAATTCTTATGAGTGGATTTTCATCCAATTTAATTTCAATCATTTCCTTTGAGAATCTGTCCCTTAAATTTATAGTTTTCAATGTCAGTAAAATAATGATCTTTAATATATTTAGTTCTCAATTTTATTTAATCAAAGTTATCTCATCCACTGATAGTGTTAGACCTGTTTTGGCATCTGCATTTCCCTGATGTCATCTATTCAATAGATCAACATTATCCAGGTTCCCAAGAGCACCTGTTTCTCTCCTTGTCTACCTTCCTTTTAGCTATTTCTCTGGTAATTTATAGTCTTATTTATGTATGTGTGAATGTGTGTATATTCTCTTCCTCTCTCCTGATAAAATTAAATTTGGTAAATGTCAAATACTATGAGAAACTGAGTAATTTATACAAATGACAAGTTGCAGAACTGCAGTATTTGTATTTTTAATATTAACATTTATTCCAAATACACTTATTTATAATATATGTATGAGTGTCCTTTTTGAAATTAGTATGTATTTTCTTTTAATCATTTAAGTAATATTAAACATTTATCATATATTAGGAACTGCATGAAGTCTTGAAGCTTCAATGCAGAACAAGATAGATATAGTTTGTCTTCATATAACTTACAATCTAGTGAAAAAATTAAAAATTTGAGCCCCTACTTAGATATGTTACTTATAAGCATGATCATTAATGGCTCAAAAAGTAGATAATTTCTAAAAACCAGTGTTGCAAGGTCAGCTTTCTCCTCCCTGTCTAATCTCACTTGTTCCACAAAACTTTGACCTAATATTTAGACTATGTGGCTCAGCTGGTAAAGAATCCACCTGCAATGAGAGAGACCTGGGTTTGATCCCTGGGTTGGGAGGATCCCCTGGAGAAGGGAATGGCTACCCACTCCAGTATCCTGACCTAGAGAACTCCATGGACTCTATAGACCATCTGGTGGGCTGCAGTCTATGGGGTCACTAAGAGTCAAACACGACTGAGTGACTTCACTTTTCACTTTCATGCATTGGAGAAAGAAATGGAAACCCACTCCAGTGTTCTTACCTGGAGAATCCCAGGGACAGTGGAGCCTGGTGGGCTGTGGTCTATGGGGTCGCACAGAGTATGACGTGACTGAAGTGACTTAACAGTAGCAGCAGCAGCAGCAGATATGTTCATTATATTGATTATAAATATGATTTTATGGTGTTTACACATTGAAACATCACAATATACACACTAAATGTGTATAAATTATTGTATATTAACTACTTAAATTTTTTTTTTAAGAATCTTCTTGGAAAAAATAATTACGCTTAAAAGTCTAAAGTGAGCCTTTGTTTTTTAAAAATGTTAAAACATGTCTGTTTATAAAGCTTTCTATAATTGTAGATGCATAAAAATACAAAGAAATTCTTCTATCCAGAGATGGGAATTTCTGTTAATACTGTGCCCGAAGCAAAAATACACCATTTAAAAATGAAACCAAGTGTCAGTAAAAACAGAGGTCAAGAATGTAAGGCATACTAATTCAAATGTCATTTTGACATCTAGTTGAGATAAATATCTATGTTTGTACAGAATTGAAAATTGACTAGGGCATTAGTGAGAACACCCAAAGACTACTTACTGGAGCTGAAATATATAAGCAAGATGACAAAGGGTCAGTGATTTATGACTATAACCTGGTTCAGTAAAATAAGTGAATTAAAAAACATCAAGCATATGCCTTGCTAAATAATTTCTCAATATAAAATTAACTCCATAGACTGAAAATTGCCCCAAAGGAAACATAAAACTGGTCTATAGGACAATCTAAAAAGGTCAAGTAGACCCTTCCTTGACAGTGTAAGATTATTCTTTATCAGACACTCACCTTTATTTGACCTATTTTTAAAAAATTCTTATGAGTGGATTTTCATCCAATTTAATTTCAATCATTTCCTTTGAGAATCTGTCCCTTAAATTTATAGTTTTCAATGTCAGTAAAATAATGATCTTTAATATATTTAGTTCTCAATTTTATTTAATCAAAGTTATCTCATCCACTGATAGTGTTAGACCTGTTTTGGCATCTGCATTTCCCTGATGTCATCTATTCAATAGATCAACATTATCCAGGTTCCCAAGAGCACCTGTTTCTCTCCTTGTCTACCTTCCTTTTAGCTATTTCTCTGGTAATTTATAGTCTTATTTATGTATGTGTGAATGTGTGTATATTCTCTTCCTCTCTCCTGATAAAATTAAATTTGGTAAATGTCAAATACTATGAGAAACTGAGTAATTTATACAAATGACAAGTTGCAGAACTGCAGTATTTGTATTTTTAATATTAACATTTATTCCAAATACACTTATTTATAATATATGTATGAGTGTCCTTTTTGAAATTAGTATGTATTTTCTTTTAATCATTTAAGTAATATTAAACATTTATCATATATTAGGAACTGCATGAAGTCTTGAAGCTTCAGTGCAGAACAAGATAGATATAGTTTGTCTTCATATAACTTACAATCTAGTGAAAAAATTAAAAATTTGAGCCCCTACTTAGATATGTTACTTATAAGCATGATCATTAATGGCTCAAAAAGTAGATAATTTCTAAAAACCAGTGTTGCAAGGTCAGCTTTCTCCTCCCTGTCTAATCTCACTTGTTCCACAAAACTTTGACCTAATATTTAGACTATGTGGCTCAGCTGGTAAAGAATCCACCTGCAATGAGAGAGACCTGGGTTTGATCCCTGGGTTGGGAGGATCCCCTGGAGAAGGGAATGGCTACCCACTCCAGTATCCTGACCTAGAGAACTCCATGGACTCTATAGACCACGGAGTCACAAAGAGTTGGACATAACTGAGCAACTCTCACTAATGGTTCTTAATTTGAATTTACTTATTGTAAATTTCACCTGTCTGTAAATTTCATCCTTCTTTGTATCATGTTAATATTGCCTTATATTGTTATCTGAAGAGTTTATTCACAAATATCTTATACTGTCCCATTGGGTGTAGGGTTTTTGGATATGAGGATAATACTTTATGCTTCTTCAGTGTTTTCCTTCTACATAGCAGAATACATAATAGAAATTTAATTAGGCTGTATTGATGATGTCATCTCAAGTTTTCTTATTTTGGCAAACATTCTTTGGCTTGAATTGCACTAAATCATAATTATTTTGCAGTGGGGATTTCTTAAAGTGTTATCTGCAACATTATCACAGAAAATGTAATTTAACAAGTTTTATTGATATGGTTATCATCCAAGATGTATCAACATATATTTTAAGAAAAAGCTAATACACATATTTATACTGAGCAACTCTCACTAATGGTTCTTAATTTGAATTTACTTATTGTAAATTTCACCTGTCTGTAAATTTCATCCTTCTTTGTATCATGTTAATATTGCCTTATATTGTTATCTGAAGAGTTTATTCATAAATATCTTATACTGTCCCATTGGGTGTAGGGTTTTTGGATATGAGGATAATACTTTATGCTTCTTCAGTGTTTTCCTTCTACATAGCAGAATACATAATAGAAATTTAATTAGGCTGTATTGATGATGTCATCTCAAGTTTTCTTATTTTGGCAAACATTCTTTGGCTTGAATTGCATTAAATCATAATTATTTTGCAGTGGGGATTTCTTAAAGTGTTATCTGCAACATTATCACAGAAAATGTAATTTAACAAGTTTTATTGATATGGTTATCATCCAAGATGTATCAACATATATTTTAAGAAAAAGCTAATACACATATTTAAAGCTTAGGCTCTCATGTAAACTAAAGAGATAAATGTCTTGTACAATTTGGCTATTGAGATTTAGGATTGTAAATAAAGTATTTAGATCTCAGTATGGTGCCAGTGGTAAAGAACCTGCCTGCCAGCACAGGAGACATAAGAGACAATGTTAGATTCCTGGGTCAAGAAGATCCTCTTGAGGAGGGCATGGCAACCGACTCCAGTATTCTTGCCTGGAGAATCCCTGGCAGGCTAATATCAACAGGGTTGCAAAGAGTAAGACATAGCTGAAGTGACTTAAGGCCACATATATCCTTTATTGTATACAAAGTGATAGATAAGAAAGTAAAGTAATACACAGGAAAACAATTTGTAAAGAAACTAATACTTGAAAAAATTAAACTTCTACATCATGAATGGTAGAAATAAAACTGCTCTTTGATGCTGCAGGCTCAAACAAAGGGAACTTTTCTCTTTTCATTTGGTCTGATGCAACTCTGAATTGTTCTCAAAATAAGTAGGTGGTACATATTTATTTTTATGTTGCACTATGTGAACAGAAGGCAGAGAGACAGGTGGCCTTGTGGCTATAATGTATAAGTGATTGCTTATATCCTGGACTCCATTTCCATCCTGCCTTACCTTATATAAGGCTACTGCTGAGAAGACTATGAGAATTTGGTTTGATTGCAGACCCACTCAGGGCTTTGTGATTAGACTGTCTGTCAGTCTTAATGAAAAGTGTACTTCTTGTATACCTTGCATTAGAGTAGTCATAATTTTACAAGTGGAACTTGTACTGCAACCAGATAATATATGTACTTTTTGTTTTACTAGAAAATTACATTTATGAATCTGGCCAGTGGTATCTATTTCAACTCTGACTCAGTCTACAAGTTAAATTCACAGGCTTAAAAAAACCTCACCTATCAAGTGTGGAACAAAAGATAAGGGCAGATTTCAGACTTAGCAGTATCTGAAGTAGAGTCTTAAACATGAAGTAGAAAGCTAATAGAATAGAAGAGATCATTCTTGCATAGAAATTTGATGACACACCTTTGGAGATTATGATAGCAACATGAGTTGAAGAATCTATATTAAATGTCTAGGCATCATGGGTTGAGAGTGGAATCCATAGCTAAGGCCTTTCTGCAAAGACATTTCACCTATTGATAAATGATGTGGAGAAGACTTGGATGCACCTCAAAGGTATCCATAAACCTTGGACACAAAGGAAAAGAAACATCCACATCAGATTAGGACAAAATTATATTTTACATCTTATGGTTCAGGGTTATATCAGAAGCTTACTAAATATTATTTATAGTTTGCTGTATATATATTTGTACTTCATTTATCCATGTTTTTTCTGCTTTATTAGATGGGTTCAAATTTTATGAATTATTTTTGGTATATACATGTTTGTGTTTTATGTATCTATTAAGAATATATCCAGCAGTAAGCAACTGAAAACCCAAAATATTGAGTTAAAAAATACAGAAATCTCTTTCATTCTTACATGTAGGTAATGTGCAAATAAGTAGTTCAAGAATGATGCAGAAAACCTATAATCATCAGGGACCCAACTCAAAACTCTCATTGCTTGATCATTTTCAATGTTTGACTATTAATGTATGGGCCAAGAGGGCTGTACAAGATCCAGGAACCATATCATATCCTAGGACTTGAAGACACAAGTCTGGCAGAGGGACGGCCTTCTCTCTTCTACCCAGGAAGTCACATGTGATCCAGTTTCCCAGCAAAGAGACTGTCTTTTCCCTCATCGTATATTCTGGCCTCTTTGTTGTAGACTAATTGACCATAAGAGTGTGGGTTTACTTCTGGGTTCTCTGTTCTGTTCCATTTATCTGTGTGTCTTTTTTTGTGCCAACATCATTACTGTTTTGATTACAGTAGCTTGGTGGTACAGGGAAGGCAATGGCACCCCACCCCAGTACTCTTGCCTGGAAAATCCAATGGGTGGAGTAGCCTGGTGGGCTGCAGTCCATGGGGTCGCTAACAGTCGGACAGATTGAGCGACTTCACTTTCACTTTTCTCTTTCATGCATTGGAGAAGGAAATGGCAACCCACTCCAGTATTCTTGCCTGGAGAATCCCAGGGATGGAGGAGCCTGGTGGGCTGCCGTCTATGGGGTCACACAGAGTCGGACACGACTGAAGTGACTTAGCAGCAGCAGCAGCAGCAGCTTGGTGGTATAGTTTGAAGTTTGGGAATGTCATACATCCATCTTTGTTCTTTCTTTTCAAGATTGCTTTGGCAATTCAGGATCTTTTGTGGTTTCATGTAAATTTTAGGATATTCTGTTATAGTTCTGTGAAAAATGTCATGGGTAATTTGATAGGGATTGCATTAAATCTACAGCTTGCTTTGGGTAAAATACAGACTTCTTAAGCACATTCTTCCAAGCCAAAACAGTGTATCTTTCCATTTTTTATATAATTTCTAAATTCCTTCATCAATATTTTATAATTTTCCATGTAAAGGTCTTTATATTCCTTGGTTAAGTTTATTTCTAGATATTTTATTCTTTTTGATGCAATTTTAAATGGGATTGTTTTCTTTTTGGATAATTTATTATTAGTGTATAAAAAGCAACAGATTTCTGTATATTAATCTTGTACCCTACAACTTTACTGAATTTGTCTATTTTAGTAGTTTTCTGATGGGGACTTTAGGGTTTTCCATAGATATTATCATGTCATCTGCAAATAGCGACAGTTTTACTTCTTCCCTTCTGAACTGGATGACTTTTATTCCTTTTTCTTGTTTGATTATTGTGGCTGCTGCTGCTGCTGCTAAGTCACTTCAGTTGTGTCTGACTCTGTGCGACCCCATAGATGGCAGCCCACCAGGCTCCACTGTCCCTGGGATTCTCCAGGCAAGAACACTGGAGTGGGTTGCCATTTCCTTCGGATTATTCTGGCTAAGATTTCCAACACTATGTTAAATAGAAGTGGTGATAGTGGGTATTCTTGTCTTGTTTCTGATTTAGAGGGAAGGCTTTCAGTTTTTCACCAATGAACATGATGTTAGCTGTGGGTCTGCCATGATTAGATCTTATTGTGTTGAGATATATCCCCTCTATACTCTCTTTGGGCTTCCTTGGTGGTTCAGCAATAAAGAATTTGCCTGCAGTGCAGGAGATGCAGGTTCAATCCCTAGGCTGAGAGGATTCCCTAGAGAAGGAAATGGCAGCTTACTTCAGTATGCTTGTCTGGGAAATCTCTTGGACAGAGGAGCCTCACAGGCTACAGTGCATGAGATAACAAAACCTGGACACAGCCTAGCAACTAAACTACCACCACCACCACATACACTTCAAAAGTTTTAATCATGAACAGATGTTGAAGTTTGTGAAATGTTTTTCTGCATCTGTTAAGATGATTATGTGATTTTTATCATTCCTTATGTTTGTATGGTATATCACCTTGTTTGACTTGTGAATATTGAACCTTCCTTTAATCCCTGGAATAAATTTCATTAGATCATAGTCTGCCTTTTTATATATTGTTGGATTTGGTTTGCTAATATTTTGAATTATTCATCTGGTATATTGTTTATTTCTGTTGTGTAGTTTGTTTGGGGGGGCATTTTCTCTTGCACTTTCAAATGAGACAAATTCCTCTGTCTTCTCATTTTAGTTCTCTTTTTCTGTCTCTATAAAATTAGGAAAAAGTTATCTATGGTTACTTTTTTTCATTTTTGAAATTTTCTTTTCTAATACAGCAAAATATTCATAAGGCATTAATGGATGGAAAAAAAAGAAGTTACAAATCCCTATGTACAGTGTGATTCCATTTTGGTTTGCTTTAAAAATATATTACATATTTTAATATACAAATATGCAAATATATGTATATATAAATTCTAGAATGACATCAATAACTTCAGATATGCACATGACACCACCCTTATGGCAGAAAGTGAAGAGGAACTAAAAAGCCTCTTGATGAAAGTGAAAGAGGAGAGTGAAAAAGTTGGCTTAAAGCTCAACATTCAGAAAATGAAAATCATGGCATCTGGTCCCATCACTTCATGGGGAATAGATGGAGAAACAGTGGAAACAGTGTCAGACTTTATTTTTTGGAGCTCTAAAAGCACTGCAGATGGTGATTTCAACCATGAAATTAAAAGACGCTTACTCCTTGGAAGGAAAGCTATGACCAACCTAGATAGCATATTAAAAAGCAGAGACATTACTTGGTCAACAAAGGTCCATCTAGTCAAGGCTTTGGTTTTTCTAGTGGTCATGTATGGATGTGAGAGTTGGACTGTGAAGAAAGCTGAAATAAAGTGAAGGGAAGTCGCTCAGTCATGTCCGACTCTTTGTGACCCCATGGACTGTAGCCTACCAGGCTCCATCCATGAGATTTTCCAAGCAAGAATACTGGAGTGAGTTGCCATTTCCTTCTCCAGAGGATCTTCCCAACCCAGGGATCAAACCCGGGTCTCCTGCATTGCAGGCAGGCAGATGCTTTACCTTCTGAGCCACCAGGGAAGCCCCTGAAGAAAGCTGAGCACCGGAGAATTGATGTTTTTGAACTGTGGTATTGGAGAAGACTCTTGAGAGTCCCTTGGACTGCAAGGAGATCCAACCAGTCCATTCTGAAGGAGATCAACCCTGGGTGTTCTTTGGAAGGACTGATGATAAAGCTGAAACTCCAATACTTTGGCCACCTCATGTGAAGAGTTGACTCATTGGAAAAGATTCTGATGCTGGAGGGGATTGGGGACAGGAGGAGAAGGGGATGACAGAGGATAAAATGGCTGGATGGCATCACCAACTCGATGGACATGAATTTGAGTGAATTCCGGGAGTTGGTGATGGACATGGAGGCCTAGCATGCTGCGATTCATGGGGTCGCAAAAAGTCGGACACGGCTGAGTGACTGAACTGAACTGAATTGGTGCAGCAAAATGTTGATAACAGTTACCTCTGGGATTTCAAGCCATTTTTGTTTTCTTTTCTTTATTTGTATTAGTAATCATGAATTTTCTTTCCTTTATATTCAAGAAGAATAATCATACTGAAATCATTCACCTCAGACTGGGACTTCAACTCATTTGGCCAGGCCTTGAACCCAGCCACATCCCATGGTCTTCCAACTGAGATCACACACGTGGTCTCAGGACTTAATGAAACTCAGGTTCTTGATGTCAAAACGCAGAAAGAATTCAATGAGAGACAAAGTGATAGGTAAGAAGTGGATTTATTTAGAAAGAAACACACTGCACAGTGTGTAGGCTGTTGCAAAAGGTGTGTAAGGCCATTGTAGAAAATGAGAGCAGTTATGGCTATCTTGAATGTGGAGGATCCTTACACTGGAGTGACCTTATGGAGCCTGTAGCTTTAGTTGGAGAGCTGGATTTGTCATGAACATGAGTTACATCTTTCCTTAAGTTGTGCTGGCAGCTTTCACCTTGGTAGGAGTTGGAGCTGGAGATAGGCTAGGGCTGGAGCTAGCTATGAGGCAGGCTGTCAGTGTCTGTCCCCTGTGTTCAGTGGCTGTCATTGCCCTACTATGGCAGTGCCAGACCCTCAGTTCCCTTTAGGTGTGTGTTCTTCTACTTCCTGGCATGAGCACCCTTGCCCCAAAGGGAAGTAATATGGGAGCAAGAGGTGCTCATTTGGGCTCTTAGTTTGTGACGGTATGCATGCTGGTGGTCCAGATACAGCTAGAGGTTGGTTGTGTTGCTTGTACAACTGTCAATATCGACTGCCCCACCCTTCTCAGATGCCACTTGTGGTTTGAATCTCCTTTGTCCCTCATGGCCAGTCTCTCCTCTTGTGTTCTGCTGCCCTCATCCTGCTATGTGGCTGCACTGGAGGGCAGGCAGGGCCCATGTGGTCTCTTAGTGTCAGGGTGCAGGCTTTGATGGACAGGGGCTATTTCTGATGCACTGCCCCTGCAAGCACCAGTAATGACTGTCCCCTCCCTTCTCAGATGCCACTTCTGAGCTGCTGCAGTTTCTCATGGCTGGATTCTTTCCTTGGTTTTGGTAGACCTCCTTCCAGTGTGAATCTGTGGTTTGAAGTTAGTGCATTAACTCTACCCAAACTGAGGCATGTACTAGAGTGGTCGTGGGAAACTAGTCATGAAACCTATGTGGTACCAGTCTTCCAGCCAACCATTTTCCCTTTTTCAAACCCCAGGACTGGGGCACTTAGTGTGTGGCTTGCACCACTCATTCCCCATGGAGGATCTCTGTCTCTGTAAATCTTTCCCTCTGAGTTTCTTCTCTGAGGCACAGGTTCTGCATATTTTTTTTTCTTCCCTTCATACCTGATTCTGTTTGGATCTTTCTTGCAGCCTTGGCTATACAGGAATCTTTTTGCCAGAACCCAGTTATTTTTCTTCAAGAATTCTACTCGTAGATATATTACTGATGTGTTTGTGGCAGGGAAGTGATTTCCATCTTGATCTTCTCCAATTTTAGTCTGTTTTGCTTTGCTAGATTTACACTTACATGTCAGGTAAAAAAATTCAACTGAAAGTTGAAGGTTTCTGTGTAATAGTGTTATTGAAATTTATATAGTTGCAATATAAGGATAACTTTGGGCAGCCTGTATACTGAAGCTCAGGGCTGTGTTCTTGTGTTGTTGGAGAACTTGCGTAGTATATCTTGCTCTGGAACTTGTTGGCCCTTGGGTGGTGCTTGCTTTCAGTGTAGGTATGGAGGTGTTGATTAATGAGCTCCTGTTGATTAATGTTCCCTGGAGTCAGGAGTTCTCTGATATTCTCAGGATTTGGACTTAAGCCTCCTGCTTCTGGTTTTTAGTCTTATTTTTACAGTAGTCTCAAGACTTCTCCTTCTATACAGCACCGTTGATAAAACATCTAGGTTAAAGATGAAAAGTTTCTCTACATTGAGGGACACTCAGAGAGGTTCACAGAGTTACATGGAGAAGAGAAGAGGGAGAAGGGAGTTAGAGGTGACCCAAATGAGATGAGGTGGAATCAGAAGAGGAGAGAGCAAGCTAGCCAGTAATCATTTCCTTATGTGTGCTCCACAGTCTGGACCGGTCAGAGATGTTCACGGAGTTATACAGAGAAGAGAAGAGGGAGGAAGGAGACAGAGGTGGCCAGGAGGATAAAAGGGGGAAATGAAAAGGAGAAAGATCCAGCCGGTAATCATCAGTTCCCTGTGTTCTCCACTGTCTGGAACATACAGAGATTCACAGAGTTGGGTAGAGAAGAAAAGGGGGAGGGAGGAGACAGAGGCCACCTGGTGGAGAAAAAGGAGAGTCCAGAGAAAGAGAGAGCAGTCCAACCAGTAATCTCACTCCCAAGTAAAAATGGGTACTAAAGATTGGGTTTTTAAAGGTACAAAATCGATAATAAATACCAATAAGCAAAGATTAAAAATCTAGAGTACAGGTTGAATTTTCAAAAATACAATATTAAAGAAAAGAAAAAGGAAAAAGCCACAAAAATTATTAAAATATATATATATATATGAAGTTTGCTTTAAAAATAGGGTCTTTTTTTTGAAAAGTAATAGTAGGTTATAAAAATGAAAAAGGAGTAATAGAGAATATAAAAATAAAAGAATAATAAAACTAAAATTAAGAAATGATATTAGTAAACATATATCTAGGAATTTCTCTGGAGCTGTTGAGGGCAGTGTGTGGTCATTTCTGTTTCAGATAGTTCCTTGTTCCAGCTTATACTTCTTCTCAAAGTCTGTAGGCTTCTTTCAATGCTTAGTCAGTGTTAACTACAGGGTTTTAATCTGTNAAGCTGAAACTCCAGTACTTTGGCCACCACCTCATACGAAGAGTTGACTCATTGGAAACTGTCTCTTATACACATCTAGATGTGTATAAGAGACAGGTGTTGTTGTGGGCAGTGTGAGGTCAGTTCATTTATGGATAGTTCCTTGGTCTGGCTTATATTTCTCAAGATCTATAGGCCCCTTCCTATGTAGTCAGTACTAACAACAGGGTTTTAATCTATTGCACCTGTCACTTCCAAGGCGGTTCCCTCTGTTTTAGCTTCTTCTGTTTGCTGGTCTCTCCAGTGTCTGATTTCCACCCTGACATAAGGGGGGCGCTGGTGGACACTTTTTTTAGGCTCATTTGTTCAGTCGCACTTTGGGGAGGGAGGGACGCTGCCAACAAATAGCACTGGCATGTGCTCGCAGTATCTCAGCCACACTGGGCCTGCCCCTGCTCGCGGTGCACATAGCTCAGGCTCTAGGTTGCTCCGCTGGGAACCGTCTGAGGCCTACACTCAGGTAGTCCTCAGAAGAGCAGACTCATGCATGTTTTAAAAAGCCTGTAGCAAGTGCTTAAGGGATCAACCTAAACTGCATGCTAAGCTAAAGTTTGGTTTTGAAAAATAAACATGAGACCTCAAAGATTCAGGAAAATAGCACTTACCTCATTATGATAAGTAATAAAGAAGATAACTTGTGGCAAAGGAATATAAAAGTTCTCTCCCTCACTGGACCTTTTTCAGCATAGATACCCATTTCACCAATTAAAAAATCCAAATGCAATAAAGAATAGTTAATCACAAACTACATTAATATGAACTTAAAGTCTGTATTTACTTTCTGTAAAATTAAGAAATTAAGGAAAATTTTAGTATAATATATAATGCAAATGTGTCTCCCTGTCTTTGGAGAGTTAATGCATTACAGTTGGTTACCTTAGGAAGACGGGTGACAGAATTTTAAAAGTTAGAGAATAAATTGACAGCCTTGGGATATTTTGACTGTACTACTCAAGTGGCAGCAGTTATTTTCAAAAGGTGATTGTGAAATATGTGGAGCCTGGAGGGTACTTAAGATATAACCATCTGTCTATACATATACTGTTTGTTATAAGTGAAAATGCTCTTTTCTTCCAGTCCTAGCCTTGGTAACANACAGCCTTGGGATATTTTGACTGTACTACTCAAGTGGCAGCAGTTATTTTCAAAAGGTGATTGTGAAATATGTGGAGCCTGGAGGGTACTTAAGATATAACCATCTGTCTATACATATACTGTTTGTTATAAGTGAAAATGCTCTTTTCTTCCAGTCCTAGCCTTGGTAACACATCTGTACTACCGTGTCCTTTCTGGCTCTCACACTTTCAGAGTAGCACAGAAGGGGAGGGGCTTTGGGGGAGTAGCCCATGGGTTGCAATATGCCTTGAAATATAAAAAGAGTATCCTCTAAAACTTTATCCAAGAGCTTTCTCAGGACCAACCAACTTTTAGGTGGCTTAGGCAACAACTTACAAATAGTATAAACTTTTATTTTACATATTTAGAGAAATAATAAAATGGAGATCATAATTATATTGGCCTATGGATACAACACATCAAGTCATTACAGTGATGTATTATTTTCATATTTGAAATTATAGCCTAACTTGCAACTTGTTTACCTTATTCTAAAGAATAAATCTTACTTTATGTCTGCTCTACAAATTTGACAGTGAGTTTCAGGCCAAAGCAATATTTTCCTTTAAAACTTGGTAGAACATTAGAATTGCCATTTGCTGATCTCTTACATATGCTTCCCAGTGGTTCAAACAGTAAAGTCTCTGCCTACAACGCGGGAGACCTGGGTTCTATCCCTGGGTTGGGAAGATCTCCTGGAGAAGGAAATGGCAACCCACTCCAGCATTCTTGCCTGGAAAATCCCATGGATGGAGGAACCTGGTAGACTACAGTCCATGGGGTCGCAAAGAGTCGGACACGACTGAGCGACATTTACTTACTTTACTTACATATGCTTCCCAGGTGGCTCAGTGGTAAAGAATCCACATGCAAATACCAGAGACTCAGATTTAATCCCTGGGTTAGGAAGATCCCCTGGAGTAGGAAATGGCAACCCATCCCTGTATTCTTGCCAGGATACTCCCATGACCAGAAGAGCCTGGCGAACTACAGTTCATGGGGTCCCAAAGAGTTGGACATGACTGAGCATGCACACGTACAATGTGCTAGACATGATAAATAAAACAATATTGGAGGTTACCAATTCTTATTCTCATTTTCAGATGAGCAATTGAAATCAAGTGTATTTAGGTTACTTCCCCAGGCTGGAAAATTAGAAAATTTTACTTTGGATTCAAATCTATCTGACATTTTAGATCCACATGCATTTTAAAAATGAGCTTTTTGGGTTAGTGGGCACTTTTGAATATTTATTAACAATGAAATTGCTTGATATTTAACATGGTAGCATCTTAACATGGTAGCACGTGTTAGATTTCAATTATAACAGGGTGTTGTTTTAGGAAATGAAATTTTACCTCATTATATTTCCCCTAATTTGTTCACTTCCAGTTATAGTTTATTCTTAAGAAAGTGGCTCAAGGTCCTATTGTTTCTTATGTTGGCCCATTATTCAAGTAATTTAAGTCCATATGGTCTATTTTTAATTTTAATGAAAAGTACAGACTGTATATGGTAGGGGCATTTCTGAGTCCCAGATTATAATAAATCACTGAACACTACCTAACCATATCTTCTCTGGGATGATCCATTCAGGATAAGCAAGGATACTAGCTTCTTATCCCTGTGTGTAATCATCAACCCCAGTTGTGGTTGTTATTATTAGGGATGATACATAATATTTCCCTGGGATTGGGCTTCCAGACTTGTTTTTGAGGACTTTAAGGTCATTAATGATACTATTATTAAAGTTGACAAAGCTGGAAACAATCATATTTCTATCCAAATGTTCTGGACAAGTAACTCAAGATATTTTGGTCCCCTTGGCCCATGATAGGATTGTATGGACTTCTGGATGGCTCAGGAGCAGATTTTGCTGCTATGTTGGATGAGTCTAGTGCCAGCTGCCCTGTGATAAATTTTTAACTTGGAATAAGGTAAAGTATAAGATTTGTGAGTGAGAATGCATAAAAATTTAGTATCCTCCTAAATTCTTGGTGATTCTGAATGCCTGGTGATTAACTCAAGCTTAATTACATGGGAAAAAGCTATTCCATTAATATATCTTCTACAAATCATCTTCACTGCTGCCTGCTTACAGGAGGCAGTGTGGTGAAATAAAAAGAATATAGCATCAATATAGGATTATGCTAATTTCAGATAGAGCCCAGGCTGAGGAATTTGGAGGGCATTTTGTTTTGGACCAGTCACCTGACTACTCCAAGACAATTTTCTCAAATCACAAATTTATCACAATAAGTATAAGATTTGTGAGTGAGAATGCATAAAAATTTAGTATCCTCCTAAATTCTTGGTGATTCTGAATGCCTGGTGATTAACTCAAGCTTAATTACATGGGAAAAAGCTATTCCATTAATATATCTTCTACAAATCATCTTCACTGCTGCCTGCTTACAGGAGGCAGTGTGGTGAAATAAAAAGAATATAGCATCAATATAGGATTATGCTAATTTCAGATAGAGCCCAGGCTGAGGAATTTGGAGGGCATTTTGTTTTGGACCAGTCACCTGACTACTCCAAGACAATTTTCTCAAATCACAAATTTATCACAATTATAAATATGTTAATAGAGCTGTTGTGAGGCTCTAATAAAAAAATCAAAGGTACTCTATAAATTGAAAGGAACTGTTCAGAGTCTAGCTGCCTCAGAGCCTTTTGGGAAAGGGATTAGGAGTATAAATCCAATAGAAAATATTGGATCCAATAGAACTATAAATCATATAAATCATATAAAACATATGTTTTATATAAAACATATAAATCATATAGAAACTAATTATGATACCCATAGTTATGGGTAAAACATAGTTATGGGTATCATAATTAGTTTCTATATTTTTATACAAATGATATTGATAGAGTCAAGGTTAATTATGGGGAAATTTTACAACAGTTTGCAATAGTGACATAGAAGGTACTGCATTGGGTACAGATTAATTAAAATCTACAAAGGTACATTTTTATTTTCAGTATATTTAACAATAATTAAAAGTGATAAAAACAGGGAATAACACACACATAAGCCCCTCTTCTCTTTGCAATTTGGAGGAGAAATTCTGGCATACATCTTGAGAAAATCTTATGGGTTAATATGATGGGGTAGAAAAAAAAAAACAATATTAAAATTTGTATCTGTCTGTTTAGCACTGCAGTACATGAAAGCTGCTGGATTTATTATCAAAGGTTTTGTTTGTGTGATTGGAATTTTCTGACAGAACATGGGATACGTGATCTATATATTGGTTTTGGAGGACTCGGTCAATAGAGTTATGCAGGGCTGCTGAGAGGAAGACACTGTTCCTGGCAGCTGAAGCTATTGTCTAGCCAAAAGATGTTTCCTTCTTATTGGGTGAATCCTACATATTGTGTCAAAGAGAGGATTCTAATAAATCTGAAGTCTGTCATGCTTAACTCCATGTATTGTCACATGATTCTCCCTTCCTTAGGAAATTGGTTTCCTTATAGATGTCACTCATCCACAAACTGAACATCATGGAAGGTTCTGATCAAGTCCCAGTTCTTTACCAGCTTACACTGATGTTTTTCCTATCTCAGTTCTGAGTACCAGATGAACATGCCCTCATACTTCTAAGTCCTCAGTTAAATAACTTTATTGCATTTTACTTAAAAAAAAATTCTGCAACTTCAGGGACATTATCTTCATTTGTGTATCTTTGTAACAGTCCTTGTACACCCTCAGACATATCATGAGGTAAAATGAAAACTCATTGGTTGATACTTTTTTGTTGTTGTTGTTAACAAATTGTGCTCATTTGACTGTTTCTTTAAAAAGTTAATTCCTATATAGCTTTTCCCCTGCCTGGAGTGATTCAGGCATAAGTCCTGTTTGAACTCCCAAGATCTCTTTCAACACAAAGATTGCAATATCATGAAAAGCTTAGGTATTTTGTATTAAGAAATGTCTTTTAAATGAGTGCAATTTAAATGTTACATTCTTTCTTTCCTATATTTGCTTGCTAAGTGCACTGTTAGTATTTATTTGTGTATTGGAATGACCTCTGTTCCATGCAGTTTTTTCCCACGCAAACAGTTTATAGTGTTTTGTTTATAAACTGCCAAGAAGAGGTGGAGGATTTTTAAATAAAGAGTTTTTATAGAGATCATCTTTATGAAAAAAAAAATCTCCCTTTTTTATTATATTCTCTAGGCTCCATCTGTATTAAACATCTACAGTTGTTCTTGACTTGATATATGTTAATGCTGTAACTTTTCAGGACATCTTCATCTGCTGCACTGAAAAATCCTCAATTACTCATGATGCATTACTAGTAAGGTAGATAAACCATACTCAGATTCATCTTGTGGTTGACAAAGCAGCTCCTTTTTGGTTTCCTGGGCATCCTTTCGCAAACCATCGTGTGCTCACTCACTTGAAACTTCTTATGAATCATGCAGTGATCTAGGATCTGGGGCTACAATAATTCAAATATAAAAAAGTCCTTGCCCTCACAGAACTGACCTTTTAGTGGAGACAGACAATTAATGACAAAAATATAATAAATTTCTCTTTAGTATGATTCTGAAATCAAAATTTCTTAAGACCAGAAGATTCTTTATAACTCATCCCCTAACCTAAATTAGTGAAAGAATNACTCCCAAACATGAACCCCCTCCTCCCACCTCCCACCCCACATCATCCCTCCAGATCATCCCCATACACGAGCCCCAAGCATCCTTCATCCTGCATTGAACATAGACTGGCAATTCATTTCTTACATGATAGTATACATATTTCAATGCTATTCTCCCAAATCATCCCACCCTCTCCCTCTCCCTCTCCTTCTCCCTCAGAGTCCATAAGTCCGCACTTAATAGATACATGAAGTCCCCTTGTAACTCCAGCAGAATTGCAAATATCAAGACTTATTTCCACCTACTTAGCCTTCCTTCATCCTTCTGACATCTGTTAACTTGTCTCACATTTACCATGCCCCCCATTTCCTAGATTTCATGTTGTTGACTTTATTTTTCTGAGAATTGTCTATGTTTCTTTCCATGACTAATCAGAAGTCAAATTTGATCCATATCTGTCCCTTGAATTTGTCCTTTCTATCGAGTATTGCATTCTTACTTTGAGTCACTTGGAATCAGAATTGACATAAGTCAGGTGATAACTCGCATAAATCAATATCAACAAAGAAACGCAGAAACACTCATTTTTCTTTTCAACTCTCCTCTTATGCTAATCTTCCTTAACCTAGAAATCATCACCCTTCTTTTATCACCTCTCCAATTAAAGCTCTCAGTATTATTTTCTCTCCTACACTGTGCTTTATTACTAAATCCATTTACATGCTTAATGCCATTTTGCTGTTTTTATTTAAATGCCTACCTTTTCCATCTTTTCTTGCAATCTCTGCATTCCTAGTCTTGCACAGTTTTTTGGTTTTCCATATAAGAAGGAGAATACAATGGATATGAAAATGTTAATTAATTTGTAGCACTCCTCTGAAAGTATTAATTTTCAAATTGCTTATCTTTTACAATTAAATATAATTAACTTTTGAATATGATTTTTCAACTTGAAGTTATATCCTTTTGCTACTGAGTCTTACAAATAATGTCATCAGTGTAACTTATTTTTTGCACCATTTTCCCCACCAATGTTTAATTTTTTTAAAGAATGTCACTTGTACTGTGAAATAACCTATATCACCTTCTCTTTTATTCTTAGGTCTCTATTTATTTTTACCTTGATTATACACATAAACATAATCTCTGTCCATCATTTACATTTGTTGACTGAAGTTAATACATTGGTAGATTTTTATGACATGTTTGTAGAAATAATATTTTCTAAGTTCTCACATGTTTAACACTGATTTTTCTATACTTGAATATTTGAAGGCAGCTTGACAAACTAAAGATCAGTGGCTTGCACTGTTTTCTAGAGTGTCTTGGCTATTTTGCTTGATTTCCTACTGCATTAAGTGATCTTTGTAGGTATCTCAGGCCAACATAATTTTTTATCCTTGAAAGTTACTTGAAAAATCTTTGAAAATAATATGTCTGAAGGGTGGTTAATATCTCTAAATGTATAAAGAATTCCTACAACTGAATAACAGAAAAAAAAATCAGAAAACCTAATTAAAAATTGGCAACGAGCTTAAATAACTTTTTCCAAAGAAGATATACCAATGGTCAATAAGCAACGGTCAAAAGATCTTCAATATCGCTAATCATTTCAAAAGTAGTTTTTATCAATGAACTGTTAAGAAACTGGAATCTCATTTTATTAATTAGAGGGTAATTACATTATTAAGCACATTGCTATCAGAACTATAGTCATGTGTGGATGTGAGAGTTGGACTGTAAAGGAGGCTTAGTGTTGGAAAATCGATGCTTTGGAACTGTGGTGGAGCCTTTTGGCCACAGTCCATGGGGCTACAAAAGAATTGGACACAACTGCGTGACTAAGCAACAACAAGAACACAAAAATTATTTTGAAAAAGGAAGATGTGAACTAAGTTCCTTTTTAAGATAATGATTCTGGCTACACTAGAGAAAAAGATGTGTATAAGAGACAGGTGTGCTAGAGTCCAGGGGGCTACAAAGAGTCGAACATGACTGAACGACTAACAATTCTTTACAAGACTAGCAGGATTGTTATATGAAAACCAAACCAAATGAAAAACAGAAAGTAACAAGTGTTGGCAAGGTTGCAAAGAAACTGGTGCATTTCTGGTGGGAATGTGAAATGGTGCAACTTCTATGGAAAACAATATAATGATTCCTCAACAAATTAAAAATAGAATTACTGCATGATCCAGGAACTTTGCTTCTCAGTATATACCCTATAGAAGTGAAAGCCAAGATTCAAACAAGATTTATACACCCATGTTTAGAACAGCATTATTCAAATAGTCAAAAGGTGAAATCACCCCAAGCATTCATCAATTCACGAATAAATAAATAATAGATATATACAATGGAACATTATTTAATGTTAAAAAGGAAGAACATTCTGAAACACGAAGCAACATGATGAACCTTGAAGACATTAACCAAGTGAAATAACTGAGGCACAAAAGGACAAATATAGTATAACTATATTTCTGTAAGTGAATCAAGATTGCCAGGACAAATATCAACAAAATCACATATGCAGATGACACCACCCTTATGGCAGAAAGTGAAGAGACACTAAAAAGCCTCTTGATGAAAGTGAAACAGGAGAGTGAAAAGTTGGCTCAAAATTCAGAAAATGAAGATCATGGCATCTGATCCCATCACTTCATGGGAAATAGATGGGGAAACAGTGGAAACAGTGTCAGACTTTATTTTTTTGGGCTCCAGAATCACTGCAGATAGTGACTGCAGCCATGAAATTAAAAGATGCTTACTTCTTAGAAGGAAAGTTATGACCCACCTAGATAGCATATTCAAAAGCAGAGACATTACTTTGCAAACAAAGGTTCGTCTAGTCAAGGCTATGGTTTTTCCAGTGGTCATGTATGGATGTGAGAGTTAGACTGTGAAGAAAGCTGAGTGCCGAAGAATTGATGCTTTTGAACTGTGGTGTTGGAGAAGACTCCTGAGAGTCACTTGGACTTCAAGGAGACTCAACCAGTCCATTCTGAAGGAGATCAGCCCTGGGTGTACTTTGGAGGAAATGATGCTAAAGCTGAAGCTCCAGTACTTTGGCCACCTCATGCGAAGACTTGACTCATTGGAAAAGACTCTGATGCTGGGAGGGATTGTGGGCAGGAGGAGAAGGGGATGACCGAGGATGAGATGGCTGGATGGCATCACAGACTCTATGGACGTGGTTTGGGTGAACTCTGTGAGTTGGTGATGGACAGGGAGGCCTGGTGTGCTGTGATTCATGGGGTCTCAAAGAGTTGGACATGACTGAGCGACTGAACTGAACTGAAGATAACTAGAAAAACTAACTTCATAGAGACAAAAATTAAAATGATGGTTGCCTGGGGAAGAGGAAAAGGTAGCTGGAGGATTATTGTTTAATGAGTACAGCTTCAATTTGCAAGGTAATGAGTAAATAATATATTATTCCAAAGTACCATGAAACTCTGCAAAATAATGACAATAATCATTCCAACTTTGAACCATTATAATTGTGAGATTAAATTAGTTGAAAGATTCAAAATGCTTAGAAAAANTGAACTGTGGTGTTGAAGACTCTTGAGAGTCCTTTGGACTGCAGGGAGATCCAACCAGTGCATTCTGAAGGAGATCAGCCCTGGGATTTCCTTGGAAGGAATGATGCTGAAGCTGAAACTCCAGTACTTTGGCCACCTCATGCAAAGAGTTGACTCATTGGAAAACTCTCTGATGCTGGGGCGAATTGGAGGCAGGAGGAGAAGGGGATGACAGAGGATGAGATGACTGGATGGAATCACTGACTCGATGTACGTGAATCTGAAAGAACTCCACGAGTTGATGATGGACCGGGACGCCTGGCATGCTGCGTGCGATTCATGGGTTGCAAAGAGTCAGACACAACTGAGCGACTGAACTGAACTGAAAGTTAAAAAGCATATGCTTTCTCAAGATGTTTAGTTCTAAGAGTTTCAGATAAGTGAGTGTGATCTGTATAATGTGAGTAGTGATATATCTTATGAATAAAATGAAGTAGCGGAAAGGGAGTCGTGAAGGTAATGTCAACCCACTCTAGTATTCTTGCCTGGAAAATCCCATGGACACAGGAGCCTGGTAGGCTGCAGTCCATGGGGTTGCTAACAGTTGGACATGACTGAGTGACTTTACTTGCACCTTTCACTTTCATGCATTGGAGAAGGAAATGGCAACCCACTCCAGTGTTCTTGCCTGGAGAACCCCAGGGAAAGGGGATACTGGTGGGCTGCCTTCTCTGGGGTCACACAGAGTTCGACACAACTGAAGTGACTTAGCAGCAGCAGCAGTGGAAAGGGATAGAAAGTGCCAGAAAGATTCTTCCCTTTATTAAAGTTTAGTTCATTGAATCCTTGTTTTCACAAATTTCTGGTATGGTTAAGATTTATTTTTGTTAGGCACTTTTGGTCTTCAGTGCGAGCTTTGGCCTATTGCATCCCAGTGTATCTTACTCAGGAGCGGAATCCTGATACAGACTTCTTTAAAAATAAGTCACAGATATAGAAAGGTTAAATATCCTCAAATTCAGCCACTTGGCTGTAACAACTATCCACACACACACATAATCTAAGTGCTGATTTTAGAACACTATATCTAGAAAAGTCTTAATTCATAATATTGATTTTATTTTTCTTGTTAGTATTTAGCATCACCAAGTTACTCTAATGACAAAATACAGGGATGGTAGAATATGTCTCATTTCTCTCTTGTTCCTGGAATATTATTTCTCTCAATTCCTCAGCAGGAGTCAGGTAAGTTGTGACATGTGTTCTAAGGCTAAGTCTGTATTTTTTTCCTTCTCATAATTTAATAACATCTCCTTGCATTTTTTATTATTTTACACTTATGAAGTATTTTTATTAATATTTACACTAAAGATGGTGTTAGTCTACAGTAAATCCTTTGCTAACATTTAAGTTCGGGTATGTATGGAATGTTCATTAGTGGATTTGATATTCAAAACAATCCAGAGAGGTAGAAATAATTAAAAAATAAGGATAGTGTTAGAAATAAAAGAATGATATTGACAGGCAAGTTTACTTATCATTCCCAATTAAAGATGCTAGTTTTAAAGAAAGCTCAGAAAATTTAAATTGGCCAATGTCAAATAGTGTATGGAATATAAATTATTTGACATTGGCCAATTTAAATTTCCTGAGCTTTTTTTTTTAAAGCATCTTTAATTAAGAATGATAAATAAACTTGCCTGTCAATATCATTCTTTTGTTTCTAACATTATCCCTATTTTAAAATTATTTCTACCTCTCTGGATTGCTTTGAATATCAAATCCACTGCTGCTGCTGCTGCTAAGTCACTTCAGTCGTGTCTGACTCTGTGTGACCCCATAGACGGCAGCCCACCACGCTCCCCCATCCCTGGGNCGCCAGCTGCACTTCATAGGATTTCTGTACCTTGGTGGACATCATGGATATCTAAATGTATTCTTAAGTTTTCAGAATTTACCCAGCCATCAATTCCTGCCTCCTTCCAAGAAAGACTGTAAAGGCTTGCAGTAGAACACTTTTAAATTAAAACAATGAAGGCAAGGCATGGTGGTGGCAGAAACTAAACTATGATCACAGAATTTAGTGTGAATTTCCTGCCAGTGAAATGAAAAGAGAGCACAGTTTATGATGTAGTTTATTGATTAAAACAAATTATAGATGTTTGTCAGGAATGGAAATTTCCCAGAAGTAAGTATTTTTAAAAGAAATTTATCATGCTCTTGTGTGTGCATTTGCAACAAATTTATAGAGATACAGTTCACCCATTTAAAGTGTACACTTGGGTGGTTTTTCATAAAATCACAAGAGTCCTACATCCATCACCACAGCCAGTTTTAGAACAGTTTCATCACCCCAGAAAGAAAACCCCATACCCTTTAGTGATCATTTCCCCGGCCCCTCAATTGACCACCAGCCTTAGGCAACCACTGTTCCAGTTAGACTGTCACATAGACGTGCCTGTTCTGGTTATTTCATATAAATAGAGTCATATAGCATGTGGGGTTTTTTGGTGACTGGCTTCTTTGACTTAGCATAGTGTTCTCAAGGTTCATGAAAGCTTATGGGATGTAGCAGTATTTCATTCTTTGTTTTAGCCAAACAACATTCCATTGTATTGACATATCACGTTCTGTTGATCCATTCATTGGTTGGTGAATGTTTGGGTTGTTCCTGCATTTTGGCTCTTATGAATAACGCTGTTATGAACGTTGGTATACAGGTTTTTGTGTGGCCATGTATTTTCATTTCTCTTGAGTTTATGTCTGGGAGTGAGATTGCTGAGTCATATGGTAACTATATTTAACCTTTCAAGGACTTGCTGGGATGTTTTCCAAAGCAGCTGCACTATTTTAAATCCCTAGAGCAGTGTGTGAGATTTCTAATACTCCACATCCTTGCCAACATTTGTTATCCTACTTTTTGATATAGCTGTTTTATTGGTAATGTCATTGTGGTTTTGACTTATATTTCTCTGATTGCTAGTGATGTTGAATATCTTCTTGTGTGCTTATTGGCCATTTGTTTATCTTTGGAGAAATGTTCAGATCCTGTGTCCATTTTTAGATTGGGTTATCTTTTTATTGTTGATTTGTAAGAATTCTTTATGTATTTTGGATCCAAGTCCCTTATATATACAGTTTGCAGAAATATTCTTCTGTGGGTTGTGTTTTCATGTTCTTGATGGTGTCCTTTAAAACACAAATGTTTTTAATTTGATGAAATCCAACTTATATTTTTGTTGTTACTTCTGCTTTTGGTGTCATATTTAAGAAACTATTGTCTGTTTCAAGATCAGAAAGATTTATGCTCGTTTTCTTCAAAGAATCTTAGAGCTTTAGTTCTTGCATTTAAATCTTTGACCCATTTTGAGTTAATTTTTAATGGGTTGACCAAAAAGTTCGTTCAGGTTTTTCCAGAGGTGTTATGGAAAAACACAAGCTTACTTTTTGGCCAATCCTTTTTTTTATGGTGTGAGAGAAGGGCTCAACCGCATTCTTTTGCATAAGGATATCTAGTTGTCTCATTATAGCCTTTTTATGAAAGTTACTGAATTGTTTAAGCAGCAACCTCTTTGATAGTTTTAGAAATATAGAAGCTTTCTTCTGGCTGTTTTGATCCTGAAAAAAGAGCTGTGTCACAATTTTATATTGTAGCTTGTAAAAACTTATCTTTGGGGACTTGAATACAGTCTTAAGTATGTAGTTTTCTAATGTCTGATGTGATATGTAAAGCCCTTTTAGAAATCTCACATGGTAGTTCTCGGCTAGTGATATGTATCAAAATTCTTTTGGAGGAGAGATGGTCTCTTTCAAAACACACATGCAGATACTCTACCCTTAATCTACTGAATTAGAATTTCTGGGTAGGCGCTGAGCAAGCATGTGTATTACATATGTAAGGGACTTGGATGCAAAATATATAAAGAATAATGAAATGTATCAGAATAATGAGTGGACGCCGTGGTTTGCTGGTAAATGTTTGACAACCGCTCAGAAAAAAAAAAATTTGTAGGATTTACCAGTTTCTTTGGTGTACATACTCCTATCATGGTTAGTTTCAACCTACTAAAATGGTATCACTGAGTACAGAGTTGGAAAGAGTGGGAAAACACACACACACACACAATAAATCACAAGAGAAAATATACTGAAATATTTAGGAAATGAGTTTTGAATAATTATTGCCTTTGTTTTTACTATTACTTGTTAGTTTATATGATTTAATTTTTAATTACAGCTTGTGCATTTCCTAAAAATTTAACAGCTGCCTCTTACGAATCAGTGTGAGCTGGCTCTAGCATATCATTAGGTGGATTGAACTTAATGTAAAGGGCAGACATCAGAATTCATATTCTGAACACATTACTTTAGGAATTATTATTTAATGCTACTGTCATTTTTCTTATCTGTAAATGGAGGTGATATCCATATTATTGTGTTACTGTGAAGAAAATATATGTAAATCAAGTAACATGACTGACTATGATGACAGCTTAATAAATGATATGTTCTTGTATAAGAGTAGCTCTTTAGCTTTTTCTCTCTAATATAATTTGGGTCTGTTTATAGAAGATGAGTATAGACCTTGGAGATTTAGGTTTTTAACAGATACCTAAGTGTAAGTAGTTGTTGATTGTAAAAGTTTATATGTTCATATCATTTTAGTAGACAGCAAAGTTGCTATTTTGTTAAGAAATTCAAAGCCCGATTCTCGCTTTTCCTTGGTGAGAAAGCCCTCAAAGACACTGAGCTTCATGCACATACTCAAGATTCACAAGTAGTCAGGTTTTAGGGATCCACTATCCAAATTTAGAGAAAACTGTTAATAAGTTAGGATGCCAGGTATTAATTATATTGAGTTACATATCTGGCATGAAAACGGGTGTTGATCATTTCTGTGATACATTCCCTACTGTAACATGTGTGACTCTATCTTCACATGATGAATTTCTATGGGCAAATCAGATGTAGTTTAGGTGGGGGCAACTATAGCTGATAACATAGCATAACTAAGATAACATGTGTGTGGTTTTCCACAAACTAACTGTGATTCCACTGTTTCTCTGTTACTGGTCTCAACTCCAGTGTGTCTGAATTAAGAGGCTGATACACCCTGATTTTGTGGAGTGACAAATTCATAGACTCTAATTCTATAGACTGTGGAAGTGTTAGAGAGATGAGCAAAGCTCACAATGGAGGGGAAAAAATAACTATCTGGGGAAGCAGAGTACACTTCAGAGAGAAGTGACATTTGCAATGGGTATTGAAGAATAGATGGAGAGGAGAGGTGAAAGTCTAGGAAGAGGAAGAAAACCAACACAATAACAATATGGGATTTTAGAGGACTAGTGTGTTGAGAACCTGTGAAACTGAATTAATGAAATGTGTATGTGAGAGGAGGGCTGACGAGATCTATCTTGTTTACCAATTCACCTCCATACCCTGGAACTAGTAAGTCACTTATTGAATAAACGAAAAGTGATTCTAATGTGTAGCCAGTGTTGAGAACTCCTGATGACCTGAAGTGTAGCTAGTCTAAATTGAGATATGCTGTAAGTATAAAAAACATACTGAATTTCAAAGACTTAGTATGAAAAGAAAGTCAAATATCTTGTTAATACTTTTATGTTGGTTGTGTGTTGTATGGGCAGTATTTTGGACATATTGGCTGGTCTGGGTGATCTAAACCAAACTTGATACAATGGAACTGAATTTAACATGGTGAGAGGCTTATATGAGATAGCGCAGGTAGGATTTGATGACCAAAAGAATGAGTGGAAGGAAGGTGTTAAGTCCGACTACAGGCTTTCCAAGCCGTTAACCAAGATGGAAAATGAGAGAAAATTGCTTTCTGGCTCTTTTGTACACTGCTCATAGCATCATGGACAACTATTTTTTGACACTGTTTTCTGTATTTGCACAAACACTGTTATGCAATTTTAGAACATTTATGAAATAATTTATATATTCTTATGGTGCTGGAAACTCTCACTCAATCTGTACAGCTTTCCAGATGCCATAATTGAATTGTGTTTCTCTAACAGAGATTTGTTATTTTATGTAATTCGAATACAAAGATAAATAGCTTTGAAAGCCAAATTCTGTTATAGAGTCAGGAGGAATATTTGAGCATTTGTTGATGATTAAGATGTGCATTTCTAATGTGAAGTTTTCTGTCTCTGAGATCTGTGCCTCCCAGAATGTATACAGAATCATTAGTTTTGCTTCACAGTCCCCCACACAGTTCATTCCTGTTCCCCATTCCCATCCCCTCATCACCTAAATTTCCTTGTTCTTTTTCTGCATCTTGATACATCTGCTTAGATGAGAAAGAAGTTTCACTGACTAAGGAAGAACGTAAGACTAGATCTGTTACAAAAAGCTGACTCATATAGTGGAGGACTTTAAGTCACAAAGAGTAACTAAAGTTTTATAATTATTCTTAAGTAAGTCTCTTGGCTTTGCTTTTTATCTTTAAAATAAAGATGCCTGCACCAATATGTCACAAGTTATAGTGAGAACATAACTATAACTGCATGTATGTGAAAATTCTTTGGAATTTACATACATGTGAAAATTCTTTGGAAAGAATAAAGCACAGTAAATGTAAAACAGGAAGAGTAGAGAGTCATCAAATTAAAAATTTGAGAAATGAATCTATGGGATTAAGTAGAATGGGTGAGTAGTGTTGTTTATTTCAAAGGAAAAGGTTTAGAAGAGAAGGATAAGGGTATAAGTGGAGATACAGTATATACCACCTGGAGCCTCTTGATGAAAGTGAAAGAGGAGAGTGAAAAAGTTGGCTTAAAACAACATTCAAAAAACTTTAAGATCATGGCGTCTGGTCCCATCACTTCATGGCAAATAGATGTGGAGACAGTGAAGCAGTGAGAGACTTTATTTTTTGGGGGGCTCCACAATCACTGCAGATGGTGACTGCAGCCATGAAATAGACTCTTGCTCCTTGGAAGAAAAGTTATGACCAACCTAGACATCATATTAAAAAGCAGACATATTACTTTGCCAGCAAAGGTCTGTCTAGTCAAGGCTATGGTTCTTCCAGTGGTTATGTATGGATGTGAGAGTTGGACTGTAAAGTAAGCTGAGTGCTGAAGAATTGATGCTTTTGAGCTGTGGTGTTGGAGAAGACTCTTGAGAGTCCCTTGGACTGCAGGGAGATCCAACCAGTCCCTCCTAAAGGAAATTGGTCCTGAATATTTATTGGAAGGACTGATGCTGAAGCTCCAATACTTTGGCCATCTGATGTAAAGAACTGACTCATTTGAAAAGACTCTGATGCTGGGAAAGATTGAAGGCAGGAGGAGAAGGGGACGACAGAGGATGAGATGATTGGATGACATCACCAACTCAATGGGCATGAGTTTGAGCAGGCTCCAGGAATTGCTGATGGACCGGGAGGCCTGGCTGCAGTCCATGGGGTCACAAAGAGTCGGATAATACTGAGCAACTGAACTGAAGACTTTGATAATGTATAGTACAGGAATGATTATGATGATTTTTAAATGTAGATAAAAACGTTCATTTTATATAAAAAATTAGTATGTTTTTAGTCTTGCATGATCTGCAAATACATTTTTTGATAGCATTAAAAGGAGTTTGAGTTATCAAACTTTGGTGTAAAACAACCATTTATTTTGTTCGTGGATTCTGTCAGGAAATAAGAAAGGATAACTACTTACCTCTTCCTTTATGTCTGTAACCTCAGTAAAGTACTAAAATGCTGGAGGTGGGAATCATTTGAAAGTTTCTGTACCCACATGTCTGGCTGTGGATGCTGGCAGTCAGCTGGCGTCTTCACTTTCCATGTGGGCCTCTTTGTATTGGTAGCACAGGGGTTTTCTCTGATGGCTAGGAGAGAGCAAAAATCTGGGTGCTAGGTGTGCTTGTTCCTGCTGGATTGGTGTTTCTTTTAGGCCCTCTTAGCTGACAGAGCAAAGAATATGTGTGTATACTAACTGATTATATCCATATATCTATAAATATTACTGGTAACGGTCTTTATCTGTATTGAGCTAAACATGAGTTCTTATTGATGTCTCTGACTTAATCTAAGACTGCTACTATTCTTTTATTCTTTTTTCTCTTTTTTGCTCAAATGTTCCTTCCTTAGCTTGGGAGGTCTTGGTTTTAGATCCTGAGCTCTTAAAAAGTTTACTGTGAATAATTTGCAAAGAATAAAATGTATTTAAAGTGTACCATTTGAGTCTTGACAAATGTTCACACCGACATAACCACCACCACAGTCAACATACAGAGCATTTCCATCAACTGAAGAACCTCTCTTCATGTCCTTTTAGAGTTAGTTTCCTCCCAAACCAGGCTCCTGACAACCTCTGATCTCTCATTATATGGAGTCAGATGTTATATATTCTTGTATCTTGGTTCTTCTAGCATAATACTTTGAAATGCAGCCATGTTGTAGTTTGTGTCAATAGTTTATTCCTTTTATTGTGGACTGGTGTCCTATTATACAGATATAATAGGACAAATGGATAAACAGTCAGAATTTGTTTATCCATTCCCCAGTTGATGGATACTTAGAGTTGTTTTCTAGTTTTTGGCTATTATGAATAAAGCTCCTGTTAACATTTGTGTACAGGTCTTTGTGTGGATGTATGTTTTCTGTGGGTAAATACCTAGAAGTGGAATTGCTGAATCGTATGTTATGTGTACTTTTAGCTTTATAAGAAACTGCCAGATAGTTTTCCCTAATAGTTATTTCATTTTACATCTCAGCCCACAGTGTATGGGAGTTTCAGTTGCTCTACATTTTGGCCAACACTTGATCTACTGGGTATCTAGTGGTTATGCATTTCTCTGTGTTTAGTGATGTTGAGCATCTTCTCATGTGTTTATTGCCTTTTTTTTGGTGAAGTGTCTGTTTACATCTTTTGTTTATAAGTTGTGCTGTTTGTCTTATTACAGATTTATGGTTCTTATGTGTTCTCAATGTCACCAGTCATATGGAAGATATGAACGTGAAAGTGAAGTCGCTCAGTCGTGTCCAACTCTTTGCAACCCCGTGGACTGTAGCCTACCAGGCTCCTCTGTCCATTGGATTTTCTAGGCAGTAGTACTGGAGTGGATTGCCATTTCCTTTTCCAGGGGATCTTCCCAACCCAGGGCTTGAACCCGGGTCTCCCGCATTGTAGACAGACGCTTTACCGTCTGCGCCACCAGGGAATTCCATGGAAGATATATGTATTGCAAATACATTTTCCTGGTGTGTGTGTGTGTGTGTGTGCACTCAGTTGTGTCTGACTCTTTGCCTGACTCCACCGCCAGGCTTCTCAGTCCATGGAATTTTCCAGGCAAGAATACTGGAGCAGGTTGCTGTGTCTTTCTCCAGGGGATCTTCCTTACTCAGGGATGGAACTCACGTCTCTTGTGTCTTCTGCCTTAGCAGGCAGGTTCTTTCCCAGCTGAGCAACCAAGGGAGCTGTTTCCCAGTATTGTGACTTGCTTTTTCACTTTCTTGGTCATGTCTTTTAAGATATCTTTTAATTTTGATGAAGTCCAATTATCACTATATCCTGCCTTATATTGACACAGCTTCAGTAGTCCTTGATAGTTTCTTTGTTTCTGTTAAGATGTCTACAGCTCATTTTGTGTATTTTATACCCTCTATTAAGTCAGCCATTTTCCGCTATGGTCCAGGTTCTTTTATTGGGAGATGGTATTTCAGGACCACTTGGAAACCACTAACTTAGTCGTTGTTTAGGACTTTTCATTGTATTTCAACTGGGAAGTACAAAAGTACAAGTACTTTTTAAAAGTACTCTTTAAAAACATGCAAACAAGCATGAATTCAAATAATTCAAATTTAGAATTGAAAGGCTTTTACCTAATTCTTTGATTTTTATTGTTGTATCACTTTTGTGCTAAAAATTTTAGTCCCTGTTGACATTCATTTGCATTATCTTACTTTTTAATAGTTCCAGAATAATTAACAATAGTATGACTAATAATATGATTACTTAGAACAGCTGAAGATCTTTGTAGTTCTTAGACTATAACCCATGAGGGAAATAGCTGTGAAATTGATGTTAGGGATGCTGTGCTTAGTCACTCAGTAGTGTCTGACTCTCTACGACCCCATGGACTGTAGCCTGACAAGGCTTCTCTGCCCATGGGGATTTTTCTGGCAAGAGTTCTGGAGTGGGTTGCCATGCCCTCCTCTAGGGGATCTTCCTAACCCAGGTATCCAACCCAGGTCTTTTGCATTATAGGTGGATTCTTTACCATCTGAGTCACCAGGAAAGCCCAAGAATACTGGTGTGAGTAGCCTATCCCTTCTCCAGGGGATCTTCCTGCCCCAGGAGTTTGTTAGGGATAGATAGTCAGATTATTGTATTTTTAAAAAAATTAATTTTTATTAATTTACAGTGTGTTTCTGCTGTACAGCAAAGTGCAGCTTATTGTATTCTAAGCCACTTGAGCAGTCTGTGTGGTTAAACCACAAATATGATGTGGTTGAGTTGATTCATTACTTTTTGATTTTAGTTTTAGGGTTTTTTTAAATTTTGTTAAATACGTAGAACATTTCCATGGTTTCAAAGTTATAAGATTGACTCCTACTGCTCTAATGAGGACCTCATGGTTTCACAGTTAAATCTACAGAATGGGTTACATTCAGAAAAGTCTACGTTTTATCTTCTTGACCTCTCTACTTTTTTCTCTGTAGATAACCTAGAAACTAAATGATTGGATTATCCTGCCACTTAAATATACCAACATATATACACACACATATACCTGACTATTTGCAGGTGACATGGTAGTAGTTATAGAAAACCCTAAAGGTCCATCAGAAAGCTGTTAGAACTAATAAATGAATTTGGTAAAGTTGTAAGATATGAATATACAGAAATCTGTAGCATTTCAATGCACTAATAATGATCTATTAGAGAAATTAAAAAGCTATTTACAGCTGGATCACAAAGATTAAAATACATAGAAATAAATTTAACCAGGGAAGTAAAAGATCTATACACTGAAAACTCTTAAGACATTGATGAAAGGAATTGAAGACAACACAAATGGAAAGATATACTGTACTCATGGATTGGAAGAATTAATATTCTTAAAATATCTGTGCTATCCAGAGCAACCCACAGATTTGTTGATTCTTTCTACATACAGTCATGTTATCTGTGAACAAAGACACATATTTTTTCCTTCTCAATCTGTGTACTTTTTTTCTTTTATTGCATTAGCTGTTGCTGCTACTGCTGCTAAGTCACTTCAGTTGTGTCCGACTCTGTGCGACCCCATAGACAGCAGCCCACCAGGCTCCCCCGTCCCTAGGATTCTCCAGGCAAGAACACTGGAGTGGGTTGCCATTTCCTTCTCCAATGCATGAAAGCTAGGACTTCCATTATGATGATGAAAAGGAATGGTGAGAGAAACAGCCTTTTGTTCCTTAATATCCTCTTGTTAGCAATCCTATTGGAAGAAAACTTCTCACCATTAAATATAATGATAACTGTAGGTTCTGTATAGATGTTCTTTATCAAGTTGAAGAAGTTCCCTTTTTATTTTGCTAAGAATTTTTAATCACAAATGTGTTGCATTTTGTCAAATAATTTTCCTGTGTTTATTGATACGATCATGTCATCTTTTCTTTCTTTTTAGTCTGTTAATGTTATAACTACCTTGATTGATTTTTGAATGTTGAACCGCCCTTGCGTATCTGGTATAAATCTCACTTGGTTGTGGTATATAATTATTTTTATATGTTGTTGGATTTCTTTTGCTTATATTTTGCTAATACGTTTAGTGTTTTTGCATTGATGTCCGTGAGAAATAAATGTGTGGTTTTTGTTGTTATGTCGTCATCTGGTTTTGGTATCAAATACTTAGATACTACTGCTGGCCTTAGAATAATTCAGAAAGTATTCCCTCTGCTTCTGTCTTCTGGAAGAAATTGTAGAGAATTGGTAAAACTTCTTTCTTAACTGCTTGATGGAATTCACACATCAACCCATATGGGCTTGGTGCTTTAGGTTTTGAAAGATTATTTTTTATTAACTCCGTTTCTTTAATAGATATAATTCTGTTCAGATTGTTTATGCTTGACGTGTGAGTTTTGGCAGATTATGTCTTTCAAGTAATTAGTCCATTTCATCTAGGTTATCAAATTGGTGGGCATAGCATTGTTTATAGTATTGTTTTATTCTTTAAATATCCTTGGAATCTGTATTGATGTCTCTTTTGTTTCCAATGTTATTTTTCTCTTCTTTTTGTCTTAGCTTATGTAGAAACTTGATCTTTTCAGAGAACTGATTTTGATTTTGTTGATTTTTTAATTTCCTATTGATGTCCTGTTTTCAGCTTCACTGATTTTTGCTCTACTTGTTATTTTTCTTCTAGTTTAGATTTCAGTTGCTCTTTTTCTAGTTTTCTAAGGTGGAAACATAGATTATTGGTTTTAGAACTTTCTTCATTTCTGCTATATGAATTCAACACTATAAATGTCTCTCAAAACAGTTTTCACTTCATCCCACAAATTTAGAGAAATTGAATTGTATTTTCATTTAGTTTGAAATATTTTGAACTTTCTCTTGAGATTTCTTCTTTGACCCATGTGTTAAGTAGAACTATTTTGTTTAATCTCCACATATTTTGGGATTATCCAGCCATCTTTCTGTTATTGATTTCAAGTTTAATTCCATTGTGGTTTGAGATTAGACATTATATGATTTTTATTCTTTTAAAAGTTTGTTTTATGGTCCAGAATGTGGCTTACATTGGCGAGTATTCTTTGTGAGCTTGAGAAGAGTGTGTATTTTACTTAAGTTGCTTTATTTACAGTGTTGTTTTAGTTTCTGCTGTACAGCAAAGTGAATTAGCTGTATGTATGAGAGTGAAAGTTGCTGAGTCACCTCCGACTCTTTGTGATCCCACCCATGGAAGTGAGAATACTGGAGTGGGTAGCCATTCATTCCCTTCTCCAGGGGATCTTCCCAACCCAGGGATCAAACCCAGGTCTCCCGCATTGCAGGTGGATTCTTTACCAGCCGAGCCACCAGGGAAGCCTGTATATATATCCCCTCTTTTTTGGATTTCCATCCTGTTTAGGTTACCACAGCATTTAGTAGAGTTGCCTGTGCTATACAGGAGGTTCTCATTAGTTATCTATTTTATACATAGTAGTTACTCTATAATATCTTAAGTGGTATTGTGATTTTCTGCTCTTGAAAGATTTGGTAGAATTCCTATGTGAAACCACCTGAGTCTGGTACTATTGTATGAAGAAGTTCTTTATTTTTAAGAATTTATTTGTCCAGGGGGCGGTCCTAAGACGGCAAAGGAATAGGACGGGGTGACCACTTTCTCGCTCACAAATTCATCAAAACAACATTTCAGTGCTGAGTAAATTCCACAAAACAACTTCTGAATGCTGGCAGAGGACATCAGGCACCCAGAAAAGCAGATCATTGGCTTCAAAAACAAGTAGGAAAAAATATAAAAGACAAAAAAAAAATGAAAGTTGTACTTTTCTAAGAATTTGTCCATTTCTTCCACGTTGTCCATTTTATTGGCTTATAATTGCTTAAAATTGGTTTTAACAACATGATTTGATTTGAGGTAATAATAAAACATCCCTTTCCTGCCTCTAGCAAACCTAGAAGCAAAAATTACTTTGAATACCCAGATGATATATTTTTAACATTCTTTGAGAGCAAGAATCAAAATTGACATGCTGTAGTTGCCTACCTGTCAAGCTTGTATACGTATATTCATAATTCACATGAAATTGCTTATGTGTTAAAATGTTGATTTTTATTCCAAAAATATAAATAAAACTTTCACAGAAGAGTGAGGTAGTATGATGTAGAAGAATGAAGTATAAACTAGAAAATAGGACACTGGCTTCTGGTTCTGTGTTACTCATTATGTGGAGTAAGGTTGTGTAAGTAAGAATAATCTCTTACCCTGACCAGATTTTTGCTTCTTTATTGGCTAAATGACAAGGTTGGAGTAGACAACTTTTAAAGTTCCTTTTAGTCCAAAATGTTTTAATTTTATAAGCTATGTACCCAGATTTGCATAAAAATAATTTTCTTTTTCTGTGACTCAACTTAAATTTTATAAAGTGCCTCTTCTGCCTGATACCAGTCAATGTAATTTTGGTTATGCTTGTTTTTGTTGTTTAGTGTCTGATTTGTGTCTATTTCATGACCTCATGGATTGTAGCCTGCCAGGCTCCTCTGTCCATGGGAATCCCAAGCAAGAATAGTAGAGTGGGTTGCGATTTCCTTCTCCAGGGAATCTTCCAGACCCAGGCATCAAACCTGCATCTCCTGCACTAACAGGCGAATTCTTTACCACTGAGCCACCTGGGAAGCCTTGGTTATGCTTACTAGATTTTATCTAGTGACATTTGCACACAACAAGTTAATGATTATCTCCTTTTTTGCATTCATTGTAGCTTTAGTGGCATCTAATTTGTTACATTGTTGGGTGGGGTTACCAGATGACCTGTTTGTGTCTGCCCAGTAGCATCTGATGAAGTGCATACAATCTTCTGCAGGTGTCAACAGCTTTTCATAGTGCCATCTGCTACTGTTTCTGGATTGGGTACTTTATAGTCCAGGTCACTCCTGTTGTTGCTAGTTACTGTCATTACAATCAAAGATGTTTCCAGATAATCTCTTTCTCTCCCCTGTCCCCCTGCCCTGCCTCGGTCTGGTCTGTCTCTCAGTTAACATCTGCAACTTTTTTGGAGGCGTAAAAACTAGAAGATTCTCTATTTGCCTTCCTTCATGAAGCCAGATATAGAAACGTGTATGTTTCCTGGACCAGCCTCTATTTATATATACCTCATTTTTTTATATTTCATCATGGAGACCTAGTGAAAACTGTACCTGGTTTTGGGAAGCAGGGTAAAGTCTTTCACATCCTCAAACCTGTCTAACATTTGTATTGCACTCCTGGCCAAAGCAGGCTTTCCTGGTGGCCCAGCTGTTAAAGAATCTGCCTGAAATGCAGGAGACCTGAGTTCAATCCCTGGATTGGAAAGATCCCTTGGAGAAGGGAACAGCTACCCACTCCAGTATTCTGGCCTGGAGAATTCCATGGACTGTATAAGCTCATCAGCTGATGGCAAATTGCATTGATATAAACTCCATTCCTACTCCAAACTTTCACAATACCTGGCCAGAGTACAGCTAGAGGGGTGGGAAGGATGACTCTCTGCTTAGAAAGTCTGTAATGGTCTAATCTTCTTGCTCCTTCTCAGGTATTCTTTTACTTCTTCTCTCCTTGAAGGATGTCTGTCTAACCTTGGAAAGGGAGGAGGGTGACTAGAACAAGACTTCATGTTTTACAATATCTATTATTAAGCCAGAAGCTTGAGTCCACAATATGAAAATATTTGTAACTCAAAAGTCCTTTTTTCCTCAAATGTGTTACCTGGTCATCAAAATTCTACCTTAAAACTTAGTACTGAGCACTGACTTGTATATTACTTGGTATAATTTTTCATTAAAGACGTTTCACTGAGAGCAGATGCAGAGGTGGAGGGTTTTTACTTTTGGGGACTGGGGTTGGCTTTGCATATTATAAAACATGTATTGATACATATTTTCACATACTAGTAGAAAATATTACCATTTCAAATAATTTTTTAACATTTTATATCTTTGTCTTAATTTTTATAGTAAGGTACTTTTGATAAACTATGTTATTAGGCTAACTTAATAGATGAATAATAGAGACAGAGGTTGATTTTTTAAGGTGTATCAGTATTGCAAAATTCTGAGGTACTTGGGCATTCTCAATAAATATTGTCTTTTATTTTTCATGTTGGTGGATGGCAGAAACCAACGCAATAGTAAAACAATTATTTTCCAATTAAAAATAAATAAAAAATATTGTCTTTTATTTTTGTAGAAATCAAGGGCATGCCATGAACTATTAGAACATATATTTTAGTACATCTAAGAAACAGGTGATAATAAGAATATGTTTAAAAAACTCCCATGATTCTATAATAAGTAGAACCACCTAATTTATAGAAAATGAGTCAAGACTTGAATAAACACTTCACAACAGAAGAAAGGTCAGTAAGCACAGAAAAAGTACTCAGCATCATTAGTCATCAGAGAAATTAAAATTATAAGTGTTGTTGTTCAGTTGCTAAGTTGTGTCCGAGGTCACAAAGAGTCAGACACAACTTAGTGACTGAAAAACAACACTTATAATCTTAATTTCTCTGATGACTAATGATGCTGAGTACATTATGACCTCAGGGCTTCCCTGATATCTCAGTCGGTAAAGAATGCAGGAGACACAGATTCAATTCCTGGGTCAGGAAGACCTGCTGGAGAAGGGATAGGCTATCCATTCCAGTCTTCTTGGGCTTCCCTTGTGGCTCAACTGGAAAAGAATCTGCCTGCAATGTGGGAGACCTGGGTTCAATCCCTGAGTTTGGAAGATCCCCTGGAGAAGGGCAAGGCTACCCACTCCAGTATTCTGGCCTGAAGAACTCCATGGACTGTACAGTCCATGGTATTGCAAAGAGTCAGACACAATTGAACAGCTTTCACTTTCACTTCACTTTGTGACCCCATGAACTGCCAGACTTCCCTGTCCTTCATTATCTCCTGGAGTTTGCTCATAATTCATGTCCATTGAGTCAGTGATACCATCTAATTATCTCATCTTCTGCTACCCTCTTCTTCTTTTGCGTTCAGTCTTTCCCAGCATCAAGGTCTTTTCCAGTCTACCCTGAGCATTCACTGGAAGGATCAATGCTGAAGCTGAAGCTCCAACACTTTGGCCACCTGATGTGAAGAGCTAACTCATTGGGAAAAAATATATGTAAGTAGATAAAATTTAATATCCAGTGCACCAGCTAAAATGAAAATAATTGAAATAATCAAATTTGGTAAGGCTGAGGAGCAGTTGGAGTTTTCATTGTTGCTCTTGGGAATGGAGAATGAGAAAACAGCTAAGGGGAAACTTTTTGGCATTTCTTTTAATGTGGGCTTCCCTGGTGTCTCAGATGGTAAAGAATCTACCTTCAATAAAGGAGACCTAGCTTTGATCCCTGAGTCAAGGAGATCTCCTGGAGAAGGAAATGGAAGCCCACTCCAGTATTTTCGCCTAGAGAATTCCATGGGCAGGGGAAAAAAACCTGTAGTTATTATTTAGCAGCTCTACTCTTTAATATTTAGCTGAGAAAATAAAAACATACATCACATATACACACACTCCAAAATGTACAGAAATATTCATTGTGGCCTCATTTATAATATCCCAAGGACAGGTGTACATGGCATGCTGCAATCCATGGGGTCACAAAGAATTGGACATGACTGAACAAACAACAAATAACTTTTCATCAACATTGAGAATGACTAAGCGAACTATGATGTATTGATATAATAAGATACTATTCATCCATGAGAATGAACATGTTGACATGTATAAGAACAGTGATAAACTTTAAAAATAATGTGTTGAGCAACAAAGCCAAATGCAAAGGTTTATTAATTGTAAGTCAATTTATGTGAAATTTAAGCACAAGCAAAACTAATCTATGGTGAGAGAAAATGCATTGGGTTGAAGTAATATTGGAAAGGAACACAAAGAAAATTTTTGATTGATTGGAATTTTCTATATCTTGATTGTGGTAGTTTGCAAAGATTTTAGATGCATATATATTGTTGTTGTTTGGTCACTAAGTCCTGTTCAACTCTTATGACCCCATGTACAGGTAGACTACCAGGCTCCTCTGTCATGAGATTTCCCATGGGTTTTGGAGTGGATTGCCATTTCCTTCTCCAGGGGATCTTCTGAGCCCAGGGATCAAACCCACATCTGCTGCATTGCAAGGGGATTCTCTAGTGCTGTGCCACAGGGGAAGCCCTATGTGTATACATTCACAGACACATATATATGATTTTTGTTGAAATAGAATCATCAAATTGTGATGAAATGTGCACAATATATGAAATAGGAATTTTAAGTTAAAAATACTGGTAGAATAACAATGACAGTATGATGATTTATCTTACTATATATAGGATAATTCATTAATGAGTTAATGTTCTATGAATCTCAGACAAATGTGGTGAAAAATATGTGTTCATTAATGCTTTGTACAAGTTAAAACAGGCTTTCAACATCTATCATCATTAAATGTCGATAAACCCCTAATAAATTGAAAGTAATGAAATGTTAAATTTCAGACTTCCAATTTTGAAAAATCACAAGAGAGTCTGTATGGTGAACTATCACCATGTTGAAAAAGGGAGGCCGTGGTAGGGGTCATAGATGGTGATTTATTAAAGCCCTTACTTTGCATTAGAAGATCTGTCCTTGAGTCAGATGCTCATAAAAGTAAGGCAGCTTGATTTTTCTGATAAATCTAGGAACCTGGCTGCTGGTAATTTCCTGTTCAGTTTTTCACATTAAGTGACATAAACTATAATTCTAAAAATACAGAGCTAAATAAGCTGTTTGAATTCAAATAATGGAAATGATACTTGTTTGGAAATTTATGTTGATAACAAAATATATGTGGATTAAATTAAATATTTGAACACCTGTTAACATAAGAGAAAGAAGAATAGAAACTAGCACAGAAAGCAAAACAGGCAGAGAGAGTAAGTTGAAGGACATTTTTGTGTCTACTTCTTTCAATTTCCTATGGATTGGGAAATATTTAGAATTGAATGTAACTGTAGTAGCTGTGCCCTGGGCCTGTCCTTTTAGAGCAAGAACTTAGTCACCAATGACTTCAAAGTGAAAAGAATTAGGTCTGGAGTAGTTGATCTGCAGTGAATATTCCAAGGAGATCACTCTATATCATATATTCTTGTCAGAGTGAATTTTGGAGAGATATACTTTGAAGGGATAACCTATTCTATCTTTGGGTTGCCCCAAACTGACATTTCTTCCTGTGCAGAGCCAGTGATGATGATGACCAGGGTGCCTCAAGTAAGAACAGGAAAATGTGACAACAACAAACAGCAAAATTAGTTGAAATGTGAGGACTACAAGCAATTTGTATATATTTGGGAGGCAGGGGAGAATGATTTTTATTCTCATGGTTCAACAAACTTGACCAGCCTTGCAGCATAATGATTAGAGAGTCTGGAAATCATGGAAATCATAACCCAAGAAATCTAGTCAAAATATACCATCTGACCAGACATTCTCAAACATCTTAAACTGTGTGACAAAGGATCCCATTTAAAAATTACATAAAATATGAATTTTCTGATAATGTTGATTGGAGATTTAATTTACAGTAAGCAATTTGGTCTCAGAACAATTTTTTGTTTTGTCTTGTCAACATTTTTTTTAAACATAAGCTCACTGTAGGAGTTATAATAATTTCACAAGCTTTTAGCATACAGGATGACATTTCTTAAAAAGCCAATAAGGAAATAACATACTTCAAAAGATAGATTAATTATATGATTATTCCAGGCAGGGGTAGATGAAGATAATAAGGCTCAAATTCAGTTGAGGTATACCTTTACCTTTTCTTTCTTCTTCTTTTTTTTTCCCAAATTGGGGTACAGTTGCCTTACAAATTTATGTTAGTTTCTGCTGGATGATGAAGTGACTTAGCTATATGTTTATATATAATCCTTCCCTCTTGGACTTTCCTCCTCCCACCACTCTCTGTCCCACCATCCCACCCATGTAGATGGTATATATGTCAATCTCAATCTCCCAATTCATCTTCACCCCTCCCCCACCCCACCTCGTGTCTGTTGTCTATATTTGCATCTCTATTCATGACCTGGAAATAGGTTATTTTGTATCATTTTTTTCTAGACTCTACATATATGCATTAATATATGATATTTGCTTTTCTCTTTTTGACTTCACTCTTTATGACAGACCCTAGGTCCATCCATGTTTGTACAAATGACCCAATTTTGTTTATTTTTATGGTGGCGTAATATTCCATTGTGTACATGTACCACATCTTCTTTATCCATTCATCTGTTGATGGACAATTTAGGTTGTTTCCATGCCCTGGCTATTTTAAGTAGTGCTGCAATGAACATTGGTGTACATGTACATTCGTTTTGAATATACAGTGATATGGGAAAATAATATTATTGAAATAAGAGATTCAGAGGTTTGACTCCAGTATTTTAATTCACTGTGTATTTTGAGAAGTTACTCTGCTCTGAGCCTAACTTTCTTAAGTTTCAAAATATGAAATAATAGCACTTTAAGTGACTGTTCTGAGTATTTGGCATATATCTCTATATATACATGCTGCTGCTAAGTCACTTCAGTCATGTCCGACTCTATGTGACCCCATACATGGCAGCCCACCAGGCTACCCCATCCCTGGGATTCTCCAGGCAAGAACATTGGAGTGGGTTGCCATTTCCTTCTCCAATGCATGAAAGTGAAAAGTGAAAGTGAGGTCGCTCAGTCGTGTCCAACTCTTAGCGACCCCATGGACTGCAGCCTACCAGGCTCCTCCGTCCATGGGATTTTCCAGGCAAGAGTACTAGAGTGGGATGCCATTGCCTTCTCTACTATATATACATAGATACATACAAATATATATATGTCATACAGAGTTTATAGTCACCCTGCTTATTTAACTTATATGCAGAGTACATCATGACAAATGCTGGGCTGGATGAAGCACAGGCTGAAATCAAGATTGCTGAGAGAAATATCAATAACCTCAGATATGCAGATGACAGCACCCTTATGGCAGAAAGTGAAGAAGAACTAAAGGGCCTCTTCAAAAAAGTGAAAGAGGAGAGTGGGAAAGTTAACTTAAAGCTCAACATTCAGAAAACAATGATCATGGCATCCAGTCCCATCAATTCATGGCAAACAGATAGGGAAACAGTGGAAACAGTGTCAGACTTTATTTTTGGGGGCTCCAAAATCACTGCAGATTGTGATTGCAGCTGTGAAATTAAAAGATGCTTACTTCTTGGAAGGAAAGTTATGACCAACATAGACAACATATTGAAAAGCAGAAACATTACTTTGTCAACAAAGGTCCGTCTAGTCAAGGCTATGGTTTTTCCAGTGGTCATGTATGGATGTGAGAGTAGGGCTATAAAGAAAGCTGAGTGCTGAAGAACTGATGCTTTCAAACTGGTGTTGGAGAAGACTCTTCAGAGTCCTTTGGACAGCAAGGAGATCCAACCAGTCCATCCTAAAGGAAATCAGTCNGCTGCAGCCTACCAGGCTCCTCCGTCCATGGGATTTTCCAGGCAAGAGTACTAGAGTGGGATGCCATTGCCTTCTCTACTATATATACATAGATACATACAAATATATATATGTCATACAGAGTTTATAGTCACCCTGCTTATTTAACTTATATGCAGAGTACATCATGACAAATGCTGGGCTGGATGAAGCACAGGCTGAAATCAAGATTGCTGAGAGAAATATCAATAACCTCAGATATGCAGATGACAGCACCCTTATGGCAGAAAGTGAAGAAGAACTAAAGGGCCTCTTCAAAAAAGTGAAAGAGGAGAGTGGGAAAGTTAACTTAAAGCTCAACATTCAGAAAACAATGATCATGGCATCCAGTCCCATCAATTCATGGCAAACAGATAGGGAAACAGTGGAAACAGTGTCAGACTTTATTTTTGGGGGCTCCAAAATCACTGCAGATTGTGATTGCAGCTGTGAAATTAAAAGATGCTTACTTCTTGGAAGGAAAGTTATGACCAACATAGACAACATATTGAAAAGCAGAAACATTACTTTGTCAACAAAGGTCCATCTAGTCAAGGCTATGGTTTTTCCAGTGGTCATGTATGGATGTGAGAGTAGGGCTATAAAGAAAGCTGAGTGCTGAAGAATTGATGCTTTCAAACTGGTGTTGGAGAAGACTCTTCAGAGTCCTTTGGACAGCAAGGAGATCCAACCAGTCCATCCTAAAGGAAATCAGTCTTGAATATTCATTGGAAGGAATATTGCTGAAGCTGAAATTCCAATATTTTGACCACCTAACACAAAGAGCTGACTCACTGGAAAGACCCTGATGCTGTGAAAGATTGAGGGCAGGAGGAAAAGGGGATGACAGAAGACGAGATGGTTGGATAGCATCACTGACTCAATGGACATGGGTTTGGGTGAACTCTGGTTGTTGTTGGTGGACAGGGAGGCCTGGTATGCTGAGATTCATGGGGTCACAAAGAGTTGGACATGACTGAGTGACTGAACTGAACTCAGTTGATACATACATACATACATACACACATTTATCAACAGAGTGTCTAGGGTCAATTATTAATATGTTATTATTGCACAACAAGTGAAAAATTTAGTAGCTACAAACAACAGTCATTATTACCATAGCTTACAAAATAAGCAAGGGATCAGGTGATCTCAACTGGGCTTACTCATGAATTTTTGTCTTTGATGGAGTTCTTCTGATATGGTACAGTATTTAATGGAGTGAGTGTAGACACTTGGTTATATTCCACATGTTTCTCATCTTCCAGAAGATATGTTCTCATGACAATGGCAAAGGGGCAAGAGAAAAAGCAGAAATATACAAAGTCTCTTGAGTCCTAGGCTTGGAAGCAGCATACTGCCCCCTCTGCTACATTCAGCTGGCAAGTTGCTTTGAAATCAAGTTACAAGGATTAGGAAAATAGGCACCACCTCCTTTTTGAGAGGAACTAGAAAGTCACATCAAACATTATGAACATTTCAGAAGACATTTGTTTTCTCCAGGAGAGAAGTATATTCAGTTCAGTTCAGTTCAGTCGCTCAATCGTGTCCGATTCTTTGCGACCCCATGAATCACAGCACGACAGGCCTCCCTATCCATCACCATCTCCCGGAGTTCACTCAGACTCATGTCCATCGAGTCCGTGATGCCATCCAGCCAATTCATCCTCGGTCATCCCCTTCTCCTCCTGCCCCCAATCCCTCCCAGCATCAGAGTCTTTTCCAATGAGTCAACTCTTTGCATGAGGTGGCCAAGGTACTGGAGTTTCAGCTTTAGCATCATTCCTTCCAAAGAAATCCCAGGGTTGATCTCCTTCAGAATGGACTGGTTGGATCTCCTTGC
>SJYX01021781.1:63965-86401 GCA_006410675.1 Oreotragus oreotragus | reverse complement strand
ATAATTGTTTCAGCCTTGATTTTTAAAACTCTTGTCTTACATAATAGAACTCCATTCTCAAAACAATCTTTAGAAGAATGAAAACAAGCATTATTATTTTGTGGTTGGTGAAACTGAGACTTCGAAGTGAACAGCCTTGTCTAAGGCTAGTGCATGTTAGAGTCCATTAAATTTAACTGTTTAGTGGTTTAGATACAAACTAAAGGTATGGAAACTTTCATTTTTTTGGAATATTGTGTGAGCTTTTCCCATGAAGGCAACCATCTTAGAAGCTAATCCTGGTACAGTGAAAGAGTCTTCCTTTCTGGGCTCTGAAATCCAGCTAAGCAGTTTAGTCAGTTACTCAGTCCTAGTGAGAGGAAGCAGAATATAAGTACTGCCTCCAAACCTCTGTTTCAGTTACTTGCACCAAAGATGAGTTGGTATTGATGCATACTTCTGATTATGGCCCTCTAGCAAATACAGAAAAGGACAAGAACTAACCAACCACAGTCCTCTCCCTGCAGTGAGATGAGGGCTGATTTTGAGCTCAATACTTAATTAATGCTAGAATCCTGCCCTACCCAGCTGTCATTCCACTGAATGTGGCACTGAGGAGAAAGGGCTGTCTGTGTCCAAACTGAGTGACCTGGACTCACTGACACCTACGAATTCTCCAGAGTTTAGAATAAATTATGGAAAGCGCCAACTACGGAAGTAAAACTGGAGTAAACAGGCTCTGTCTTCCAACTCCTGCGTCTCCAGGTTTTGGGGACTTGCTTCTATGTTGCATGTTTGTATCAGACTTCTGGAATCCTTTTTCCAATAGCAGTGTCAGCAACACTAGAAGGAAGAAGTATTTTGAACTGATTGGTCTTCCTGGGCTTGTCTCTACAAAGTCTGGTCCTACATGGACTGAGTAAGTGCACTTGGAGTTCTTTTGCCTGTTGATTGAGGAAGAAAGGGACTTGGCTCAATCAGTGAAATACAGATTTATAGTTATTTAATATGCCAGAAAATGTGGAGAACTCAGCAGTGGCCACAGGAATGGAAAAGGTCAATTTTCATTCCAATCCCAAAGGCAATGCCAAAGAATGTGCAAAAGTTTGACCACACAGTTGCACTCATTTCAGATGCTAGCAAAGTAATGCTCAAAATTCTCCAAGCTAGGCTTCAACAGTATGTGAACTGAGAACTTCCAGATGCTCAAGCTAGATTTAGTAAAGGCAGAGGAATCTGAGATCAGATTGCCACCATCCAATGGATCATAGAAAAAGCAAGAGAATTCCAGAAAGACATCTGCTTCATTGACTCTGCTAAAGCCTTTGACTAATCAGATCACAATAAACTGTGGAAAATTCATGAAGAGATGGAAGTACCAGACCACCATACCTGCCTCCTGAGAAATTTGTATATGGGTCAAGAAGCAACAGTTAGAACTGGACATGGAACAACAGACTGGTTCCAAATTGGGAAAGGAGTACTTCAATACTAAACATTGTCATCCTGTTTATTTAAATTATATGCAGTGTACACCATAAGAAATGCTGAGCTGGATGAAACACAAGCTGGAAATCAAGATTACCAGGAGAAATATAAATAATCTCAGATATGCAGATGACATCACCCTAATGGCAGAAAGCAAAGAAGACTAAAGAACCTCTTGTAAGTGAAAGAGGAGAGTGAAAAATCTGGCTTAAAGCTCAACATTCTAAAAGCTAAGTCCAGTCCCATCACTTCATGGTGAATAGGTGAGAAAACAGTGGAAACAGTGACAAACTTTATTTTCTTGGGCTCCAAAACCACTGTGGACAGTGAGTGCAGCCATGAAATTAGAAGATGTTTACTCCTTGGAAGAAAAGCTATGACCAAACTAGACAGTATATTATAAAGCAGAGACATTACTTTGCCAACAAAAGTAATGGTTTTTCCATTAGTCATGTATGGATGTGAGAGTTGGACTATGAAGAAAGCTGAGTGCTGAAGAATTGATGCTTTTGAACTGTGGTGTTGGAGAAGACTCTTGACAGTCCCTTGGATGCAAGGAGATGAAACCATAAAATCATTAAGGAAATCAATCTTGAATATTCATTGCAGGGGCTGAGGCTGAAGCTCCAATGCTTTGTCCACCTGATGCGAAGAACTGACTCATTGGAAAAGACCCTGATACTGGGAAAGATTGAAGGGAGGAGAAGGGGACAACAGAGAGGGTGAGATAGTTGGATGGTATCACCAACTCAATGGACGTGAGTTTGAGCAAGCTCCAGGAGATGGTAAAGTACAGGGAAGCCTGTCATGCTGTAGTCCATGGGGTCACAAAAAGTCAAACATGACTGAGTGACTCAACAACAATCATGCATGTTGTATCAACTCTAATCCTATTTTTTACTCTGGCAAATACATTGACTACATTAATTATATAATAAGTAGGCATTGACTTATCTGATGGGAATAGTTCTTTTGAAAGTTTCACAAGAATCATGATACAACTGAATGTAAGAACATTTGAATATTTGATAGCATATGTATTTTTCATGCCAATTTTAACAGCTTTTGATAAAATAAGTGACTCTTAATAGGTGTAATTATATTCCCTTCAAAGTGGAAATGTTCCGAGTTGCTATTTCTTTGTGAAGCATTTATGAGGTGTTAATTTTGATAAGTGTTACAAATCTCTCTTTTCATAAATGCTTTATATATTTCTGATATTTTGATGGCTTTTGGTTGGATATTGTTGATGATCATTTACTCTTTTTATTTGGCTAGAGATGGTTTTATGAAATACTGAAAGAAAAGAGAAGCTTGGATCATGAAGAGCTCAAATGTAGGACTACAGATTTCTCTTTCAAGTGGATAGTTTTATTTTACACAAACACTTTTTTGAAGTCAGGAAAAGCATTAGTGTATCTATTATGTTCTCTGTTTTTATTGCAATTGCAGTGTGACTCTAATACACTTAGACGTACTTTATTTATTTATTTTTTTTTGTTAATTTACATTTAAAGTACTTATTGACATAAATGTTTTTATTGCCATTTTCTTTTTTTTTTAATTTATTTATTTTTTGTATTTATTTATTTTTTTACACGAACTCCCAAACATGAACCCCCCCTCCCCTGTCTCTTATACACATCTAGATGTGTATAAGAGACAGCCTTAAATCAGGGCCTTCCTTTCCTTTCCATTTTCCAATTCAAAATTTACAACTTTAGATGACATCCACAGACTGATAAATCTCAATTTGGCTCCATTCTCTGAAATTCAAACAACCAATTTTTCACCCCAACTTGCATGTCTAATAGGTATCTGGTATGCAACACACACACACTGAGCCCCTGGTATCCCCTCCATAAAGCTCTTAAAGTCTTGCCTCTTAAAGAATTGAATTAAGGTCAATTCAATTGTTCCAGCCAAAAGAGTGGAATCACTTGTTTCTACACATTTCTCATGTTTCTTATCCAGCCCATCAGCAAACATTCATTGCTCTATTTTTAACATAAACAACAGGGCAAAAACGCCACACCGTTCTCAAACCTTCATGGATTATAGACTAGCCTCCCATCAATTTTGTCTTTACACCCTCCAGTCTAATCTGAATAGAGTAGCCACAGACATAAAGTATGACTCAGTTCATGTAAATTTATGCATTTCTGTGTCCCTGAGAGTACAGCCCAGGTTCTTACTATAACTCAGAAGAATCTACATAAATCTGGCCTCATGAAGTAAGTCAGAAAGAAATATATTAGTACATATATGTGAAATCTAGAAAAATGGTACAGATGATCTTATTTGCAAAGCAGAAATAGAGACACAGATATAGAGAATAAATATATTGACATTAAGGGAGGACTGGGAAGTGGGATGAACTGCAAGATTGGGACCGACATATACGTGTGTACATATATATATATATATATATATANAAAGCTGAGTGCTGAAGAATTGATGCTTTTGAACTGTGGTGTTGGAGAAGACTCTTGACAGTCCCTTGGATGCAAGGAGATGAAACCATAAAATCATTAAGGAAATCAATCTTGAATATTCATTGCAGGGGCTGAGGCTGAAGCTCCAATGCTTTGTCCACCTGATGCGAAGAACTGACTCATTGGAAAAGACCCTGATACTGGGAAAGATTGAAGGGAGGAGAAGGGGACAACAGAGAGGGTGAGATAGTTGGATGGTATCACCAACTCAATGGACGTGAGTTTGAGCAAGCTCCAGGAGATGGTAAAGTACAGGGAAGCCTGTCATGCTGTAGTCCATGGGGTCACAAAAAGTCAAACATGACTGAGTGACTCAACAACAATCATGCATGTTGTATCAACTCTAATCCTATTTTTTACTCTGGCAAATACATTGACTACATTAATTATATAATAAGTAGGCATTGACTTATCTGATGGGAATAGTTCTTTTGAAAGTTTCACAAGAATCATGATACAACTGAATGTAAGAACATTTGAATATTTGATAGCATATGTATTTTTCATGTCAATTTTAACAGTTTTTGATAAAATAAGTGACTCTTAATAGGTGTAATTATATTCCCTTCAAAGTGGAAATGTTCCGAGTTGCTATTTCTTTGTGAAGCATTTATGAGGTGTTAATTTTGATAAGTGTTACAAATCTCTCTTTTCATAAATGCTTTATATATTTCTGATATTTTGATGGCTTTTGGTTGGATATTGTTGATGATCATTTACTCTTTTTATTTGGCTAGAGATGGTTTTATGAAATACTGAAAGAAAAGAGAAGCTTGGATCATGAAGAGCTCAAATGTAGGACTACAGATTTCTCTTTCAAGTGGATAGTTTTATTTTACACAAACACTTTTTTGAAGTCAGGAAAAGCGTTAGTGTATCTATTATGTTCTCTGTTTTCATTGCAATTGCAGTGTAACTCTAATACACTTAGACGCACTTTAAAGAACAAGCTTATATAGGTTGTTGAAGGTGAGCAAAGTTGCTTGTTCTCTGCAATTGTAAAACCAGACCTGGAACAAGGATGTTCTGTTTGNCAGATTTCTCTTTCAAGTGGATAGTTTTATTTTACACAAACACTTTTTTGAAGTCAGGAAAAGCGTTAGTGTATCTATTATGTTCTCTGTTTTCATTGCAATTGCAGTGTAACTCTAATACACTTAGACGCACTTTAAAGAACAAGCTTATATAGGTTGTTGAAGGTGAGCAAAGTTGCTTGTTCTCTGCAATTGTAAAACCAGACCTGGAACAAGGATGTTCTGTTTGCTACTGGGCAACTTTTTTGTCTAATTTTGTGTTGGGATACTAAAACCTTTCATTGAATTTCACTTAATGATTTAGAGACAGAGTTCATGGAGGAGGTATTTCTGCTTGTATTTTTGAGTTGCAGGAAAGCCTAGTAGTTAAGAGCTTGTTTTTGTTTTTTTTTTTGTCATTGATATTCCAATAATGTTGTTACCTAACATTGCCAATAATTTTAATAAGATTTATCTAGTTCTCTAATTGACAAAGATGGAGAAAGTGGCATTGCAAATATGTACTAAAAATGGAAGCACTGGAAAATGGCAGTTACAGCTAAAGCCAATGAATTAATAAACAACTGATAATAGAATTAAGACATCCATGATAGATTGAAGGTGACTTTTCTAATGAGCCCTTTGTCCAGTATATACCTTGAGAAAGAAGTAAGCATAAGAAATTAACATTGGATATCTTCTGCTGGAAGAGGGGTCTATGTTTGGGCAAGTTTGTTATTATCAGTACTGAAGTTGTTGAGGGAATGTTTTATAACTTTGACAACGTTGATTAGCTTCATGGGATTTATTTTAACTGTAATATTGGCACTAATTATAATACTAGAAACTATTAGCTAGTATTCTTAGTAACATTACCTCATTTCATTAAAATAACATTCTAAGATAGCTGTCTTTCTGTTGAATAACNGTACTAAAAATGGAAGCACTGGAAAATGGCAGTTACAGCTAAAGCCAATGAATTAATAAACAACTGATAATAGAATTAAGACATCCATGATAGATTGAAGGTGACTTTTCTAATGAGCCCTTTGTCCAATATATACCTTGAGAAAGAAGTAAGCATAAGAAATTAACATTGGATATCTTCTGCTGGAAGAGGGGTCTATGTTTGGGCAAGTTTGTTATTATCAGTACTGAAGTTGTTGAGGGAATGTTTTATAACTTTGACAACGTTGATTAGCTTCATGGGATTTATTTTAACTGTAATACTGGCACTAATTATAATACTAGAAACTATTAGCTAGTATTCTTAGTAACATTACCTCATTTCATTAAAATAACATTCTAAGATAGCTGTCTTTCTGTTGAATAACCTGGTGTATAGGGAGGTTTAGTTATTTGCTTGGGATCACACAGGCTATCGTAGATAGTGAAGCCAGCACATACCTTCAGACTGGGTCATTTCATTTACTCAGCCATTTAGAAAACATTTAATGAGAGTATGCCCTGGGCCAGGCCTGATATAGGATTCTGGGGTCATGTCATTGAACCTGTCACAAAAGTCCTCTGTATTTAAGCAGGTTACAGTTTATTTGGGAGGTAAACAGGTAAACAAACAAGTAAAACATTGCAATCTATTTTGAGGTTTTGGTTATTTCTATTGCAAATTAATTTTTCCTTCATATCTTTACAAGTAATTAGCATGGGACTTCCCTGGTGGCTCAGTCGTAAAGAATTCACTTATCAATGTAGGAGATATGGGTTCAATCCCTGGTCCAGGAAGATACCCTGGAGAAGGAAATGGCAACCCACTCCAGTATTCTTGCCTTGGAAATCCCATGGACAGAGGAGCCTGGTGGACTACAGTCCATGGGGTCACAAAGAGTTGAACTTGATCTAGCAACTGAACAACAACAACAACAGTTAGCATGGAACTAGTGCTTTTGGTAAGAAAGTCAGAGAAAGCCTCTCTGAAGAAAGTAAGGTTTGAGGTAAGCCCTGCAAACTGAGAAAGAACCAGCACATGAAGTAAAGGCTGATGGGCAGAGCGTATGCAAAGGCCTGAGGAGGAGTTAAGTTGCTTTGATATGATTAAAGACAAGACAAGGTTAATGTGACTGTTGTACATGAATAAAATGGAGAGTGATATGAAATGGGATCTGAGATATAGGCAAGGGCTAACCTATGTAATAGAGGAATCAGGACCTGTTATAAAAAATTCTTTCCAAATGGAAAACATAGAGGATAAAGAGAGAAACAAATGATAGTAATTTTAGAACTGAGAAACAAAGGCAAAAACTTTTGAAGGGATTGGGCCACAAAGTCTTTCCTGCATTATTCAGATATCCTTTCTGATGAAGTGTTCCTATCTCCTGCTTGATGGTATGGAGATGAACTTAAATGAGCCAGCTGAGTCTTTATCCTGAATGTATCAGAAAAATGTTCTAGAGAAGGAAAGCTCTTCTCAGTTTCATAAGTTCAAATCTAGAAATTCTTTCTTTCCAGTTAAGTCTATCTATGACTAGAATGAGGAATAGAAGGGAAATGCTTAGGCCATTCTATGTACCCTAATTCTCAAGAGGCTATTTGGCTCATGGGGGAATGCACTTCAGTGTCTTTGAATAAATAAAATAAGGATAAGAGAACTCTTTATCTAATCAAAGACATTGAAGTACATTCAATGTCTTTGAAGTACATTCCCCCATGAGCCAAATAGACCCTTGAGAGAAATACTTTTCTTTGGGTTCTTTTGGCAATGTTTCAAATGACAAACATTTTCTTTTAAATGAGGAAGTAATGAATAATGGGGAAATGTCACTTGAAAATAGTATTTCATTAGCCTTGTTTTGCTTTCTTTCATTTTTGAGTTTATATTTGGACAACCTTGCAATTATTATACCCAAACTGAGTTTTTATATAAGAAGTAAAGGGATAACACACTATTTTAAGATGACTTATCTGTTTATGTAACTCAGAGATGAGTGTAAATTCACACTTCTTTAATAAATTATGTGTGGAATGTGACCAGCATTTCCAACTTGGTATTGAAATGTACTTCTTTTATTGTCCTTTAATCTAACTAAAGTTGTTTTCACTTAAAATGAGTTTCTGTAGCCTGTCTCAGAAATGAAGCTTCTGGAATTTAAGTCCTCTGATCTGTACTAAGCAAAGTGGCACTGGGGAAATGAAAGATTATTAGACTAATGTTACCCAGAGTGAGTATGCCACTTTTCCCAAAGTCTCAATGTCCATGGCCAAGCCTGGTGAGACATATTGTCTTATTTATCTCAGGGAAAATTGTGAAAGACTTGGAAATGGGCAAATAGATAGATATCTTTTCAATGTCTTATCTAGTGTACCCTCTGGGTTTTCTGATTCTCTAGGGATCTACCTTTCATAGGCTTTGAACTGGTTTGCAACTCTGTATATTTTGGAAAATTGATAGAAGTAATACAAATAATTCTTGCCTATTGAAGCATAACTGAATTTTGTTCACTGGCAATGACTCAAATGCTGCAGAAAAGGCCAACTCATGTACACCTGTGGTTGATTCATGTCAATGTATGGCAAAACCAATACAGAATTGTAAATTTTTTAAAATAAATAAATAAATAAATTCACTGTTCTTTGGCTGCTTCTATGAAAGAGGGTTTTATATCTGTTTCCTTAATTGATGATGGGGTAAATAAATAAAATCATTGACAAATGTGTATTTTATATTTGTATGAGAGTCATGATTTTACCTTTTCTGAAAATATATTTTTATAATTCTCCTTCCAAAGTAAAACTCAGCTGTGGTAAATATACACAATGGAGTATTACTCAGCCATTAAAAAGAATACATTTGAATCAATTCTAACAAGATGGATGAAACTGGAACTGATTATACAGAGTGAAGTAAGNAGGGGTGGGAGGTGGGAGGGGGCTTCATGTTTGGGAGTTCGTGTACACCCATGGCAGATTCATATCAATGTATGCCAAAAACAATAGAGTACTGTGAAGTAAAATAAAGTAAAATGGAAGCTCTAAAAAAAAAAAAAAAAGGTAAAACTCAACAATATAGCCTCTGTTTGGGAGTTCGTGTAAAAAAATAAATAAATACAAAAAAAAATAATAAAAAAAAATAAAATAAAGTAAATAGTTTTAAATTAATTTTTGTTTGATTTGGTGTATATGTGTCTTTTTAGGCCCTAAAAGTAGACATTATTGACTTCCTTTAAATCCTAAATGTTTCCAAAAGGTGGTTAAAATATCCTCTAAGGAAGACATAGTGTGATCTTTCAAGGCATTTGTCTAGAGTGTAAGTGCAGTAATAATACTTTATGACAAAAATGATTTCCTCTGAACACTTGCATTTTAGGGTTTTCAGAGCCCATTCATCTGCCTATATGACTGCTGAAGGGACAAAGACCACATATATCTCTTGTCTATTCCTCTTAATTACCTCATTTATAAAGACAAAATGATACAGATAGCAAAGTTGGGTTATGCCCATGGTTTTTTCTCTCTTTTCAGAAAAGTTCTTACTGGAAGCAGTTCCCTCATGTGTGCTAGATACCTCACATGTCTCACTGAAGAATTCCTGGCACTATTCTTTGGAAATAACTCCTATGTATCAGAAATTCACTTTGCAGTTTATTTGCCTCTCAAAAGTCCCCCTATATTATTGCTTTTCAACTTGCTTTTATGGATGTAAATATCTTGGGATACTAGTTTCCTTAAGAACTATGTGACCAGTAATGTGGCCATATGCTATCATTTTGGGAGGTCTATAAATTTTAATGGGGCTTCCCAAGTGGCACTAGTGGTAAAGAACCTGACCGCCAGTGTAGGAGATGTAAAGAGACATGGGTTCGATACCTGGGTTGAGAAGATCCCCTGGAGGAAGGCATGACAGTCCACTACAGTATTCTTGCCTGGAGAAACCCGTGGACAGAGGAGCCTGGTGGGCTATAGTCCATAAGGTCACACAGAGTCAGGCATGACTGAAGCAACTTAACACATAAATTTTAATTGATATCCTAGGAACTTCAGTTCAGTACAATTCAGTTGCTCAGTCATGTTCAACTCTTTGGGACCCCGTGGACTGCAGCATGCCAGGCCTCCCTATCCATCACCAACTCGTGGAGTTTACTCAAATTCATGTCCATTGAGTCAGTGATGCCATCCAACCATCTCATCCAACTATCTCATCCTCTGTCGTCCCCTTCTCCTCTCACCTTGAATCTTTCCTAACATCAGAGTCTTTTCAAATGAGTCAGTTCTTTGTGTCAGGTGGCCAAATTATTGGAGCTNGAGTTTACTCAAATTCATGTCCATTGAGTCAGTGATGCCATCCAACCATCTCATCCAACTATCTCATCCTCTGTCGTCCCCTTCTCCTCTCACCTTGAATCTTTCCTAACATTAGAGTCTTTTCAAATGAGTCAGTTCTTTGTGTCAGGTGGCCAAATTATTGGAGCTTCAAAACTTATTAGAGGTCTAATGGTGGAATTTCAGACAAATTGCCAGGCTGAGATGAAATAGGAAGTTCTCAGTATACTTTTAAAATTATATCATATTGGTGACAATTTATTCAATTTGCTTATGATATGCTTCTTCCTAGATATCACATTCTAGTTGTGCTGATGACTAAATCAAATCATTTAACTATAGCCTTACCAGGCAAGTTGAAGAAAGGGGAAGAGACGATTATGAATGCCTTTTATATGATTTATTTTTAAAAAGTTTTAAAATAATAAACACTAGTGTTCACTCCTTACCCTATTCTGTCTCTGCATCAAATAGTCAACTTACTCACTTGGCTGGTTCTGCTGGTATTCATGGATCCTGTGAATTTGCTCTTGACTTCTGAATTTATGCTAGATATTACATCTTTATCCATTTTCACTGCTTATTAAGCACTTTTTTAATGACAACCCGAGTATACACATAGTCTTTATATGGAGCCTACAGTAGAAATTCCATCCGGGAAGATGAATATTAGGACCTCAGTCAGAACTCTGGATCTCTGGCCATACTCTATCATGAAAATGTTTTGAAAAGAAGACTTAATCTTTCCCTATGATTTAACCTCAAAAGGCCAGGAATGAACCCTAAATATCAACTCACCACTAGGTATTTAATAAGCATTGAGTGCTTATTCATTTTATTAATTCAGTAGCCATTTACATACCAGGGGCTTGGTGACTAAGTATGTAAGCTCTGGTGTCAAGTTGTCTGTGTCCAGATCCTTTCTCTACCACTTGTAATCTATGAAACTTGGGTCACTGACTTAAACAGTGTTTTTCCTTAAAGGTTTTATAGGTGTATCATAGGGTGCATGCTTATATTTATAATATCTGGGTCATGGAGGAAGCCACAATATGCTCACTATTGTATTATATGGGGCTTCCTTGATGGCTGAGAGGTTAAGAATCTGCCTACCAATGGATGAGACACAGGTTCAATCCCTGGGCCGGGATGGAAATGAAAACCTACTTCAGTATTCTTGCGTGGAGAATCCCAGTAATGGGCTATAGCCCATGGGGTCACAGAGTTGACATGACTTAGTGACTAAACAAAAGCAATTTTATATTATGAACTAAAGACCATACTAGGAACTATGAGGAACCTAAAGTTCCCTCATAAAGTACCCCTACCTCTAGGGGTTTACAGTTTAAATGGGAAACGCACATCAATAATACATGCAACCTCAACATGGCTGACAGCTTGAATTTTACTTCTTGCTCATCTTACAATTTGATTTTGTTTTCTGCTGTGTCCTTCTTCTCACCTCAAAATAATTCCAAAGGCATTGACAATTAATGTAAATTTTACTAATTTTTTCTTTTTTAGGCAATAGATAAGATTACAGGGTGTGTTGTAAATTCACTAGCTAGCCATTTGTCCTCTGACTCAAGTTTCTAGCTTTAGCCATATAAATGCCAGGTCCTCATTTTCAATTTTCTTTTCATCTGTGGGCTGTCTGCGAATTCCCTTTTACTCCAGGATGATTAGTTTTTGTCCAGCCTGCATACTCTTTTCAGCAAAGCAAAATCTTAGAAGTTAGCAAGTTTTATTTCTTGTTCCACAAATATGTTCCACAGGGGTGTCACATCATTTAGTCCAGAAATCACTATGTAAAATAGTGCTATATCAAAAACAAGAAATAAGTGTTGTGTGACTTTATGAATGGAAGAGTTTATTTCTGACTAGGGATGTTGGAGTGAATGACAGTTCAGCTAGACTCTGAAAAATCGAATGATTGGGAGATATGCAAATGGATGGGTGGGGGATGGGGAATGAGAGTGACGGGGTATTAAAGACAGAAGGAAATGAAAATGTATGGGAGCAGAGTTAAATGCTGTGCTGTATATGTAAAGATCAACGTGCAGTTCAACCAAGCACCATATTATGCATTACAAGCTTGCATAACAGTTGAGAAATAATGCCTGTTAACTCATTCTGAGAAATAAAATATGGAAAAGAGTGTACCTAGAATATTTCAGAATTGGATGATTGCCTCTTTCCTACAGTTCAATAAGGGAAGGAACTATCAGATAACACAAGCTATACAATAACTCAGATCATGAGAAAAATGCTGGCATGAAGTAAATAAGTACAAAATTACTCCCCTTGAAACTTCTCTGTCATCAGTGAATGTCAAGGTCAGGGGAAGAGAAGCATACCAGACATACCTCTTCCCCACTGAATTCTCATGAATATTCCTCAAATCACAAGTCATTATTTTAAAATATCACCATCTCTTCATTTCTATCTGTACATTTATATTGTGCCTGTATTAAGTTTTTTTGGTAGTTGCTGAAATTTGGAACAATGACTGAATTTTATTACCATTTTGGCATAATATTCAGTTCAGTTCAGTTCAGTCACTCAGTCATGTCTGACTCTTTGCGACCCCATGAATCGCAGCACACCAGGCCTCCCTGCCCATCACCAACTCCCGAAATTCACTCAGATTCACGTCCATCAAGTCAGTGATGCCATCCAGCCATCTCATCCTCGGTAGTCCCCTTCTTCTCCTGCCCCCAGCTTCAGGACAATGTATATATGAAGAAAAAGTAAAGAGGGATCAGGAGAATATAGGCTGTGGGCCTGGAGAGAAGCTCTGTAAGGTAGTGGTCTTCTACAGGTTGAAAAATGAGGGTCCATTGTATCAGTTTTACATCTCAAGGTCAAAGAGATCTCAGCAGACATCTGGATTTTAGAGGATGGGCTAGAAGTGATTGGACTTGATTATTAAAAGGAATCTTTGAGACACTTTGTGACTCTCTTTTGGTCATGTTGGAACTAGATATAGAATTACATTTAGAAAATTATTTGGGGTCAGACTGCATAATTTGCTTAGTTCAGCTTTCACAATTTCTGGTAACCATGACCAGAGAATCACCCTGGTCACTGCTGTACATGTTTGTCATTTTCAAAGAGCTAGATTCATTCACCCTTGATTTGTAAGAGTAAATGTAGCTTTGACTTCTGCCTTACTATCTACAAAGAGACTGTGGTGATTAATTGAAAATCACTAAGATTTTGAGAGCATAAATCATTGGTTAAAGTCGGGAATAGCTGGACCCAGACATATTAATCTTCCAAAGTAATTAACTACAGAGACCTATTTTACACATGACCAGAGACAAATTCAGTTGAAATAATTGTCTGCTATCATAAATAAAAAAATAAATATCTTCCATAGCACCATATTCTAATGAACATTCCAGAAACAAGGGAAATGCTATAGCTACATCCTGATCCAAACCATCTCTGAAGAGAATATGGCAACCAGAAAACTTTGTGAAATTGACTATTCAAAGTGCAACTAATAATCTTTAGTAATTTGAACACATTTGGGAGAAGAGTACACCTAGGGAGTCATTTAGCCCAACTCTCTAAATTATCACAATGAAAAAACTAAAACCCAGAGAGGATAATAAAATCAGTGTGTTTATTGTATGCTTGTCACAGTGCCAGGCATTGTGCTAAATGTCTTTCATTTTTCATATGTAAGATTGCTACAGTATCCCAGTTTCACAGTGGAAAATTTTTGTTTCTAATTTTCTTTAGATTGCACAGCTAATGGATGAACTTAAACTCAGTTTTTCTTTTTTCAAATCCTTAGCTAATATTTTGCCCAAGATCTAAAGAAACACATCCATATCCTGACTTCTAGTTAGATATTTTTTTCCTGTCTTATTGCACTCTTTGAAGATTATTAGGCTAAATTATTGATTCAAAAACCAACCATACTGAATCATCTGCTCCTTGGGTCAAGTAACTAGTTGTATGTGTGTAAAACTGTGTGTAAAGAAAAACACATTAAAGTATTTGGCCAGTTAGCGTGAAAGAATTTTCAAAGAAATGAAATCCTAAATGCATGATGAATTGCTATATATTAGAGAGCATGAATGAATTGGCCCATGTGATGCTCTAATATTTATTATATGTTGTTTTTAAGTGTACTTATTTTCCAGTGTGGCCTAGGAAGGGCAGTTAGATGAATAAATAAATACCTACTCTCTAAAGTTTTTATTTTGGCAGATGTTGGCTTAGGACATTGTTATTTCACCTAGAATATTCATGCTTTTATGTATAACACTCAACAGCAGAACTTTACCTTCACAGTTTTACACAAAAGCTTTTGCTTATTACTCAGTAAATGCTTTATATTTATATCCAGAATAGTAAACAGTAGTTCTAATGTGCCTAAATGTGCCTATGATTCACTTGAGGATTTTCTGCTGACTTACTCATTGCAAGAATACTGAGTGCTTTATTACTGGCTTCAGAATCCTGAGGCTAAGTTTAAAGCTCTAGAGTATTTGCTCTATGGACACATTATTTACCCAAATTAGGGAACAAAAATGGTTTATAAGATATTTAGAAGTTGCCACCCACTCCAGTATTCTTGCCTAGGTAATCCCATGGACAGGGGAGCCTGGTGGGCTGTCATACATGGGGTCACACAGAGTCAGATACGACTGAAGCAACTTAGCATGCAGCATGCATGGCATCCAGTTATTTGTATATTTGTAGAATCAGGACAGTATGGTAGTCTCATGTGTTAACCACTCTAGGCTATAGTCTGTGGTTGTTTAAGTAAACAGTAATTTCAGAAATATTATTGACAGCTCTAATCAGTTGACTCAAATTAAAGCAAATTACCTTCCTTAATGTAAGTGGACCTCAACAAAGCAGTTGAAAGCTTTAGAAGCAAAGGCTGAGGTTACCTGGAGAAGATTTCAGCCTTAAGACTGCAGCATCAAATTTTGACTTTCCAGCTTGCTGGCCTGTCCTAGAATTTCAGACTTTTTGGCCTTCACAATTACGTGAGGAACACATTGCTATATTTAAAATAGATAACTGACACAGGCCTGCTGTATAACACAGGGAACTTTGCTCAATATCATGTGGAAGCCTGGATGGGAGAGAGTTTGAGGGAGAATGGATACGTGTGTATGTATGCCTGAGTCCCTTCACTGTTAACCTGAAACTATCACAATATTGTTAATTGGCTATATTCCAATTCAAAATAAAGTTTTGTAAAAAAAAAATGATAATGAAAAACAATTTCTTAAAATCTCTTATTTATTTATACAGAAGTATCTTATATTGATGTGAGATCAATTTCAGACTCTCACAATAAAGCAAATATTGTAATAAGGTGAATCACAAGTTTTTGGTTTCCCAGTACATACAAAAGTGTTTTTTCTTCCATTTTTTAACAGATGCATAATACTATATTCATTTAAGGTATACAGCATAATTTTTTGACTCATGAAATGATTATCACAATAAATTTAGTGAATATGCATTATTTCATATATATACAAAATTAAGCAAATAGAAAATTTTTTTCCTTATAATGAGAACTCAAGATTTGCTCTCTTAACAACTTTCGTATATAACATACTTTGGTGTTAATTATATTTATCATATTGTACATTATAACCCTAGTATTTATCTTACAACTGGAAGTTTAATCATTTTGACTGCCTTCATCTATACGTGGGTGATTTACTACCTCTATTCTATATTTGCCTTTACCAGTGAAAATTTTCCTTTGGTATATCTAGTTTTGGGGCCTTTTCTTTTTTTGTGTGGAGTTCTTTTAAGATTTCTTGTAAAGTTGGAATGGTGGTGTTGAACTCCTTTAACTTTTGCTTGTCTGTAAAACTTTTGATCTTTCCATCAAATCTAGATGAAAGCCTTACTATGTATTCTGGTTGTAGGTTTTTCCCTTTTATCACTTTAGATGCATCATGCCACTCCCTTCTATCCTACAGAGCTGCTGCTGGAAAGTCAGTTGAAAAAATTCAATTTTCTGCTGAAAGCTCCTTACAGGAATTATTTTGTACATAACTTGTTAATATTCTCTTTAAATTTCCGTTTTCCATTTAAATTACAAAGGTCATCTCTGGGTTGATTTGAGGCTTTCTGTGATTTCTGGATCAGGTAAGTTGATTCCCTCTACTGTATTTTATATTTCAGTTATTATATTTTTCATGTCTATTTGTTCCTTCTCTGTATTTCCTTTCTCAAGTTAGGGAAATTTTCATCCATGAGGTCTTCAAATATGTCCTCTGCCCCTTTCTCTCTCTTTTCTGCTATAATGCTATTACCCCTATAATGCAAGTGTTACTACACTTAATGTTGTCCCTCAGACTGTTCATTTCTTTTTATGTATGTATTTTGGGGGTTCATCTTCAGTGATTTCCAATATTCTTCAGTGATTTCTTCCAGTTTACTGATTCTTTTCTCTGGATCATCTAATCTACAGTTGATTCCTTCTGCTGTATTTTAAATTTCAGTTATTGTATTTTAATCTCTGTTGATTCTCTGTGTTTTCTACCTCTTTGTTAAAAGCTTCTCACTTCTAATTCTGTTCTTCAAGTCTTCTCCCAAGTTCTTTGAACATCTTGAACTCTTTATTGGATAGATTGCTTATTTCCACTTCACTTAGATGTGAAGTAGAGAAAATCTTCTCTTCTGAGAGTTTTATCTTATTTCTATGTTTGGACCATTTTTGTCTGTCACCTCGTTTTGCTTTATTTGCTGTTTTTATTTCCGTGTATTTGGTAAGTTGCTTATATTTCCTAACCTTGGAGAAGTGGCCTTTTGTATAGATGTCCTATACATCCTAACAGCACACTTCCATCTGCTCTCCAGAGCTTTATATTCTGGCAGAGCCCCTAAATGCACTAAGTAGATCCTTCTATAGTAGTGGGCTGAAGAGTGTAGGTGATCCGGTTAGGCATTGCTGGCCTCTGGTCTGGTTAGTTTCCAAGGTCTGCTTTGTGTGGAGGCTACCCGACACTGGTAGGTGGGCCGGGTCACAAGCCAACTGACTACAGCCCAGGAGACCCCACTGGTTAACACTGGTCAGTGGGTTTAGCCAGATTTCAGGTAAGTTGTTGTGGGATTAGGATGTCAGATCTAGTATCAACCTGTGGTTGGGCAGGTCTCGTTCTTGCCATGGCTGGCTGTGGGGTCTGGGGTGTCCTAAGCTTGTATTGACCCACTTGTGGGAGAAGTTAGATCATGTTTTATTGTATGCTTGTCACAGTGCCAGGCATTGTGCTAAATGTCTTTCATTTTTCATATGTAAGATTGCTACAGTATCCCAGTTTCACAGTGGAAAATTTTTGTTTCTAATTTTCTTTAGATTGCACAGCTAATGGATGAACTTAAACTCAGTTTTTCTTTTTTCAAATCCTTAGCTAATATTTTGCCCAAGATCTAAAGAAACACATCCATATCCTGACTTCTAGTTAGATATTTTTTTCCTGTCTTATTGCACTCTTTGAAGATTATTAGGCTAAATTATTGATTCAAAAACCAACCATACTGAATCATCTGCTCCTTGGGTCAAGTAACTAGTTGTATGTGTGTAAAACTGTGTGTAAAGAAAAACACATTAAAGTATTTGGCCAGTTAGCGTGAAAGAATTTTCAAAGAAATGAAATCCTAAATGCATGATGAATTGCTATATATTAGAGAGCATGAATGAATTGGCCCATGTGATGCTCTAATATTTATTATATGTTGTTTTTAAGTGTACTTATTTTCCAGTGTGGCCTAGGAAGGGCAGTTAGATGAATAAATAAATACCTACTTTTTAAAGTTTTTATTTTGGCAGATGTTGGCTTAGGACATTGTTATTTCACCTAGAATATTCATGCTTTTATGTATAACACTCAACAGCAGAACTTTACCTTCACAGTTTTACACAAAAGCTTTTACTTATTACTGAGTAAATGCTTTATATTTATATCCGGAATAGTAAACAGTAGTTCTAATGTGCCTATGATTCACTTGAGGATTTTCTGCTGACTTACTCATTGCAAGAATACTGAGTGCTTTATTACTGGCTTCAGAATCCTGAGGCTAAGTTTAAAGCTCTAGAGTATTTGCTCTATGGACACATTATTTACCCAAATTAGGGAACAAAAATGGTTTATAAGATATTTAGAAGTTGCCACCCACTCCAGTATTCTTGCCTAGGTAATCCCATGGACAGGGGAGCCTGGTGGGCTGTCATACATGGGGTCACACAGAGTCAGATACGACTGAAGCAACTTAGCATGCAGCATGCATGGCATCCAGTTATTTGTATATTTGTAGAATCAGGACAGTATGGTAGTCTCATGTGTTAACCACTCTAGGCTATAGTCTGTGGTTGTTTAAGTAAACAGTAATTTCAGAAATATTATTGACAGCTCTAATCAGTTGACTCAAATTAAAGCAAATTACCTTCCTTAATGTAAGTGGACCTCAACAAAGCAGTTGAAAGCTTTAGAAGCAAAGGCTGAGGTTACCTGGAGAAGATTTCAGCCTTAAGACTGCAGCATCAAATTTTGACTTTCCAGCTTGCTGGCCTGTCCTAGAATTTCAGACTTTTTGGCCTTCACAATTACGTGAGGAACACATTGCTATATTTAAAATAGATAACTGACACAGGCCTGCTGTATAACACAGGGAACTTTGCTCAATATCATGTGGAAGCCTGGATGGGAGAGAGTTTGAGGGAGAATGGATACGTGTGTATGTATGCCTGAGTCCCTTCACTGTTAACCTGAAACTATCACAATATTGTTAATTGGCTATATTCCAATTCAAAATAAAGTTTTGTAAAAAAAAATTCTAGGCTATAGTCTGTGGTTGTTTAAGTAAACAGTAATTTCAGAAATATTATTGACAGCTCTAATCAGTTGACTCAAATTAAAGCAAATTACCTTCCTTAATGTAAGTGGACCTCAACAAAGCAGTTGAAAGCTTTAGAAGCAAAGGCTGAGGTTACCTGGAGAAGATTTCAGCCTTAAGACTGCAGCATCAAATTTTGACTTTCCAGCTTGCTGGCCTGTCCTAGAATTTCAGACTTTTTGGCCTTCACAATTACGTGAGGAACACATTGCTATATTTAAAATAGATAACTGACACAGGCCTGCTGTATAACACAGGGAACTTTGCTCAATATCATGTGGAAGCCTGGATGGGAGAGAGTTTGAGGGAGAATGGATACGTGTGTATGTATGCCTGAGTCCCTTCACTGTTAACCTGAAACTATCACAATATTGTTAATTGGCTATATTCCAATTCAAAATAAAGTTTTGTAAAAAAAAATAATAATGAAAAACAATTTCTTAAAATAGCTTATTTATTTATACAGATGTATCTTATATTGATGTGAGATCAATTTCAGACTCTCACAATAAAGCAAATATTGTAATAAGGTGAATCACAAGTTTTTGGTTTCCCAGTACATACAAAAGTGTTTTTCCTTCCATTTTTTAACAGATGCATAATACTATATTCATTTAAGGTATACAGCATAATTTTTTGACTCATGAAATGATTATCACAATAAATTTAGTGAATATGCATTATTTCATATATATACAAAATTAAGCCAATAGAAAATTTTTTTCCTTATAATGAGAACTCAAGATTTGCTCTCTTAACAACTTTCGTATATAACATACTTTGGTGTTAATTATATTTATCATATTGTACATTATAACCCTAGTATTTATCTTACAACTGGAAGTTTAATCATTTTGACTGCCTTCATCTATACGTGGGTGATTTACTACCTCTATTCTATATTTGCCTTTACCAGTGAAAATTTTCCTTTGGTATATCTAGTTTTGGGGCCTTTTCTTTTTTTGTGTGGAGTTCTTTTAAGATTTCTTGTAAAGTTGGAATGGTGGTGTTGAACTCCTTTAACTTTTGCTTGTCTGTAAAACTTTTGATCTTTCCATCAAATCTAGATGAAAGCCTTACTATGTATTCTGGTTGTAGGTTTTTCCCTTTTATCACTTTAGATGCATCATGCCACTCCCTTCTATCCTACAGAGCTGCTGCTGGAAAGTCAGTTGAAAAAATTCAATTTTCTGCTGAAAGCTCCTTACAGGAATTATTTTGTACATAACTTGTTAATATTCTCTTTAAATTTCCGTTTTCCATTTAAATTACAAAGGTCATCTCTGGGTTGATTTGAGGCTTTCTGTGATTTCTGGATCAGGTAAGTTGATTCCCTCTACTGTATTTTATATTTCAGTTATTATATTTTTCATGTCTATTTGTTCCTTCTCTGTATTTCCTTTCTCAAGTTAGGGAAATTTTCATCCATGAGGTCTTCAAATATGTCCTCTGCCCCTTTCTCTCTCTTTTCTGCTATAATGCTATTACCCCTATAATGCAAGTGTTACTACACTTAATGTTGTCCCTCAGACTGTTCATTTCTTTTTATGTATGTATTTTGGGGGTTCATCTTCAGTGATTTCCAATATTCTTCAGTGATTTCTTCCAGTTTACTGATTCTTTTCTCTGGATCATCTAATCTACAGTTGATTCCTTCTGCTGTATTTTAAATTTCAGTTATTGTATTTTAATCTCTGTTGATTCTCTGTGTTTTCTACCTCTTTGTTAAAAGCTTCTCACTTCTAATTCTGTTCTTCAAGTCTTCTCCCAAGTTCTTTGAACATCTTGAACTCTTTATTGGATAGATTGCTTATTTCCACTTCACTTAGATGTGAAGTAGAGAAAATCTTCTCTTCTGAGAGTTTTATCTTATTTCTATGTTTGGACCATTTTTGTCTGTCACCTCGTTTTGCTTTATTTGCTGTTTTTATTTCCGTGTATTTGGTAAGTTGCTTATATTTCCTAACCTTGGAGAAGTGGCCTTTTGTATAGATGTCCTATACATCCTAACAGCACACTTCCATCTGCTCTCCAGAGCTTTATATTCTGGCAGAGCCCCTAAATGCACTAAGTAGATCCTTCTATAGTAGTGGGCTGAAGAGTGTAGGTGATCCGGTTAGGCATTGCTGGCCTCTGGTCTGGTTAGTTTCCAAGGTCTGCTTTGTGTGGAGGCTACCCGACACTGGTAGGTGGGCCGGGTCACAAGCCAACTGACTACAGCCCAGGAGACCCCACTGGTTAACACTGGTCAGTGGGTTTAGCCAGATTTCAGGTAAGTTGTTGTGGGATTAGGATGTCAGATCTAGTATCAACCTGTGGTTGGGCAGGTCTCGTTCTTGCCATGGCTGGCTGTGGGGTCTGGGGTGTCCTAAGCTTGTATTGACCCACTTGTGGGAGAAGTTAGATCATGAGGTGGCTAACTGAGGGGACCAAAATGTCCCAGAGCATGGAGAACCTTCTGGTTGTCAGGACTGGGGCCCAGGGGATCCTGAGTCTAGTACTGGCTCACCAGTGAGCAGATCCTTGTCCTGGGGTCTCTGGCTGTATGACCCGGGGATCCTGGAGTTGGTATATTTTCCCATGATGGGAGAGGCTTGTCCCAGAGCTACTGCCAGCTCATTAGTGGGTGAAACCACATCATAGGGTCTCTGACTACAGGGCCCTGGGAATCTTGAGACTAGCACAGGCACACTAGTATGTTTGGCTGGATTCTATGCCCTTTGGTCTATACTGCAGTGTCCTGAGTTGGCTCTGGACTCAGGGGGCTCTTCAGATAGCTGGTCTTCTGGTGCGTGGGTGGGGCAGTGTCCCTGCCTGGCTAGTGGGTTGGCCTTAAGTGTCCTAACTGGTTCTGACAGGTTGCTGGGTAGGGTTGGATTTAGGAGCTAATAAGCTTGAGAGTTATTTGTAAGCCCTCCCCAGACAACCATTTTGCTTTTTTGCATTTCTTTTCCATGGGGATGGACTTGATCCCTGTCTCCTGTACAATGTCATGAACCTCAGTCCATCGTTCATCAGGTACTCTATCTATCAGCTCTAGTCCCTTAAGTCTATTCTCACTTCCACTGTATAATCAAGGGATTTGATTAGGTCATACCTGAATGGTCTAGTGGTTTTCCCTACTTTCTTCAATTTAAGTCTGAAATTGGCAATAAGGAGCTCATAATCTGAGCCACAGTGGGCTCCCAGTCTTGTTTTTGCTGACTGTATAGAGCTTCTTCATCTTTGGCTGCAAAGAGTATAATCAATCTAATTTCAGTGTTGACCATCTGGTGATGTTCATGTGTAGAGTCTTCTCTTG
>SJYX01021779.1:197885-242285 GCA_006410675.1 Oreotragus oreotragus | reverse complement strand
GCTCCCGGGGTCTGCCTGGGTGTGGGGGTCTCTCAGGTTCTAGGTGTAGGGGACTCCCGGGTTCTGCCTGGGTGTGGGGGTCTCTCGGGTTCTAGGTGTAGGGGACTCCCGGGTTCCGCCCGGGCACGGGGGTCTCCCGGGTTCTGCCCGGGCGTGGGGGTCTCTCGGGTTCTGCCCGGGCGTGAGGGTCTCTCGGGTTCTGCCCGGGTGCGGGGGACTCCCGGGTTCTGCCTGGGTGTGGGGGTCTCTTGGGTTCTAGGTGTAGGGGACACCCGGGATCTGCCCAGGCGTGGGGGACTCCCGGGTTCCAGGTGCGCGGGACTCACTGCTTGTGGCTCCTGGCTCTAGAGCACAGACTCAGTAGCTGTGGGGTTTGGGCTAAGGTTCTGCCTGGGTGTGGGGGTCTCTTGGGTTCTAGGTGTAGGGGACACCCGGGATCTGCCCAGGCGTGGGGGACTCCCGGGTTCCAGGTGCGTGGGACTCACTGCTTGTGGCTCCTGGCTCTAGAGCACAGACTCAGTAGCTGTGGGGTTTGGGCTACGTTGTCCGGAGACACGTGGAACCTTCCTGGCCCAGGAACTGAGCCCGTGTCTCCTGCATTGACAAGAGGATTATAAGAAGCGATTAAAAAAAAAAAAGACAGAGGAGGTTAAAATTCCAGAGCGGGGAGGCCTCTTTGGGCAGCACTCACCCTTCCAGTGTTCTTGCCTGGAGAATCCCAGGGACGGGGGAGCCTGGTGGGCTGCCGTCTGTGGGGTCACACAGAGTCGGACACGGCTGAAGTGACTTAGCAGCAGCAGCAGCACCCTTCACAGGACAGAAGGGCGGCTGGTTTAGAGCGGCTTCTGCCCCTTCGAGGGCTGTCTGGGGCCCTTCCCTCTTCTTTCTGTGTTTTTTTTTTTTTTTTCTTCTTTTTTCCATTGCTTTGGAATGAACCAAATGCCCTTTTCAGACAGTGGCGTTGTGTAGTGAGCCTCTGATTCAGGGAAACTTTACAAATAAAGAGAAGCGACGGCTCCGACGGGTGCCCTGCTGTTGCAGCCGAGGCGCGAGGCCTCTGCGGGGGCACCGTGCAGGACGTGAGGCCGCGGAGTCCTGGGGTTAAGAGGCTGAGGGCGGAGGGCCAGGGGGGCGACCGAGCACAGACGGCGCCCCGCGCGCACCTCCGCCAGCGGCCGGACTGCACGGGGCGCGGGTGTCGTGTCTATTTTGTGTTGATTCTTAATAATCTGAGAAACAATCCATTCTTTTGTCAGATACCTCCGCATTAAATGAGTTAGATAAGGGGATGACTCACACGTAATCCTCTGAAAAGGAACTTCTCAAAGTGCTGCGGGTGTGCACGGGACCCAGCGGCCGTTCGGTGAACACTGACGGGCCTTAGCCGGGCCGCTCTCTTTTCCGGAGTTGCTGGCGAGCGGGGCGCCTGAGAGACCGCAGCGGGGCAGGCGGCCCCCAGCGGAGTCACGAACCCGGAGCTTGAAGGAGGAGCCCGAGCCGGCTTCCCCTCCCCATCTTGCCTGGTGTGACTATGCTTGGAGCTGCTCATCCAGGGCCAGGTGGGTCCTCTGAGGGTTTGCAGCCTTGGAATAAGGGTGATTTTTTTTTTTTTTTTTCTGTTTGACTGTCTTTTTCGTCAGCCTTTCCTTGCCTCCACCTTGAATACTTAGGCATTTGGTTAAATATTCACAGAAGTACTTAGCATCTTGTTGATGGTGTTGATAAGGTGAAGGTGCTGCTGCTGAAGCTGCTGAGTCGCTTCAGTCGTGTCCGACTCTGTGCGACCCCATAGACGGCAGCCCACCAGGCTCCCCCGTCCCTGGGATTCTCTAGGCAAGAACACTGGAGTCGGGTGCTATTTCCTTCTCCAATGCATGAAAGTGAAAAGTCAAAGTGAGTTCACTCAGTCGTGTCCGACTCTTAGTGACCTCATGGACTGCAGCCCGCCAGGCTCCTCCGTCCCTGGGATTCTCCAGGCAAGAGTGCTGGAGTGGGGTGCCATTGCCTTCTCCAAAGGTGAAGGTGATGGGTGACGTTAACAGATGGGTGGGGCAGAGGGGATCGCAAGCGGAAATCCGCGTTTTCAGTCTGTTTTCAGGGGCAGAAGTTCTCCTGTGGAGCTGAGCCGCCCCCACCTCCGCTGACTCAGCTCTTGGTTAAGGCTTTTCACTCATTCCGGCCACAGTGGATGTGTGGACATCTGTGTGGGGCCGGGGCTATCTCCCCTGCCCACCAGCAGACCTGGGGCAGATAAGGAAGGCGGGCCTGGACTGCAGAGTGGGTGCAGACATCCTGTGAGGCCCGTAGGGTACCTAGGGAGGGTTCCAGAACAGCAGGGGAGATGCCTGCATCTAAAAAGCAGCACAGTGCAACCTCTGCACTTGTCTCCACTCCCCTCTTGAGTCAAACACAGTCTCACACCTATATTTCTGTAATTGTTGGTCTTTCCCAATCTGCCTGTAGTGCTTCAGTGGCAACTACTGAGAGGCAAATGTGGAGCTGAGAAAATCCTTTGATCAAGGTCATAACTGTAAATTTCCTTTTGGGGTATCTGGAGAAAAATTAAGCATTAACCCTAGGGGAAAAAGCTGACCCCAAATTTTAGCATAGCTTACTTCTCTCTCCCCAGCCAAAACAGAAAAGATTTATAGGGGAAAAAAAAAAAAATTTTGGGGGGGGCTCCAAAATCACTGCAGATGGTGATTGCAGCCATGAAATTCAAAGACAGTTACTTCTTGGAAGGAAAGTTATGGCCAACCTAGATAGCATATTAAAAAGCAGAGACATTGCTTTGCCAACAAAGGTCCATCTAGTCAAGGCTATGGTTTTTCTAGTAGTCATGTATGGATGTGAGAGTTGGACTGTGAAAAAAGCTGAGTGCCGAAGAATTGATGCTTTTGAACTGTGGTGTTGGAGAAGGCTCTTGAGAGTCCTTTGGACTGCAAGGAGGTCCAACCAGTCCATCCTAAAGGAGATCAGTCCTGGGTGTTCCTTGGAAGGACTGATGCTAAAGCTGAAACTCCAGTACTTTGGCCACCTCATGTGAAGAGCTGACTCATTGGAAAAGACTCTGATGGTGGGAGGGATTGAGGGCAGGAGGAGAAGGGGATGACAGAGGATGAGATGGCTGGATGGCATCACTGACTCGATGGACATGAGTTTGAGCAGGCTCTGGGAGTTGGTGATGGACAGGGAGGCCTGGTGTGCTGTGATTCATAGGGTCACAAAGAGTTGGACACCACTGAGCAACTGAACTGCACTGAATGTCTTAGATAATTTCACCAACCAAAGGGGGCATTTAATGGCCTGTAGTGACAAGTAGCATGAAAAGAAGTAGTCAGTTCATTAACTGACAAGTCATTGCAATTTGCAACGCAGCATAAGAGATGTCACCATAATTATACACCCGAGAAGCCCAGAGGGTCTGAGATTTGCTGGACGTTTGTAGCTCACCTTGTAAACGTCCCAGTCGTAATCGTGGCCATTGTGACGCTTACCTCCGGTGAACTGGAGAAGCAGGAAGTGCTCTGTGTTTAACACGCCGGGGTGACGGCCAGCACCCTCACTTCCCACTTGCTCCCTCCACGCATCAGAGCTGAGCACCTGCCCTTGGCCAGCCAGTTCCCCGGGGTCACTGTTCCTTCCTGTTGTCACTGCTGTCATAGACGAGGAACCGAAGGCAGAAGGAAGCGAAGCCCTTCGCCCTGGCGTGCAGCAGAAGGTGACACGTAGTCCTGTGTCTTTCAGGCAAGCAGAAAGCTTTTCAGTTCTCGTTTACAAGCTCCAGCTCACCGTCTCCACCTTCTACTGCAGTTTAGGGCAGCATCTTCTAACCCATGGGAATTGTGGCTTTCATAATCTGCAAAATGTTAAAGAAAGCTACTATTTTTTTTATTGCTATTCCTATTATGAGTTGGCCTCATGTGAGACTCCATGTTAACGTGTCTGCTCCCACCCAGGACCTAAAGATGCAGCCGGGAGTGCCATTTCATCTCCACGAGGGGGGATTAACAGTGTCAGAGCCGGAGCTGCTTGGCTGCCCAGCCCCACCCAGGAGCTGCCCCCGGCTCTCTGCGGCCCACGGCCTGGGAGCACGGCCGGCCGGTCTAGGGACGCCCCAGCCTTCACGGTGCCAGCACCCACCACCGCCTCCACAGGACAAGGCCTCCATGCTCCTCTCTCATAGATGTGGTGCCGTCCTCGCACTGGGATGCTTCTCACGTGCCTCCACCTAGGGCTGCCTTCCCCCCCGAGCACACGGTGACCGTCTGTTACACCGTCTGCGAAAGCACTGACTCTGACTAGGAGGGTGGTCATGTACTGGGATCAAAAGAGGGCAGAGCAGGAGCCCCACCCGGCCACTCGGTGGGCCTGACTGCAGCTAGGCCAGGTCACCCGACTGGGCGGCTGCTGAAAGGATGGGAGATAAACTGTCAGATCGTCTCAGCAGATTTTGCTTCCTTATATATGTTTATACATACATATAAACACACACAAATGTACGGTGTGTGAATATTCACGCCTGTAGCACACACACACATACGTATATATATTCAAAAGGATAGAGATGGATTTGTCACTTGTGTTCTCCAGATTCTTTTCACAGACTTTCCCCCCATGTTATTAGAAGGGGCTCATTCATGATCAAGGGTTTCCACTGCGTTTTTCAAAATATAATGACCCTCCAGCTGGGGTGCTTAGGGAGCCCCATGGCCCCAATTTGATCCCGTGGTGCAAGACCATCACCCAACACCCACCCCCGGCTCCAAGCACCTGCTGGTCGTGAGCTGGACACATCTGATGCTTTCGGACACTCCAGCTCTGAGATGGTCTGTCTGATCCCACGGGGGGCCCCAGAAGAGTGGAATTCCAGGTTTTACAGGGGAAGACAGGGCCCAGTGCTGCACAGCTGATATGATGGTGTCGCTGAAACAGGAAATGGCTGCTCTGTAGTGGTGGTGGTGGTTTGTTTCCTGGGCCTGATCGTCCCCGCGTTTTGGCTTTGCTGCTGGAAGATAGAGGCCCATCTGACAATTCCTTTCAAGCAGGGACCAGCAAACAGTGATAGCCTTTTTCAAAATAATTTCTTTTAAGAATGTATTTGGAAGATGAGTAAGCCAAGGCTGTCATGACAATCTTCCATGGCACAAAATAAAAGGCAATTCATTGCCACAGTCACCATGACAACATTCAGTTCACGTACTTATGTATACCTGCAATGAGATTCTATCAACAACGAAAGCTTTTTATTGACACAAGCCACTGGATCTAACACGACCGTGACCGAGCCACAGATCAAAGACCCTACCTTTTTGTTAACGTGTTTCCAAAGGACTAAGCCTGAGATAATTGCCTATCAATTCCCGTAGAAGTTTGAATTGAATGGCAGTTGGGATACCCCAAAATACTGTCATGAAAAGCCTGATGGTTTCAGGTGGGGAGAGTTTAGACAGGCCCTCGGCTTCCTTCCTCCTGTCCCGTTCTCTCCCTCTCTCTCAGAACCTGGGCACGCCGCCCCCAGAGACGACAGGGAGCGAGGCTTGTCCGCAGGCGCGCTGTGTCGGGCGTTTCGGGGAAAGTGTGGTGCAGGAAAGGCGACATTTTCTCATTGGGCTGTTTCCCTGCACTGCTGTGGCTTGACTTCATCTAACCTGGGCTTGATTCCTCCTCCCAGGAGAGCCAAGGCAGACCTCATGCTTGGCATAATCAACGACCAGACCAGGTGCTGAGCAGTCACTTTGTCACCCTTGGGGGCTTCCCGGGTGCCGCTAGTGGTAAAGAACCTGCCTGCCAACGCAGGAGACACAAGAGACTCGGGTTTGATCCCTGGATCGGGAAGATCCGCTGGAGGAGGGCATGGCAGCCCACTGCAGTATCCTTGCCTGGAGACTCCCATGGGCAGAGGAGCCTGGAGGCTGCAGCCCAGGGGGTCGCAGAGTCGGGCACGACTGGGCAGCTGAGCACACGTCCAGTGTGGAGGAGCTTTGGTGGCTGAGTTTCATGCTGCTGAGATGCTTCTTGTCTAACTCGTGGGGTGTCTGCATTCAGGTGGTGCACCAGCTGGATGAACCCTTAGAAGCAGATGTTCACGCATTTCTTAAGCCTTTTATCTTATTCTGCACAGAAAATAATCTGAGAACATGTCTGTGCCCCAAATGAGCTCACTTTTCTTTCTCCAGATAACCACTCCCAGGTGACCCTGATGCTGGCAATGCTGAAAATACTCTCGTGTGAGATAAGCATCTTTTTCGAGGGCTTGGATAGGATGCAGACACTGAAAATTAGCTTTCCAGTTGTAGTCCCATGTGTCTGAGATAACACTGGAGCCTCATACACCCCCACACAAAAATTCAGTAACAATTTCTAAGTTCCAGTCAAGCCTGGATGTTAGAAAGCAAAGGACTACTACAAACATCGAAACAAAATGTTAACGAAGGGCCAGAGAGTCCAGGTTTAATTTCCTCCTTCACCATCCCCAAATGCCAGGGAGGAGGGTTTCACAACGCGCAAACTTCCCTTTCCCCTGTTCTCGGGGGGCCACAGCGGCCGCCGCGAGGGCCAGGGCTGGGCGTTGGGTCTTTTCGGCGGTGGAAGCTGGATCTTCTGTTAGTGAAGGGTAACTTCACTTTCTTGTAGCTCCCAAGAAAGACCGCTCATTCCTGTGAGCGATGGCAAGTAGATGTCAAGACCCAGGACTTTTCCAAGGGGTGAGATGCAGATTGATTTTAGGGAAAAGGAATACAACTGGATTTCTTTTAAATTTCTGACAATTTGACAAAAGGAGAATTCAAGATTGAAATGTGAGGGGTTGCCTAGTCCAGTAAAAATAAGAGACAAGGAATTTGGTGAGAATAGGAAGAACACCAGTTTCTATTAATTTCCCTATTTTATGCCTGTGTTCAGGAGCAAACCACTGATTGAGAGAGTTTTAAAAAGAGGCCTTTTCCGTTGCTCATGAAACAAACCCTGCTTTGTTCCCAAAGTAACAGCTCAATATGTGATTTTTTTCCCCCTTAGACTGCATTAATTGCCAGTGGCTCCAGACTAGGAAAGATGCACATATCATGGCAGGTGTATGATGCACCTTTTAAAAAATCCTGTTTTATCCGTTCCTAATCGTTTTTTAATGGAAGGTACAATTAATAAATATCACACCTTAGAATGCCCCTCCAGAGGGCTGACCTAGTGGTTACTCTTCCAAAACTCTCTTCTATGTTGTTTATGTGAAATAAATATGTGTGTGTATATACACTTCTGCACACTTACACATAAATATGACATTTACATGGATAAATGCATGTTAATTCAAGAAAAAGAACATACAGCTCCAGAAGCCATGAAATGAACGCAAAATTGTTTTGGAAAAACAAATTTTTCTGGAATAGTAACTTCTTGAGAAACAGCAACTGTACTTCAACAATTTTCATTTATTGGAAAAGACATGCTTAGCATTTTAGAGAAGGGAAGAGATGGACAGGACTATATCATGTGGGCTGTCCCAAACAGGGCAATTTTGGTCCATTTCCGTCTTGAATTTCCTTGTTGTCTTTGATTCCTTCTTTCCACGCCCTATAATTTTATACCAATATATTTCCGTGTCCACATCCTTAGCCATGACGTCTATTATCTGTCACATAAAGCTTCCCTGGAGGCTCAGATGGTAAAGACTCTGCCTGCAATGCAGGAGACCTGGATTCTATCCCTGAGTCAGGAAGATCCCCTGGAGAAGGAAATGGCAACCCACTCCAGTATCCTTGCCTGGAAAATCCCATGGACAGAGGAGCCTGGTGGGCTGCCATCCACAGGGTCCCACTGAGCGACTAACACTTGACTTTAGAAAAAGTGATTTGTTCATTGGTGGGTGTTTTCATATCACATGTTTAGGTCTTCAGAGGAGGAGCCTGTTTATGTATTACAAAGAAGCTCAAAAAGGAAACTCTCCACCTGCAAAGGTGCACCTCTGACCAGCTGCCCTGCCCTCCAAGGCGGCTCTGAAGCTGGACTGGGCATGCTTCCGGCCACACCAAGACAAAGCCTGAAGCCAGCCACAAAGGGCTGATTCTTCCGGGGAAGCTGGGGACTCAGTTTGCAGAGACAGCAGAGCAGGTTTTCCTGTTTCTCAGATGGGACGTACTCCAAGCTGGCCTGCAGTAGGTGGGGAGAGGAAGTGGGTGTGCACGGGAGAGTGTGCACCTGTGGAGCTGTGTGCAGCGGTACATACGCGAGTATGTGTGCGTTCGTGTGTGTGTGCGGGCGTGTGGAAGGATTACTCAAAGGACTAAAACCAGATAAGGTGATTCTTGCATAATCAGCGCGTGTAGTTGACCTGGAAGGAAGGGAAGGGAAGTCGCTCAGTCGTGTCCTACTCTTGGCGACCCCATGGGCTGTAGCCTACAAGGCTCCTCTGTCCATGGGATTTTCCAGGCAATAGTCCTGGAGAGGATTATCATTTCCTTCTCCAGGGGATCTTGCCAACCCAGGGGCCACCTGAAAAGATAAGGCATCGTTTCTAGCCCCCTAGGGGCCCCGCATGTCTCCCCTCTCAGGGTAAAGGACAGACGGCCGGGGTTGGGGGGGGGGGCGGCAGGTGTGCTGCGGGGAGGGTCACAGCCCGCCCTCGGGGCTCCTGTGACTCTTAAGACACTGCTGGACACTGGACTCGGTCCCCGTGGACTCTGGCCGGATCCCGCACCGCCTGCTGGGGCGCCGAGCGCGACAGTGACTCCGCCGGGACTGGCCGCGCGGCCCTGCTGGTCCCCCGCGCCCCTCCCGCGGTGGGCGAGCGCGGCGGTCCCGAGCCCGCGGGAGGAGCAGGTGGCCGGGCTGCGCGGCGCGATGGCCCCGGACGCGGCACGGAGGGAAGCTGCAGAAGCTGGTTCTCGGAAAGGCAGAGCCCTCGCGCTGGACCGGGCCGGGTTCCAGTTCCAGGGGAGAACCACCGTTTTCTGCTTGCCGCTGGGAACCTGCTACGGTGACCGGTCTTGGCCGGGAAAGGGCAAGTTGGCTGTCTTCCAGGACAGAGTGAAGTTCTGTGAAAAGGTCACAGGTCACGGGTGGACGCAAAGAGCAGGTCAGAAGCTGGAGGGAAAGCTGTTGCCGTTCGTTTTCAGTGCGTCCTCTTTCTGAGGTCGTGTTACAGCCAGAATGGATTCAGCATCGCGCTTCATGGTCACAGTCAGCGGGAACGGGGCCGCTCAGTCATTTTCCTGCAGTTTTAGAAATGAAGGGGAGAGAAATGTGACAAAGTTGATGTTAATTGCAACTGTAACTGAAAGGTAAAGTTTTAGGTGAAGAGAATCAGATTTAGCAGTTTGCTCTTAAAACATTTTTTTTTTTAGAACTTTTAAAAGTTGTAGTAAAATACGTATAACATAGAGCTTCCCTAGTGGTTCAGACAGTAAAAAAAAAAAATCTGCCTGCAGTTCAGGAGGTCTGGGTTCGATCCTTGGGTCGGGAAGACCCCCTGGAGAAGGGAATGTTAACCCACGGGAGAATCCCATGGACAGAGGAGCCTGGCGGGCTGCCGTCCATGGGGTTGCAGAGGGTCTATACGACTGAGTGACTAACGCGCGCGCACACACGCGTAACGGGAGGCTTACCATTTTAACCACTTTCGGCAGCATTGCATGCTTCGTTCACATTGCTGTGCAGTCATTACCACTGCCCATCTCCAGAAGGCTTCCATCTCCCCAGACTGGAACTCTGTCCCCTTTAAATGACTCCTCAGTCCTCCCGCCCCGTGCCGAGCTTGCCCATTTTAAAGTGCAATAATGCAAACATGCAATAGTCATGTGTGACAAGCATGCATCAGACTGCAGTCCAAACCCGCCACGCAGAACAGCTCCTGCAGTCTGTCTCTTGGACTTCTTAGAGAGGTTGCTTTCAATTGTATCTCACATACTGCCTTTACAAAAGGGTTTTATAAATCACTGACATACCAGGGATATTAGGACTGTGAGTCACAGCACTTTTTTGAAGAGAATCTGTGAGTTTCCAACAATGTGCATATGATTTTGTTTAATTTGGGCAAGAAAATATTCCGATTCTCTTGTTCTAGTGTGCACATGCATTATATGCAAATTTGCTGTTGATAAATGTTTTTTATTTGTAGCTCTAAATGCATGAAAATATATGCTTCACTTTAAAGTCACTCCTGAAAGAATACTTCTAATGATTTGACACTGGGAATGAAAGCCGTCTCCTCCTACTTTTGGAGTTGAGAGGACTGAGGCGTTAGGGAACCAGGCACGGGTCCACTCTCAGAAGCCTGGACAGACCCACACGTGGAAGCCGCAGCCCACGGCCGCAGCCCCTCGCCGGCTCCACCCGCAGGTCTGCGGCGGCCTCCTTGTCATTCCTGTGTGGGCTTTTGCTCTGAACCTCACATTTCTGGGAGTATAACCTTCTTGATTCCCCTTCTTATTCCCAAAGACATCAATAAGGTTGGCAAATATTTTCAATATGAGATTTAAAAATGAGTAAGTCCCGATATGGAGGCAAAGAAAAGAAGGTAGAAACTGGATGTGAAGGCAGAGGCGAGGTCGGAAGGCAAGGCAGGCTGGTGGCCAGCTAGAGCTTGCTGGCTGCCCGGGGGGTGGGCTTCGCGTGAGCGCAAACCACAGACAAAAGCCCACACCCTGTTGTTTAGACAGATGCTTTTCTTTCTGTCCCTGAGCCCAGAGAGAAGTCTCCCGCAGGTCCTCCTAAAGCGGGCACCACGTTGGAGCAGTGAGCAGTATACCCAAGGGCAGCCTCTGTTAAGTGCAGTGCGTTTCTCACTGATGCCTTTTGTGATGCTGTGGACTGCAAGCGGAGGCGGTCAGACCAAAATCTCTTCCATCCAGAGTCTGCTTGTGTGGTCCTGGTGAACAGCCCTCTGAGAGCTGCCCTGGGCAGGGATGTTGGAAGGCGTCTGGGTGTCATAGCGCAGTTCTGTGTAACTTTGGGTAGGAAATCCATAAGTTTCGTTAGGATTTAGTTTGGGTTCCTTGACAAGTACAGGAATGCAGATTCTCTATATTACAGGTTACAAGGAGGGGGTCATACCATTTGGGCGCCGGAAGAGGTCTTGGAAACCACACAGCCAGTATCCGTCATCTTTCAGATGAAGAGCCCAAGGGTCTGAGAAGCTGACATGTCCAAGATTGTAAGATGGGCGAGTGGCAGAGCTGGGGCCAGACTGGAAGCTCAGGACACCCACCCGGAGCTCTGTGCTTTGTCCCACGGTGGGCCGGGCTCAGCAGGGCCGCTGGAGGAGTGACTGTGTGTCCCCACCCGCCTGTGTTGACTCTGTGTCGTGGGGCTGCTGAGTCCAGATCGATGCCCCCGCTCCGAGCTAGCTAATGCTAATTCCATATCACTTACTCAGGAGGGCACTTCCTGTATACAAACCAGCACACCCAGGGTCCACTCCCTCTGTGGGGCTGTTTTTTTCTTTAAAACTCTTTTATTGGAATATAGCTGCCGTACAATGTTGTTAGCTTCTACTGTACAGCAAAGTGAATCAGCTATACGTGTGCACATTCGGTTCAGTTCAGTTGCTTAGTCGTGTCCGACTCTTTGCGACCCCATGGACTGCAGCACGCGAGGCTTCCCTGTCCATCACCAACTCCCGGAGTTTACTCAGACTCATGTCCATCGAGTCGGTGATGCCATCCAACCATCTCACCCTTCTCCTTCTGCCTTCAATCCTTCCCAGCATCAGGGTCTTTTCCAATGAGTCAGTTCTTCGCATCAGGTGGCCACAGCATACATACATCCCCTCTTTTTTGGATTTCCCTCCATTTAGGTCACACAGAGTGCCGAGTGGAGTTTCCTGGTCTATACAGTAGGTTCTCGTTAGTTGGGGCTTCCCTGGTGGCTCAGCTGGTAAAGAATCTGCCTGCAGTGCAGGAGACCCGGGTTTGATCCCTGGATTGGGAGGATCCCCTGGAGGAGGACGTGGCAACCCACTCCAGTATCCTTGCCTGGAAAATCCCATAGACAGAGGAGCCTGGTGGGCTGCTGTCCACGGGGCTGCAAAGAGTTGGACACGACTGAGCGACTAGCACTTTGGACACGCTCATTAGTTATCTCCTTTACACTATCGCTGGTGTGCACATGGCGAGCCTGGGCCCCCAGTTCCCTGCCTGCCCTCCCTCCCCTGCCCCCGGGGGTCCAGAGGTTTGTTCTCTATGTCTGTGTCTGTCTTGCTGCTTGGTACATAAGTCTGTCTTCAGAGTCCACATTTATGAGTTACTGTGCAGTACCTGCCTTTCTCTTTCTGACTCACTTCACCCTGTATGACGGTCTCTAGGTGCCTCCATACCTCTGCAAATGACCCAGTTTTGTTCCTTTTCATGGCTGAGTAATATTCTAGTGTGCATTTGTACATCTTCTTTATCCACCTTCACTGTTTTAACCCTTGAGAGCCCTCGGCAAACAGTCCTGGATATTTTCTCAGTTTTGTACATACTGAGGACGGTTTAACAACCACACCGCCTGTCGTAATCGTAGGAGCTCTGTGAAAACCGCACATCACATTAACGCAGACGAAATAAGTAGCGGTCCAGGTGGGTTTGTAGTGACATGATGAGCTCCCGTGATGACAGCAGTTACTCTGTTTCCCTGTGATGTCTTTCTAATCTGTGATGTGACTTTATTCCAATATGAGAAAAACCACTGTGGAAGGATGGTTAATAGGCAACCCAGAGATGGTGATTTTTATATAAATATAGGACGTTCTGTGTTTAATATAAGATGAGAGGAAAACCTCCGATGGCATTATACATGGCTGTTTGGTGATACAAAGTGTAAGCAACAAAGTTTTGACTTGCTCAGATTAGCAAGGAGAAATGTAATTGTATTGTTTTAAAAAGATAAAATTGCAACAGAGTTCCACCACATTTAAGAGCCATGACCAGAGAGGAGTTTTAAAAAGCAGTTTGTATTAAAGATGATGCGAAGACAGCTAATCCCCAACATTTGCTGTTAGAATTGTAACAAAGCGTCTGCAGAAATATAAATGGACCATGTCAAGGAGAGAGGGCATGAGAGGAGAGAGAGGGATCTGAAAAATGTGTTCAGGAAGCATTCACCACTTTATTGATCCTCTCTCCTACGTTACCAATGAAAACTTACGTTCCCAGGAAACTGATGGCAGAGAAATTGAGGAGAGTGGGTTAAGCGTGTCAGCAGCTAGAATCTCAGGGAAGAAACTGCCAGCTCTTCCCGTGTGTGTGGCTCCAACAGCTTCAAGCCCTTAAAACCCCATTTGTGGCTTTTTGAAAACAGAGTAGAAAGCACCACAGATCCACTTACTGTCATGCAGGACAGTATCAACACTAAAGACGGCCCCTGCACTGGGAAATATAACAGAGATTTTCAGGTGTATTAAAGGTTCTTTACAGAGATCTATTTTCCAAGCTATGCCTAGAGTTTTGGTTGCAAGAGATTTACTTTGAAATGGACTGAGACGATCAGCACAGTCCTGCTGCAAACCCTAAGACATCTCTTTGGTTTTCCTGAGGATAACGGTCCATCCCTCTCATAAATATTTTCAGGGCTCTTGATTTGCACCTGCTGGGGCTCAGGGTGCAGCCCTGGATGGGTGGCCTTACCTTTAGTAGCTTCAGTCTGGCAGGAGAGTCAGTCCCTTTACCCTAGATAAAGGATGCTCAGAAACAGGATACAGAAATACCATAACTGCAGGGGAGAGGAGTTTGCTTTTAATGCCACGTACAAGGGAAACAGCATCTTGTTTCTGCCTTCTGCGGCTACTACACCCACGGAATAAACTTCAGGAACGGGCCCTGTGTGTCAGAGCAAGTAGGCCAGGTGCAGTGAGTGGATGGAAATGTGTAGCTCCCAGCAGAACATGTACCACTCACTATGGGGTCAGGGATGGGGCCTTGGCAACCCCCAAGTAAAGCATCTCCAAGAGCATCCAGCCGTCTGGTCCAGAGTTCACAGAGAACTGAACCAGCACAAGCACACCGCTGTGGGAGGATATGGGGGTGGGTAATCACAACAGATAGTAAGTGATTCCCAAGGCCAGAGGTTCCCCACCTCCAGGCTGGACTGGTACCTCCTGTCAGATCAGTGATAACATTAGATATCACCCTGAAACCATTGCCTGCAACCCGGGTCCTTGGGAAAAGTTGTCCTCCTCCGAATCAGTCCTTGGTGCCAAAAAGGTTGAGGACCGCTGCTCAAGGCCAAGAATCATCCTCTTCTACAGTGATGTCACTCACTGTGGACCCATCGTCCTTGTTAATTTAAATACTTGATAACGCATCAGTATTCTAAATCAGTGTAAGCTTTTGAAGTAGCTCCTTACAGTTTTGCTATCTGCTTCATAAAGTAAGATTTCTCTCCCTTTATTCTAAATTGTCTTCTTAAGTGTCTCCTGCCATTCTTGAACCTGAGGTTGAGGTCCTCAAAGACAGTCTGTGCTTGAGTTTCCCTTTCAGCACAGTGGGTGTGCGTCAGACACACCACTCAGAGCCCGTGGCCCGCAGGTAATCTGCGTCCTGTGATCAGAGGGGCCTTAGGTGGCAACTGTACTGCCCGGGTTACTAGGCTAGCCCTGTCTGGAGGGTCACAGCTTATTAAGAAGTATGAATAAAACAAAAACTCACTGCAGCGTTCTTGCCTGGGAAATCCCATGGACAGAGGAGCCTGGTGGGCTACAGTCCATGGGGTCTCAGAGTCGGACGGGACTGAGGGACTGAGCAATGAAACAGAAGCAAAATCTTTAATTGGATCGTCATCAGTTTGGTCTAGATTCTCGTAAATGCACGTTGNGCGTTCTTGCCTGGGAAATCCCATGGACAGAGGAGCCTGGTGGGCTACAGTCCATGGGGTCTCAGAGTCGGACGGGACTGAGGGACTGAGCAATGAAACAGAAGCAAAATCTTTAATTGGATCGTCATCAGTTTGGTCTAGATTCTCGTAAATGCACGTTGACATAGCTTCTGAGCAAGATTTTTAACATATCGACACCCAGGTATAGACTAAACACCCTTTGACTGGACAGGGGAGAACTGGGGGCCGTGATGTGCCCAGACGCTGCCAAGTCCTGCCCTCTGCTCCTCGCAGTCTCTCTCCCGCCAGAAGACAGGCTTCTGGCTTTCAGGGTGCTCCTTGCTCCTTGCAGATGACTGTTCTATACTTTTTGTAGAGTAGCGTACACTCTGCTTGTTCTATGGATTTCCAGGAGTCTGTGCATTCGTTTGGCTTTGCATAAAACCCCCAAATTGGCTGATAAAATCCACTACTGCTACAAAACCCACTGTAACTGGCTTAAAAAAAACAAAAAAAAAGTAGACATTTATGGGGCCCGTGAATTGAAAATGCAGGCGTCCTCAGATTCAGAGCTCAGAGACACTCACCTTCCTCCTGGTGCCTGGCCAGGCAGGTCCTTCCCAAGCTCCCCCCCGGGGGCCATGGCTGTTTCAGACTCACGGTGGCACACACTCGGAAGCTGTCGGCATCTGGGGTCTGTCACCTGGTGGGGTGGGCCCTGAGGCGGCAGGCCCATGCCGGCTGCAGGCTCTCCTTTAGGGCTGGAGTGTGTGCTGAGCGTCCCCTGCAGGGCAGGAGCAGTGGGGACCCAGAGTGGACTCTGGGCTCTGACCACAGGGGACCCAGCGAGGGGAGAGGAGGGATGTGAGTAACGGTCACCTCATGGGCCCTGCGTCCTCACTTCTGTAGAGACAAGGGGTTGTAATGTCCACTTTATGTTCCGTCATTCTGGACAGTGGCATGCCAGAGAGTCTGGGAAAGATTGAAGGCGGGAGGAGAAGGGGACGACAGAGGATGAGATGGTTGGATGGCATCACCAACTCGGTGGACATGAGTCTGAATAAACTCTGGGAGTTGGTGATGGACAGGGAAGCCTGGTGGGCGCCAGGACTGAGGCACTGAGCTGAACTGAGAGAGTCTGCCAGGCCAGGAGCGCCCAGGGCGAGGTAGCTGGAGCAGGCTGCCCGCGCAGCCCTGCTGAACGACGGCCCTGTAGAGACCCGGCATACAGATCCCGTCCTCGCTGGGAGCGAGCTGAGTCCTCAAAGTCCACGTGTGAGGACCCTGATCGCCCGGGGCTCAGAATGTGACCGTATTTGCAGCAGCGGCCTCCACAGACGTGATCAGATGACAGAGGCATCGTTAGGGTGGGTCCTGATCACCATGAGCCGCGTCCTCATGAGAAAGGTGACCGCGCACGGACGGGCACAGAGGAACCGCGAGCGCGGGCCACGGGGAGGGGCCAGGAGGGCCGGAGAGGCCGGCCCTGGAGGACTTCCGGGCCCAGCTCGCGAGGGCGGACGGCCGCTGGTTACGCGGTCCTCCCTGACTCAGGCACTGGGGCGGGCTGAGCTGGGACGCAGAGGGTGAGGCCGCGTGGCCAGCCCCTGTCCCAAGGGTGCTGTGTGCTGGTTCGGCGGCTGGACTCCAGTCCCCGAGCGCACTGCAGCGATGTCCCGGTGCCGCCCCTAAGTGGGGACTGTGCGCCGCCGGCCGGGCCCGCCCTCCCCGTGTTCGTGGCCTCGCCCTTGAGGACCGCAGTGTCCGGCCCGGGCCGGCATCACGTGGGCCGGCCGGTCCGTCACCCCGGCGCTCTCTGCCCGCTCCCTGTGCCTGCTGCTCTGGGTGCCCGCAGGGCGCCCTGCCCTTTCTCCAGCCTGTTGTCCTGGAGGCGTGTGTTTTGAAAGGCAAGGAAACCCCCAGGGAGCCTGATCACTCCAGGGGCCTCCCCAGGCACCTCGCCAGTCCCGGTTGCCAAGTGGCTGTGCCTTCGCATCAGCGGCCCCCATGGCCCAGGACTGGGCGGCCTGCCCGGCGGAGGGCGAGGGACCCCAGCCCAGGCCTGCGGAAGCCACCGCAGCTGCGGCCCTGCGTGTCCTCAGGGACTTTGTGAAGAAGAAACTACAGGTCGGTGGCTGTCGTTTCCTGAGCTGGGGGTCTGCAGGCCAGGGAGCAGCCGCGTCTACTCCTGGCTGGAGGGGCAGGGACCATCTGGAGAAATCTGGGTGTCAGGGACAGGTCCAGATGCCCAGGCCTGCGATGCTGTGATGTCTAAGGGCCCCAGCGCAACGGGTGCGCTAACAGGGCGGGAGCTCGTGGACGAAGGAGAGTATTGCAAGCTCTCCTGTCCTTTGAAGGTCTGCGTTCTCACTGGGGATTTCCACCATGGTTTCTGACCAGGTGGCAGAGGCCAGCATGGTGTGGGCCTGGTTTGTATCCGTCCCACAGTGGGAAGGTGAGGAGGGGCAGGGAGAGACCCCCTGCGGTGTCCGTGTGCACGGATGGTGCCCAAATAAGCCCGAACACCAAAACCTCGTCAGATCCTCCAGCGGGTCTCGGGGTCTCCTTGCCCCGAGGAGGAGGACGACCCCTGGGTGCCAGGGGCACAGTGAAGCTCTCTGCAGAGTAGCAGGCCCAGCAGGGCTGCTGCTATGGCAACCGGGGGCCTCCGCCTTCTCCTGTGTGTTCAGTTCTCACATGCCTTAGGACGGGGGTGCAGCGAAGCCCTGAAATTCAGGAAGCGCTTGGCTTCAGGCCTGTTCTGCGCTCCGCCTGGGCGTCTGGCCCTGTGGTTCCCCCCAGGGACTGCTCTCCAGGTCCTCCCTGCCGGCCGATCCTGCCCCGTGGACTGAGGCTGCCCGCGGCGGGTGCTGGAAAGTCCTCGCCCGCTGTGTACCTGTGATCTGAGATGCTGCGACATCAGCGCTCCTGGGCACCTTCCTGGAGCTGGTGGCTCGGTCCTCAGAGCTGCCTCCAGGTTCCTTGTGCCTCCGATGTGGGACTGATGGCGTAGACCCTCACAAGGGGGTGATTGTAGTTGGCCCAGGCTCTGGGGCCAGCCTGCCTTCTCAGAGAAATAGGCAGAAATAAAGCACGGAAAAGCTAGCCTGGGTGGCAGTGCACACGCATCCTTCTTGTCTCCTTTCCTTAGCGGAATGGTCTTTGGGGAAATGTATCGGCTTCCCTTTACAGCAGTCCTCTGCTGCTGCTGCTGCTGAGTCACTTCAGTCGTGTCCGACTCTGTGCGACCCCATAGACAGCAGCCCACCAGGCTCCCCCATCCCTGGGATTTTCCAGGCAAGAACACCGGAGTGGGGTGCCATTGCCTTCTCCACAGCAGTCCTCTACTCCATACTAAATGTGTGGAGAGAATTAAGGGCCGTGGAGGGTCTCCGCCCGTCCCAGCACTTTCTAAGTGACTGGGTTGCCACTCCCTTCTCCTAGGGATCTTCCCAACCCAGGGATCAAACCCGAGTCTCCCTCATTGTAGGCAGATTCTTACCATCTGAGCCACTGGGGCAGCCCTTTCTAAATGACAGGAGGGTTCTAATTATCCTGATTCAGTTGGGTGGTGTGCTCATGAGGAGCTGCTGAGTTATTCACTAAAGTGCCAGCTTCTATTTGTGTTTGTGTGTTTCCTTTTTCAATTGGGAGGAAATTGAATTTAGGGACGGATAAAAGATGATTGAACATTCAGCATCCAAGCTTGGAGATAACGCTTGAGTAGCCACCACGCCAGAATAATGCAGCGTATCTTTGCTTCAGATCATGTTGAAACCAACCAGTGCTACCTTTGAAAACCTCCTCAATCCCACCCACTACCTCTTTCCCACCAGAGGCAGCTGCTACCCTGAATCTGACGCATGGTCTTCCCATTTTAAACTCACGTGAAAGCACTCTGTGTACAGATAGTGCGTAGAGCTGTTCTGTGCATTTTCAGAGTTTTGCCAGTCGAATCATAGTGCGCGTGTTTTTCTGCAACTGCCCTGCTCCTTCAGTGTGTTGCTGATTTTTGTTCTTTTCCTCACTGACAGACACCCACATCATTCCCAGATTCTGGCTGGTAGACACCCCTGCAGTGGCGTCTTGAGTCTCTTGCAGTTACAGGCACAGAAGAGCAATTGCAGCTGAAAGTCTGCACATGCTCAGGTTTATTAGGAGTTGGTAGCTGCGCTCGACTTCAGTTCCCAGTAAGTGGGAGGGTGCTTTAAGACTCTAAACGTTTTGCCAGACTGGTGCACGCCGTATTCTGTGTTTCTCTGTTGCTGCGGAGGTTGGACATTTAATGAAATAGTTTGCTGACAGTTTTCGTTTCCACGTGAATGTTCTCTTCATGTTGCTGTTCAGTCGCTAGTCGTGTCTGACTCTTTGCGACCATGGGCTGCAGCACGCCAGGCTTCCCTGTCCTTCACTGTTTCCCGGAGCTTGCTCAAACTCATGCCTGTCGAGTCAGTGATGCCATCCAACCATCTCATCCTCTGCCGCCCCCTTCTCCTTCTTCCTTCAATCTTTCCCAGCATCAGGGTCTTTTCCAGTGAGTTGACTCTTCCCGTTAGGAGGCCGAAATATTGGAGCTTCAGCTTCAACATCACTCCTTCCAATGAATATTCAGGACTGATTTCCTTTAGGATGGACTGACTGGATCTCCCTGCAGTCCAAGGGACTCTCAAGAGTCTTCGCCAACACCACAGTTCAAAAGCATCGATTCATTAACGCTCAACTTTCTTTATAGTCCAAGTCTCACATCCATACATGATTACTGGAAAAACCATAGCCTTGACTAGATGGACCTTTGTTGGCAAAGTAATGTCTGTGCTTTCCATTATGCTGTCTAGGTTGGTCATAACTTTCCTTCCAAGGAGTAAGCTTCTTTTAATTTCATGGCTGCAATCACCATCTGCAGTGATTTGGAGCCCCCTCAAAAATAAAGTTAGGCATTGGTTCCACTGTTTTCCCATCTATTTGCCATGAAGTGATGGGATCGGATGCCATGATCTTCATTTTCTGAATGTTGAGCTTTAAGCCAGCTTTTTCACTCTCCTCTTTCATTTTCATCAAGAGGGTCTTTAGTCTTCACATTCTGCTATAAGGGTGGTGTCATCAGCATATCTGAGGTTATTGATATTTCTCCCGGCAATCTTGATTCCAGCTTGTGTTTCTTCCAGCCCAGCGTTTCTCATGATGTACTCTGCATATAAGTTAAATAAGCAGGGTGACAATATACAGCCTTGACGTACTCCTTTTCCTATTTGGAACCAGTCTGTTGTTCCATGTCCAGTTCTAACTGTTGCTTCCTGACCTGCATACAGATTTCTCAAGAGGCAGGTTAGGTGGTCTGGTATTCCCATCTCTTTCAGAATTTTCCACAGTTTATTGTGATCCACACAGTCAAAGGCTTTGGCATAGTCAATAAAGCAGAAATAGATGTTTTTCTGGAACTCTCTTGCTTTTTCCAGGATTCAGCAGATGTTGGCAATTTGATTTCTGGTTCCTCTGCCTGTTCTAAAACCAGCTTGAACATCAGGGAGTTCATGGTTCACGTATTGCTGAAGCCTGGCTTGGAGAATTTTGAGCAAGACTTTACTAGCATGTGAGATGAGTGCAACTGTGTGGTGGTTTGAGCATTCTTTTGCATTGCCTTTTTTTTTGGAATTGGAATGAAAACTGACCTTTTCCAGTCCTATGGCCACTGCTGATTTTCCAAATTTGCTGGCATATTGAGTACAGCACTTTCAAAGCATCATCATTCAGGATTTGAAACAGCAGGAATTCCAGTAGAGCTATTCAAAACCCGAAAGGATGATGCCATCTAGGTGTTGCATTCAACATGTCAGCAAATCTGGAAGGCCCAGCAATGGCTACTGGACTGGAAAAGGTCAATCTTAATCCCAGTTCCCAAAAGGGGTAGTACTAAAAAATTACTAAAAAATGTGCTAAGCATTGGACTATTTCACTCATCTCCCATGCTAGTAAGGTCATGCTTAAATCTTGCATGCTAGGCTTCAGCATTATACAAACCAAGAACTTCCAGATGTCCAAGCTGAGTTTAGAAAAGGGAGAGGAACCAGAGATCAAATTGCTAACATTCACTGGATCATAGAGAAAGCTAGAAAATTCCAGAAAAATATCTACCTGTTTCATCAACTACACCAAAGCATTTGGCCATGTGGATCATAACAAACTGTTGAATGTTCTTAAAGAGATGGGAATACCAGACTATCTTACCTGTCTCCTGAGAAACCAGATGTGGGTAAAGAAGCAACAGTCAGAACCCTGTATGGAACAACTGACTGGTTCAAGATTGAGAAAGGAATATGACAAGGCTGTCTGCTGTCACCCTGTTTGTTTAACTTATACACATCATGAGAAATAGTGGGCTGGATGAGTTATAACTTGGAATCAAGATAGGTGGGAGAAATATCAATAATCTCAGATATGCAGATGATACCACTCTAATGGCAGAAAAGTGAAGAGGAACAAAAGAGCCTCTTGATGAGGGTGAAGGAGGACAGTGAAAGACCTGGCTTAAAACTAAACATTAAAAAATCTCAGATCATGGCATCCAGCCCCATTACTTCATGGCAAACAGAAGGGGAAAATGGAAAGTAGTGACAGATTTCCTCTTCTTGGGCTCTAAAATCACTGTGATAGTGACTGAAGCCATGAACTCAGAAGATGATTGCTTCTTGGCAGGAAAGCTATCACAAATCTGGACAGTGTGTTAAAAAGAGACAGTACTCTGCTGAACAAGGTCCATATAGTCAAGGCTATGGTCTTCCCTGTGATCACATACACTTGTGAGAATTGGACCATAAAGAAGGCAGAAAAACAGAAAAACAAATAGAATGCCTATCAATATTTACCTCTATAGAAATCCAAGGTGGCACTAGTAGTAAAGAAATCTGCCTGCCAATGCAGGATATACAAAAGATGCAGGTTCAATCCCTGGGTCAGAAAGATCTCCTGGAGTAGGAAATGGCAATTCATTCTAGTATTCTTGCCTGGGAAATCCCATGGTCAGAGGAGCCGAGCATTCTAGAGTCCACTAGATAGCAGAAAGTCAGACACAATTGACTATGCGCGCGTGGACACACACCCACACCCACCCACACACACACACACACAAATGATTTGTGTCATGAAAGGATATTGCATATTATTATGAAACTATTATGGGCTTCTCCAGTGGCTCAAACAGTAAAGAATCCATCTGAAATGTGGGAGACTCCAGTTCAATCCCTGCATTCACATGAAGAATGGAAGATCCCCTGGAGAAGAGGATGGCTACCCACTCCAGTTTCTTGCTAGGAGAATTCCACGGACAGAGGAGCTTGGCAAGCTATAGTCCATGGAGTCACAGAGTTGGACAAAACTGAGCAACTAACACTTTCATGAAACTATTATAAAAAAGAGGTAGCGCTATAGCTATTGACCTTAAATATACTGTAAATAAAAAAAGAAAAATCTGAGAATAATTTGAAAAGTACAATTACATTTTGGAAAAACAGCAATAAAATGCGTCAAGAATGAAAAACTGTCATCTTTAATGTGTTTAAGTCACCGTTTTTTGTTTGTTGTTTTTAGAAGAAGGTATGTTTTATTTAAATAATCAACAAAAGAGTCTAAAATGCAGTACTTGCATGCAATCTCAAAAATGACAGCATGATCTCTGTTCATTTCTAAGGCAAACCATTCAATATCACAGTAATCCAAGTCTATGTCCCAAACAGTGTTGCTGAAAAAGCTGAAGTTGAACAGTTCTATGAAGACTTACAAGACCTTCTACAACTAACACCCCCCAAAAAGGTAGGCAACTGGAATGCAAACGTAGAAAGACACCTGGAGTAACAGAAAAATTGGTCTTGGAGTACAAACTGAAGCAGGTCAAATGCTAACAGAGTTTTGCCAAGAGAACGCACTGGTCATAGCAAATATCCTCTTCCAGCAACACAAAAGAAGACACTACACATGGACTTCACCAGATGGTCAATATCAAAATCAGACTGATTATATTTTTTGCAGCCAAAGATGGAGGAGCTCTATACACTCAGGAAAAATACGACTGGGAATTGACTGTGACTCAGATCATGAACTCCTAATTGCCAAATTCAGACTTAAGTTGAAGAAAGTGCAGAAAATCACTAGACCATTTAGGTATGACCTAAATCAAATCCTTTACGATTATACAGTGGAAGTGACAAATAGATTCATGGGATTAGATCGGATAGACAGAGTGCCTGAAGAACTATGGACAGAGGATTGTGAGATTGCACAGGAAACTGTGATGAATATCATCCCCAAGAAAAAGAAATGCAAAAAGAAAAAATGGCTGGCTGAGGAGGTCTTACAGATAGATGAGAAAAGAAGAGAAGCTAAAGGCAAAGGAGAAAAGGAAAGATACACACATTTGAATGCAGAGTTCCAAAGAGAGCCAGGAGGGATAAGAAAGCCTTCCTCAGTGATCAGTGCAATAGAGGAAAATAGAATGGGAAAAACCAGAGATCTCTTCAAAAAAATTAGAGATGCCTAGGGAATACATCATGCAAAGATGGGCTCAATAAAGGACAGAAATGGTATGGACCTAACAGAAGCAGAAGATATTAAGAAGAGGTGGCAAGAATACACAGAAGAACTATACAAAAAAATGTCTTCATGACCCAGATAATCACAATGGTGTGATCAATCACCTAGAGCCAGACATCCTGGAGTGTAAAGTCAAGTGGGCCTTAGGAAGCATCACCATGAACAAAGCTAGTGGAAGTGATGGAATTCCACTTGAGCTATTTCAAATCCTGAAAGATGATGCTGTGAAAGTGCTGCATTCAACAGGCCAGCAAATTTGGAAAACTCAGCAGTGGCCACAGGACTGGAAAAGGTCAGTTTTCATTCCAATCCCAAAGAAAGGCAATGCCAAAGAATGCTCAAACTACCACCCAATTGCTCTCATCTCACACACTAGCAAAGTAATTCTCAAAATTCTCCAAGTCAGGCTTCAACAGTACATGAACGGTGAACTTCCAGATGTTCAATTTGGATTTAGAAAAGGCAGAGGAACTAGAGATCAAATTGCAAGATCATCAAAAAAGCAACAGAGTTCCAGGAAAACATCTGCTTCTGCTTTGTTGACTACACCAAAGCCTTTGACTGTGTAGATCACACAAACTGTGGAAAATTCTTCAAGAGATGGGAATATCAGACCACCTGACCTGCCTCCTGAGAAATCTGTATGCAGGTCAAAAATCAACAGTTAGAACTGGACATGGAACAACAGACTGGTTCTGAATCAGGAAAGTAGAACATCAAGACTGTATGTTGTCTCTCTGCTTATTTAATTTATATGCAGAATACATCATGTGAAATGCCAGGCTAGATGAAGCACAAGCTGGAATCAAGATTGCCAGGAGAAATACCAATAACCTCAGAGATGCAGATGACACCACCCTTATGGCAGAAAGCAAAGAAGAATAAAGGGCTTCTTGATGAAAGTGAAAGAGGAGAGTGAAAAAGTTGAGTTAAAACTTAACATTAAGAAAACTAGAATTGTGGTACCTGGTCCCATCACTTCATGGCAAATAGATGGGGAAAGAAAGGAAACAGTGACAGAGTTTATTTTGGGGGGCTCCAAAATCACCGCAGACAGTGACTGCAGCCGTGAAATTAAAAAACACGTGCTTCTTGGAAGGAAAGCTATGACCAACCTAGACAATATTAAAAAGCAGAGATATTACTTTGCCAGCAAAGTCCATCTAGTCAAAGCTATGGTTTTTCCAATAGTCATGTATGGATGTGAAAGTTGGACTATAAAGAAAGCTGATCACTGAAGAATTGATGCTTTTGAACTGTGGTGTTGGAGGGGACTCTTGAGAGTCCCTTGGACCGCAAGAAAATCCAACCAGTCCCTCCTAAAGGAAATCAGTCTTGAATATTCATTGGACGGACTGATGCTGAACCTGAAACTCTGATACTTTGCCACCTGATGTGAAGAACTGACTCACTGGAAAAGACCCTGATGCTAGGAAAGATTGAAGGCAAGAGAATTAGGGAACGACAGAGGATGAGATGGTTGAATGGCATCATCAACACAAAGGACATGAGTCTGAGTAGGCTCCAGGAGTTGGTGATGGACAGGGAAGCCCTGCCATGCTGCAGTCCATGGCATTGCAAGGAATTGTACATGATTGTGAGACTGAACTGAACTGATTTTTTATTCCTTACAGCCCTAAATAATTCAAAACTATGTTGTGATCCTAACATAAAATTTGGGGAATACATTAAAAAATACAAGAGAAACAAAACCATCTCATATTTTTGTTTCAGTCGCAAAATTAATCCAGATTATGAATGTGTTACTAATGAATAAATGTAAAACATCTATAGTAAGAGAAAGAAGTATTTCGTATTTTTAATTTTATTTTTAATATTCATTTTTAGCTGAATTCATATTCTTGCCTTTAGAAACTAAGGATCTACTTTTTATCCTTGAGTTCGTAAAAAGATCCATGAGTTAAAAATATCATCACCTTTGATTTTTGCTAGACTTCAGGCTTTTGGTGGTTTGTTTAATGTGCTATATTCAAATATGTATTACTAAGAATATAACGCAAGTCCCTGATAAATTCAAATAATACAAAGGATACAAAATGAAAAGGAAATGCCATTAAACTCTCATTTCTTCCTATCATACTCAAAATCATAAACTTTTATGTATTGTTCCTAAAAATTGACGTCTCCAAGATATATATATATATATACACACACACAATACACACCTTTATTATGCAAAGTACTGTTTTAAAATCCTAAGATTCATCAATGTACAAGTAAAATACTTTGACCTCCTACAATTTTCATGGGAAAATACTTATTCCTTTCATGGGAAGTAAGCAAATAAATGTTCAATATAATATCAAGTGGTGTGTTATTTATTCTGAAGAAAAAGAAGACAAGGTTTGGTGGCAGAGAGTGACTTGGGTGTGGAGATCGTTGGGGTATTTAATACAGATAGTCAGGGCCAGTTTGCAGAGGTGAAGTTTGAGAAAGTGTATGAAAATTATGATGGAGCATTATATGTGTATATCAACTTGTCTTTTTAATTGATAATATATCTTGAAGATATTTTCATTTGCATACTGTTATGTTGTTTAGTCATTAAGCCACATCCAACTCTTTGGTGACCCAATGGACTGTAGCACACCATGCTCCTCTATCCACGGGATTTTCCAGGCAAGAATACTGGAATGGGTTGCTATTTCCTTCTCCAGGGGATCTTCCTAACCCAGAGATCAAACCCATGTTTCCTGCATAGGCAGGTGGGTTCTTTACTACTGAGCTACCAAGGAAGCTTTTTCATTTGCATATAAATTTCAAACATATCATAGGCTTTCATTTCACAGTAAAAGGACCAATGTTTCGACATTAGTGAATTTAATGTGTCATGAGATATAAGTTTAGAAAAACAATTCATGTCATGTAGTCTAATTTCCTTATTTGAGGAACAAAGATACTGAAACACAGATATGTTCAATGACTTAGCTGAGGATATACAGGTGGAATATGTAGGGTGACTCTCAACTGTGGGTTTTCACATAATTTCACAGATTATTAGCATCATTCAAAACAAGTTCAACTTCAGAATACCATATTTCTTCTTTAAATAAATAATACAACTTATAATCATTTGGGGTGAAGATGATCAATTGTTTTCCACAGCAATGTTTGGCATTGTCTTTATCCATATGTCAGTGCATTTTAACTAAGCTATGAAATTAATTGCTCATTCTATCAAGAATAGATCCCAGCAATGGACAAGATCCAAAAATTCTATTGTTGGTGCTACATTGTTTAAAATACTTTTATATAATTAACATATGTATGTATTGTATATGTACATGTATCTGTGTGTATGCATGAATATATAAATACATATTGTAAGTATATGTAAAATAAGTAATTCTATTTAAAAGATCTATGTCCACATTGTAGTTCCAAGTAGGCTAGTTGCCATGGTAAGTATTCTTCCAGATGGGCTGGCTGAACATTTAATCTCATTTTGGTTAAAAGAGATAAATTTTTAAATAAATTACTAAATTTTAGTAATTTAGTCACCTAAATTACTGACTACTAGACCTAGGTGTTATACTAACATTTAAGGATATTTTCAGTTGCTTTGAGAAAAGACCACAATAGTTTGAAACTTTATCCTTTGAAAACACAAGGAAATAGGAAAGTTACAAAATGTAACAATTCTAAGAAATATCAAGGCAAAAAAAATTCTTTACATTGTACATTATTCCTCCCATAAAAGATTTCATAAAGTTTGGTGTCTATGTGAAAATGTAAACAAAAACCTGGAGATTGTTAAGGAAACTGAAACCAAGATTTTAAAAGAAGAGTGATTTTAAAACCTGGAAAACTGCATGTGAAAACTTAAAATAAACCTGAGTGTGAAGGGTTGTTTTTTTTCTTTTCTCTAGCTCTTCAAATAAATGAATGGGAACAAAATAGTGTTAACGTCTAATGCACAAAGAGATTAAGAATGAGTCAATTTTTAACCAAACATGGATGACTTCACCAGTAGCATAATTAAAATTTCACCTAATCTTTTAGTGAGCCCTGATGTTAAAGGCAAACATCTACTTAGATAATTTTTGTGTTCACCTAATTTGAGACTAAATAATTTAGCCATTTGAGTTCATCCAGCTTCATCATTCCCTCACCTTTTATCCTCTTTAAGCACATTTCCTCTCCAGGTATTTTGTCCATCAATTTATGGCAGTAATCCCAGGAATAAAATTGCATGCCACAAATAGTTTCAACATACAAACTGGTGTACATAACAAAATTTAAGCATGGGTAGGTGTTTGTGATTGAAATTACCTGCAACAAAGGTAGCTGTGTTGTAGCTTCTGTCAACCAGCTAAAATGAAAAGAAATTGCTCATATTTCTTTTCAAACCTTTGCAATCCAAACATTTTTCACTCAGTAATGATTAAAATGAAGGGATTCCCTGGTGGCTCAGATGGTAAAGTATCTGTCCGCAATGCGGGAGACCCAGGTTCAATCCCTGGGTTGGGAAGGTCCCCCGGAAAAGGAAATGCCAACCCACTCCAGCACTCTTGCCTAGAAAATTCCATGGATGGAGGAGCCCAGTGGGCTACAGTTCATGGGTCACAAAGTGTCAGACACGACTGATTAAAATGAAGATGCAGACTGAATTAAGTGGCAGAAAATCACAAATCAAAAGGTTAAGATCATTTTCTAAGATAAAAATTTCTCCATGATGATGCAAAAGCTTTTTATTACCATTGGAAAGCTAAAAATGTTCAAATAAATTCGATAAAGAGAAAATAAAATTTAGAAAAAGAATTGTAAGTGCAATTTAAAATGCAGAAATGAGGGAATAAAATGGATCACAAATTCATAAGGGAAAACAACAGACCAAAAAAAAAAAAAAGTGAAGTCCCTCAGTGGTGCCCAACTCTTTGCGACCCCATGGAGTGTAGCCTACCAAGCTCCTCTGTCTATGGGATTTTTCAGGCAATAGTACTGGAGTGGATTGCCATTTCCTTCTCCAGGGGATCTTCTCGACCCAGGGATCGAACCCAGGTCTCCCACATCATAGACAAACGCTTTACCGTCTGAGCCACCAGGGAAGTCCTAAATATGAACAAAAATGATAATGCTAATGTATTAAATCTAGTATAATTCTTCCTTTTCATTCAAACTTTAAATAATAGATGTATGAGAATTTATTTATTTAAAAGAAGATTGATCATCTACTAGCTTCAATCCCTGTCTTAAGTTTTTGAGAGGATTCATAGATTAATATTGTGCTAACATTATTCAAAAGTTTGAATGTAGTTATAAGTATAATGAAAAGGCATCAGTGGAACAAATGTGGAAAGTAAAAAGGTGAGGAATCTAGTGAAAAGGTGGTAACTTTTTAGGAATTTTCTTCTTCACTTACCAGTAAGCCCTTTCTTCCTACCTCAACCCTTAGGTTGAAATGCAGATGTAAATGTCATCTTCCTGTTTTCAAGAAGTTTCAAGTACATACATCATACATGTGGGGGCAGGGGTGGGGCAATAACACCCATTTAAGATCCTTAAAGAGAAAAAGTAGAATTTTGAGTCATATTATAAATCTGATTGATGAGATTCACTGATATAATAGATAAGAATTTGTAGGAAAGGAAGATAAACGAAAGTATCAGTTCTCTATCAAGATGAAGATGTGTATAAGAGACAGGCCATGGTAAGTATTCTTCCAGATGGGCTGGCTGAACATTTAATCTCATTTTGGTTAAAAGAGATAAATTTTTAAATAAATTACTAAATTTTAGTAATTTAGTCACCTAAATTACTGACTACTAGACCTAGGTGTTATACTAACATTTAAGGATATTTTCAGTTGCTTTGAGAAAAGACCACAATACTTTGAAACTTTATCCTTTGAAAACACAAGGAAATAGGAAAGTTACAAAATGTAACAATTCTAAGAAATATCAAGGCAAAAAAAATTCTTTACATTGTACATTATTCCTCCCATAAAAGATTTCATAAAGTTTGGTGTCTATGTTAAAATGTAAACAAAAACCTGGAGATTGTTAAGGAAACTGAAACCAAGATTTTAAAAGAAGAGTGATTTTAAAACCTGGAAAACTGCATGTGAAAACTTAAAATAAACCTGAGTGTGAAGGGTTGTTGTTTTTTTTTTTTTTTCTCTAGCTCTTCAAATAAATGAATGGGAACAAAATAGTGTTAACGTCTAATGCACAAAGAGATTAAGAATGAGTCAATTTTTAACCAAACATGGATGACTTCACCAGTAGCATAATTAAAATTTCACCTAATCTTTTAGTGAGCCCTGATGTTAAAGGCAAACATCTACTTAGATAATTTTTGTGTTCACCTAATTTGAGACTAAATAATTTAGCCATTTGAGTTCATCCAGCTTCATCATTCCCTCACCTTTTATCCTCTTTAAGCACATTTCCTCTCCAGGTATTTTGTCCATCAATTTATGGCAGTAATCCCAGGAATAAAATTGCATGCCACAAATAGTTTCAACATACAAACTGGTGTACATAACAAAATTTAAGCATGGGTAGGTGTTTGTGATTGAAATTACCTGCAACAAAGGTAGCTGTGTTGTAGCTTCTGTCAACCAGCTAAAATGAAAAGAAATTGCTCATATTTCTTTTTAGATAAGAATTTGTAGGAAAGGAAGATAAACGAAAGTATCAGTTCTCTATCAAGATGACTGGAAGATAACCAAGTCAGGACATATGAGAAGGAGCCCAGTTGAGGGAATAGAACACAAGGTAGGACCCGCTTAAAGATTCAAGTAAAGCCATCTTAGAGCTGAAGTATAAATTCAGTCATCAACTTGGTAAAAGCACTATGGTGACAGGAACTGACTGGAAAACAGGAACAACTAACTCCACTGAGTGTCTTCTGAGACACAGGCCTGGAGTTTTGCCTAGCTGGTCTTACTATTTGTCACAATAGTCAGGGAAGGCAATTGCAACATCAGAACTCAGGGAGGTATCATTCCAACTCCCCCAAAATATATAGTTGGACAATTCCATATGTTGATCTAATGTAATACAATGGGAAAGCTCATCCAATCCTTATGGAATATTTTGGAAAACAGATTAATAAACCAAGTCCAGAAATTACAATATAGATGTAACGCCAATCATTAAAATGTAATTCCTGCATTAAAATTCAGATCCTTAATGCCAAAGGTTAATTTGTGAGTTGAAATCCCAGGACAAATAGTATGAGGGAAAATGAAGCAAGACAGAGAAAGATGGAAAGTAACAGAAGGTGAGGAGTTACTGTACTGGTGACTGCTTCAAGAGGAGTTGAAGACGGACAGCTGTTGTGTGGCAGCTGCAGCCCACCTGGTCATGGGGGACGAGTCTGAAAACGTTCTACCGAACAAAATATGCATTAAAACAATGCAGGGGATGCAGGGAGGGACAAAATGCATCCATTTATTCCTTCCTATTTTGTTTCCATTGGTCAAAGTTGCCCTATCAGAAAATCAACTCTTCCTCACTTTAAGTTGCAACACTGAACCTTGGACAGTTGTTTGGAAGCTAGATACCTTGCTCTGTAACAATCACTTCTCAAGCCCAAAAGTGGCTAGAAGAATCAGGAGATTCAAGTATATGACAAATCAACATAGCATATCAATCTTGGCAGCAGCTAAGAGGTTCATAAATGCTACAGATACATATGAAAGTAAAAGAACTTGAAGAGGTGAGGGGAAAATGTCCAAAACAATACCTTAGAGAATTGCTTGTATAATTCAAAATTAGAGAAAAAAGTTATATAATGCTCATTTTATGATAAATTAAAAATATATTGTGATATGTTGAGACTGTAGAATAAAAAGCACTATGAAACTAGTGACTTATAACCACATGTATCAACATGGGTGAATTATAAAACAATGTTAAATGAAAAAACCAAGTCATAGATAAATATATGTAGCAATATTCCAACTATACAGTTTAGACATAGGAAAAAGTGATACAGATATTAGATAGAGATGCCCATATATATATATATATGGTAAATTAACAGAAAACTAAGGGTAGTGATTTCCACTGAGGGGCAAGAACAAATGACTCGGGTGGGACTTTGAAGGCCCATTAATAGTTGATTTTTTAAGTGTATAGAGGATATATAGGTACTCATTCTACTAGTTTTGCAATTGTACAGACACTTTTTTTGCATATAATATATATTTAACAATTTAAATAAAACTTTGGCTTCTTTAAAATAGTTACCGATTGGATGCAGTTCCTTCTTTTTATACTAGTAAAGAGCTATGAGATGAATGGAAACTCAGTCCTGAAAATCATCATGTAAAGAAAGGCTGTCGCCCAACTAGGAACCCTCCGATTATAGGAGTAAGAAATAAATTTCAGTCTTATAGTTTTGGGGGATTATTTATTCATCAGCTAGCATTATCCAAATACATGTGCATATGTGAGGTGTATGTGTGTGTGTGTTTATGATACATATACATAGTGTGACAGAATCTATGAGCTATGAAGGATAATTACAAAATGAGCAATCATGATCCAATACCCAGCTTAAGAATTGGAATATTCACATTTTTGAAAATCCTGTGTAAACATGTACATCAAAGATGGCGAGGAAAAAATGATACTCAAGAATTCATTTCTGAAATTTGGATTTTTTTTTTTTGAAGGATAATTGCTTACATGATTTTGTCACTTTCTGTCAAACCTCAACATGAATCAGCCATAGGTATACATATATCCCCTCTCTTTTGAACCTCCCTCCCATCTCCCTCCCCATCCCACCCCTCTAGGTTGATACAGAGCTTCTATTTCAGTTTCCTGAGCACACAGCAAATTCCCAGTGGCTATCTATTTTACATATGGTAATGTAAGTTTCCATATTACTCTTTCCATACATCTCACCCTCTCCTCCCCTCTCCCCATGTCCATAAGTCTAATCTCTACATCTGTTTCTCCATTGCTGCCCTGTAAATAAGTTCTTCAGTACCATTCTTCTAGATTTGGATCCTGATCAGGATTTTACACTTCCTGATTTTGCTACCTGGATTTGTCTTTGCCCAGGTTTCTCCACAGGTACCTCTGTCTTACCGCTTTCAAGCCTTGTTCATAATTTATCTTTTAGTGGTCTTCCCTGGTCATGATACTTAAAATTTCACAAAAGAGATTTAAAAATCCACACACACCCCCAATTGCTATGAATATTCTTTTTATTTTTATCCACATACTATACCTTCTAACTTGCTTGGTAATTTGCTTTATTTTAGTTTATTTATCATTGGTTTTCCCCTATCATGGTGGCTCAGACAGTCAAGCATTTGCCTGCAATGAGGGAGACCTGGGTTCAAACCCTGGGTCGGGAAGATCCCCTGGAGAAGGAAATGGCAACCCACTCCAGTACTCTTGCCTGGAAAATCCCATGGACAGAGGAGCCTGGTAGGCTACAGTCCATGGGGTTGCAATGAGTCAGACACAACTGAGTGACATCACTTTTCCCCTACCAGTATATTAGATCCATGAATGCAGAGGATTTTGTCTGCTTTGTATACTTTTTATCCATAACACATAAAGCAGTACCTGAGTAAGTCAATATGTATTTATGGAATGAATGAATGAGTGACTAGAAGATTGTGCTATCAACTCAGTCCAATAAACTACAATATTTGCTAGGACATAATTCAAGGAATCAACCTTTGAACAAGTGATCATTCTTCTATAAGCATACCCTACCTTTTTTATTTTGTGAACTGGTTCAAATTTGTATGTATCTAAATATATCTAACCAAGTAAAGTTATGCTTATATTTAGACTACTTTAGCCAAAATGTTCTCTTCTGTATACTTTCTTTAACTGAATTTCAGGAAAAGACCTATATGCTTAGACTACCAATTCCTAGATATATCATAATCTCATTTGAGGAGTTTATCTCTAAGGGCAGGATTCTTAATGGATAGATAACCACACTTAGGTAACCCTTGGACTGCAAGGAGATCAAACCAATCAATCCTAAAGGAAATCAGTCCTGAATGAATATTCATTGGAAGAACTGATGCTGAAGCTGAAACTCCAATACTTTGGCCACCTGATATGAAGAACTGACTCATTGCAAAAGACCCTGATGCTGGGAAAGATTGAAGGCAGGAGGAGAAGGGGATGAAAGAGGATGAGATGGTTGGATGGCATCCCCATCTCGATGGACATGAGTTTGAGCAAGCTCCAGGAATTGAAGGACAGGGAAGCCTCACGTGCTGCAGCCCATGGGGCCTCAAAGAGTCGGGCACAACTGAGTTACTGAGCTGACCTGAACTGAACCATACTTAGATCATGGATCATGTGTTAGAGCCTAAAGATTTTACCTCCTATCTTGAAGGTTAAATGCTGCTTTTTTCCAAGATAATCATTTAACATGTATGATAGTTCACAGAATGTAACACAATCTAGATGTCTCAAGTGGGCTTCTTATAAACTAGTATACTTTTATGGTTACAAGATACAGAACAGGTATAGGTTTGAATCAAAGAGGTCTTTCCTATAATATGGGTAAGGATGTACAGTCTTAACCTCTAAATCAAAGGACTTTCATAAATCAGCCTTTATTTTTACCAGCTGTTTACAAAACCTTCTTTATCTCAGAGTCATGTTTCCTCACCATATCTGAGTCAACAACTATTTATTGGCCCCAATCTCTTTGTGAACAACTATTAATTCAAGGTTGCTACCTCTGGCATTAGTAGAATTTTTATGAGATACAATTAAACCAAATAAAATGGATTTTATAGTTTCTTGTTTGAATGCAAAAAATATATAATACAAAATTTTAATAAGTTTTATAAAAGAAAAATACAGATTATTTAGTGTAATAAGTGTAATAGATTTTGGATTTAAGCTGATAGCTGGAAGGAGCAGGAATTAATCAAGGAGTAGATGAGGGAGCACTCCTGGTGGTAAGGTTAATATGTACTAAGGCCCTGTAGCACAACTGGGTTAGATGTGATCAAGAACCTGAACATTATAAAAAACCCTTTGATGGAAGCTTGTTAGGATTCAAAAACACAAATATTCTAGTAACTAATACAAAGTCTCAATAACTTAATGAAAATATATTTCTTGCTGCTGTGCAAAGCCAATCAGATTGCTTTTCTGGGTGTTTTTTCTTACAGTGGTGATTCAGGCACATAGATTCTTTCCGCTTCAGAACTCTCCTCCTCCAAGGAAAAGAGTGGATCACATCGGAAACATTGGTCTTGCAGATGGGGTACATCCCTCTTATTCACATTCCACTGATTAAAAACTGCTCATTTGTTCCCAACTGAGGACCAAAAGAAAATGAGAAATAGAAATCTCCTTTTATGCTCAGAAAGGATATATATCCACACAGTCCCCAAAGGATAAGAGAGATAAAACTTGAGAACAGAAAGCTAAGTGGAACCCCACATGATACAGAGTTTTATACTCCACTAAGATATTGAATTATATATAAAAATTAGGAAGTCAGTAGATGACTTTAAACAACAGAGGGATATAATTTAACTTATATTTTCACAAGATCATTCTAATTATGAATGTGGCTATCAGGAGAGGCATTGGGTATGCTGGTCTAAAGCTCAAAAAAGAGAAGGCAATTTGGGCAAGAAAATTTGGAATTTGATGTCTTATTGGAAGTAACTAAACTAAAATGGGTATGCATTCTCCACAGAGGGAGGAAAAACGTAGATATTCCCCTCAAAAAAAGTGATTCAGATAGTATAATTTTTTTATTTAATTCTTGTTTTCAATACAGCTTAAAGGCCAATGACATATCTCCAACTTTCAGACCAATGACTATTATTATACTGAACATTCAAAAAGGAGATAGGAAAGAGGGCACGTGGATGGGGCACTTGATTTTCCTTTCTCCATCTGGAGAGTGCCGATACAGCACAAGTAGCTTTATTTTACCTACTTCTTGGACTAATTTTGGAAAGAACAGAAATAACCTACATTTTATTTCTAGAACATTTTTTAATGTGTGAAAAGATTTAAATATACGGATGAGTCAAAGGATAAGTTGCTGTGAGTCACTGAAGAGTAAAGAATAGAAATGCCAGTTTCAATCTCTAGTAACTGACAGTTTTGATAAACATTTATAAAACAAGACTATCTGTACCATAACATGAAGCAGGATGAAAATGCAATGAAGAGTTCTCCCTTCACTAAAAGTTCCTGAATATAAGAGCTTAATGACTGATAAAGGAGGGTCATCACCAGGACATCTCAAGTGGGAACAAAAAGACATTCAGTTCAGTTCAGTTCAGTCACTCAGCCGTGTCCGACTCTTTGTGACCCCATGAATCGCAGCACGCCAGGCCTCCCTGTCCAACACCAACTCCCAGAGTTCACTCAGACTCATGTCCATCGAGTCAGTGATGCCATCTAGTCATCTCATCCTCTGTTGTCCCCTTCTCCTTCTGCCCCCAATCCATCCCAAAGTACTGGAGTTTCAGCTTCAGCATCAGTCCTTCCAAAGAAATCCCAGGACTGATCTCCTTTAGAATGGACTGGTTGGATCTCCTTGCAGTCCAAGGGACTCTCAAGAGTCTTCTCCAACACCACAGTTCAAAAGCATCAATTCTTCGGTGCTCAGCTTTCTTCACAGCCCAACTCTCACATCCATACATGACCACTGGAAAATCCATAGCCTTGACTAGATGGACCTTTGTTGGCAAAGTAATGTCTCTGCTTTTCAATATGCTGTCTAGGTTGGTCATAACTTTCCTTCTAAAGAGTAAGCATCTTTTAATTTCATGGCTGCACTAGAGTCAGGTTATTCTAGATCAGTTATATTTTCCAGAGGAAGCAAATGCTTACAGGTAAAAATATGGTTTCAATGACCATTAGGGTTCATTTATATAGTCCAATTAATGGTTATTTGGTAATACAATCAAGAGAAGGTATGAACTCATTCTTTCTACTCTTGTTCCACTACTATGGCTACCATTCAGTTCAGTTCAGTTCAGTTCAGTTCAGTCACTCAGTCGTGTCCGACTCTTTGAGATCCCATGAATCGCAGCACACCAGGCCTCCCTGTCCATCATCAACTTCTAGAGTTCACTCAGACTCACATCCATCAAGTCAGTGATGCCATCCAGCCATCTCATCCTCTGTCATCCCCTTCTCCTGCTGCCCCCAATCCCTCCCAGCATCAGAGTCTTTTCCAATGAGTCAACTCTTCGCATGAGGTGGCCAAAGTACTGGAGTTTCAGCTTTAGCATCATTCCTTCCAAAGAAATCCCAGGGCTGATCTCCTTCATAATGGACTGGTTGGATCTCCTTGCAGTCCAAGGGACTCTTAAGAGTCTTCTCCAACACCACAGTTTAAAAGCATCAATTCTTTGGCGCTCAGCTTTCTTCACATTAGATATTCTTATTTTCATTTTTATGGCCATGCATTCATTTTGTAATTTTAAGTGACAGACGGACTTGGTGACTCTGCAATATGCCCCATAACTAAATTCACATAGAACTTGTCATCTAATTTCTAATTCTCTCTTTAATAGTGTAACCACAGCCTTCCTAAGATTCTTTCAAGTGGAGACAAATATTTCTAAAAGTTTTATCTTGTCTACTTTTTATAATTATGCAGTTCAATTTCTTTAATACTAGGATATTACTTGATCTGCATTTTCGCAATACCTCTTTAAAAAATTCTAGAGTCAGGTCTTTTGACTTTCGAACTTTCTTCTAAGAATGCATCCCTATCTGACATGGTCCCAGTTTTCCTGCAACTAGACCAAAGACAGAGAAGAACAAACTAGTGGGCAGTTGACATCATTTTAATACATTTTCTCTTTCATAATATATAAAAATATTAAGTCACTATAATGTATACCTGAAACTATTACTTTAAGTCAAATATACTTGAGTAAAATATTTTTCTCCCAATCCAAAAAGTTTTTTCAAAACCAATGAGGTTCAGAATGTGCTCAAATGACAGAGTCGTTAGAGATTTTCTTCTAACCTACTTTACAGCTTCTCTCATCATTCCTACTGGTTTGCCTACACATTAATTATTTTTAAGCTTATTCTATTCTGGAAAGTTAGTGACAGTGAACAAATGCAATATATATATATATATATATTCTAATCAGTCAGCATGTGGTTTAGAGAATTATTAGAAATAAACAGAAAATAATCTTTTATTTCATGCACATAACACACAAGCCCCAATCTAAAACTTTATAGTTATATACTCATCACAAACCTAAGCCATCATCATTGGAAACTGAAGATTGATAACTTCTATAGAAACTTCAAGAGGCCTTCTTTTCCCCTGAACTTTAAGAATGTTTCTCTCTTGAGTGGGAGGAACACAAAATGACTATAAAATAAATTGATAATAAAAGAAATGGAGAGTCAATTGTTTCAAAGGGAAAGAAGGCAAAAAAAAAAAAAAAGTTGCCCATCAGGGAGGGGACTGGGAGTATCCCAAGAATACAAAGGAAAAAATTTACATTGTTTAAATTGTTTCCAGAAAGACTAGTCTTTGGATTCGGAGAATGCAATGGCACCCCACTCCAGTATTCTTGCCTGGAAAATCCCATGGACGGAGGAGCCTGGTAGGCTGCAGTCCATGGAGTCACTAAGAGTCAGACATGACTGAGCTACTTCACTTTCACTTTTCACTTTCATGCATTGGAGAAGGAAATGGCAACCCACTCCAGTGTTCTTGCCTAGAGAATCCCAGGGACAGGGTTGCCTGGTGGGCTGCCGTCTCTGGGGTCATACAGAGTCGGACACAACTGAAGCGACTTAGCAGTCTTTGGATTAGTCAGCCCAGTTTAAGGGAATGGCAGGTAACAGTCAACAAAGAGAAGCACAGGAAGAAATGAAAGAGTTAAAAGGCCAAGCAATTGTCTCTATGTCCTGTTGAGAAAGGTTAGACCTTTACTGTGGGCATCAATGTTCTTGTCCCTAAGGGATTCCTTTCCTTATGCAATATGAAATATAGAAATAATTCTTGCAACAAGGAAAAGATACAGCTTCTTGAAGGCTACAATAACAATTTCAGTGTGTTTAAAAGATATTCTTTCTTCAGGATAAATTTGACATCTTTAATACCTGACTAACTTGTATGCAGTCCAAGTCTGGAGCTATAAGGATATTCAACAGGCAGCAAATTCTAAAGTAAAAAAAAAAATAAATAAATGGNCAGCTTCTTGAAGGCTACAATAACAATTTCAGTGTGTTTAAAAGATATTCTTTCTTCAGGATAAATTTGACATCTTTAATACCTGACTAACTTGTATGCAGTCCAAGTCTGGAGCTATAAGGATATTCAACAGGCAGCAAATTCTAAAGTAAAAAAAAAAAAAATGGAGCATGAGAAATGTCACGTTAGGTCCTTTGCACACACTTTCCTTTATACTGAAATCCTCTCCACATGCACATCCAGCCCCTTTCTTCCACCTTAGGTTTTGGGTTACATTTCATCTTTTTAAGGACTACTTTGGTCTGTCTTAGTCCCTGGTCTCTACAATACACTGCAATTTATAATCATCACATACATGTCTCTTTTTACTGATTTATTGAAGCTTTTTCCATAAAGAAAAGCTTCATGATAACAGCAGCCATTTCTGTGTTTTTTACCTGATGACTCCAGGACCTATAACCTTGTAAACACTAAGTAAATATTTGTTCAATCAATCAATGAATTAATCATGGATAAATTATTTGTCATTAGTGCCAAAAACAAAAACTTATAGAGAAAAAGTAATCAAAGAGCTTATCCCTGGCATGCAGGAAGCTTAAATTCAGTTTCCCAAAGCAGTCTGTTCTAGGAAAGATTTAATAGAAATAAAAATTTGAAAAGATGTGTTTTCTCTATTGATCACAAAAAACACCCCTCTTTAGGACTGCTTCTGGGATCTACAAGTTAGTTACTAATATATAACAATTTCCACTGTTAACTATGCAGTGCCCACTTTACTGACTTAAGGCAAATATCTGGGCTTCTTTGATGGGCACCCTTACCATTTAAACGCTCAATCCCACACTTCAAGTCTAGCATCCAATTAAAATGCATGGGGGAAATTCACACTTTAGTATCTGCCTACATAGCTATCTATTTATGTAGCAAAAGCTGTCAACATGACAAGAAGAGACAGAATTTTTTTTTTCCCTTGTTCAGGAAGCACACTAACAACATTCATTAACAAAAGAAATCAGAGCAAATTCAATCTATGTACTTGTATCCATCCCAAGGTATATGAAGATGAGGATACTTTCAAATTGCTTCAAGTATAACTACAGGTGGATTCTCTGGCTTATAACGTTCTAACTTTCTGTTTCATAGATCCTTGTACCTTTGTTTTCTTCCCTACCCATCCCTAGGCTTGTACACACTGATGATGCAGTAATGACAATGAAGATTTAGGTAGCCAAAATTTAGTCTCTCTCCTCCCCTTCCGCCCTCCCTCCCTCTCCATATTCATGCATACATATATATATACATTTTTTTTAACCTTTGAGAGTTGGTCTCATCCATCATAGGCCTTTACTCTTATGTACTTAATATGTATAGTACACTTTTGAATTAAAGAATAATGGTTTCTTTTATACATTTGAATCTACACGTATAGTATTAAGTATCTTCTAAGAATTAGAGTGACTGACTGGGTGTTTCAATTAGGACATGGGCCAGGAAATTTTGAATAAGCCAAGAGTAATCAATTTAACTAAGCTTGGTGTCAGGTAGTGTTTTGACGACAAACCACCCCCAAAGTTGGTGACATACAGCAACAAACATTTATTCCTACACTCACAGGCCTGTAGCTCTGATCCATGTATAGTCATTCTAGACCAAGGCTGAAGGGACAATAGCCACCTGGAACCATGTTCTTCCCATTAAAGTATTCTGGAGCTTCCTGAGAAACAAGCAGAAGTATTTGGTGCCTTCTAAAGTATAGGCCTATAACTGGCACACTGCCACCTCTGCTCACATTACTTGACCTATTAAGTAATAACGCCAAGTCCAAAAACAAAGGGGCAGGGAAATACACATTTTTGAAGAATACGTGGTGAAAACAAGTGACTATTTGCTAAACCATATAATCCACTGAACTCTACTTTCTTGTTCAAATTTATGTATGTGCCTACCTCATGCAAAATATGATTCTAAAAAGAAGACATCTCAAATGTCATATCCACTCATGGCATCAGACATTAAGTCCAGAATGCTGCGATATATATATGATAGGTATATCTATGATAGATAGATATATATGATAGATATATCTTCTGGGCAGGGGGTTGGCTTCCAGCTGAATCCAAATTCAGTTCTTCTTGATCCAGAGACATAGGAACTAAAGAAGCAAGCTATATGCCCAACATCCAATGTGAAAGATATAGATGATAACATTTTTATCCAAAAAGCAAGAGACTTCCCAGCACATGGCAATTACCACTCTCCAAAAACTCTTAAATAATGATGGAAAATGCTGCAAGTTTGTTTTACTCTGAGGAGGGTCGTGTTCCTTCATTGCTGCTGCTGCTGCTGCTGCTAAGTCGCTTCAGTCGTGTCCAACTCTGTGTGACCCCACAGACGTCAGCCCACCAGGCTCCCCCATCCCTGGGATTCTCCAGGCAAGAACACTGGAGTGGGTTGCCATTTCCTTCTCCAGTGCATGAAAGTGAAAAGTGAAAGTGAAGTAGCTCAGTCATGTCTGACTCTTAGTGACCCCATGGACTGCAGCCTACCAGGCTCCTCCATCCACGGGATTTTCCAGGCAAGAGTACTGGAGTGGGGTGCCATTGCCTTCTCTGGGATCCAGTTACTCTGCCTGGAATAGCACCACATTGTTACCCATACTTCTCAGCTCTGCTCTCTGCAAGGTCCTTCCTTTTTCACCATTTTGGGCGTCTACTTCTGAAAAGCACAAGGGGGACATATGCTTTTCTGTGGGAACAAGAGGTTCTTTTGCATGTCAAATACATCTCTAATTCTTTTTTTTTGTTGTTGTTGCAATAGATATAAATTTATTTTCAAAAGACTTGGTGACCTTGTAATTATGGAATGAAAGCAAATTAAGCAGCTGCTTGCATCCCGCGGTACAATCTTGCTCATTCTCCACCTCAACCCCACCTTGCCCTTATTCATACTTATAAGTGATTCATCGCTAATTCTTTGTGTTTAGGATGGCAATATAGCTCTCCAAAACACTTCTGTCTCAAACACGTTTCCACATATTTGATTCTGCTCAATTATACGTGCCCAATTCCACCCCACATTTGTTTTCTTGACATGTCTCTTTCTGTAGATTCAATTATGGGTACTTTGGATCCATGGGGCTTTTGCAGGACTATATCCTAAGGGTTTCTGGAAGCCTTTTTGACAGTTGAAAGAATCTACTAAATATCCTCTTAAACTTTTTCCAGGTCCTAACAAAGGCTGCCTCAGTTACAGCTTGGATTTGGTCTTTAAACAGAAGCTATCCCATAATGGCACCACTCTGGATTTGTTGAGAAGTGGTGCCATTTACAATACTGCAATTTCTGAATTATTTATAATAGTTCCAAATTCTGCTTATAAACACTATGTTTCTCCCAAGCTTATTTCTTTCTTAATTGCCTTGTCAAATACAGTTACTTGCAACCAGTTCCCATTTTCATCATTTTATTTCTGCAACACTTAAAGTTATGAGATGATTCACTCTATATACTTTCTTCTAAGTCAGAGTGTGGTAGAGTTTTACCAAAAATGTTGCCACTAACTAAAACAGCTACCATTTTTCAATGTCCAATGAAAATCCCTAACCACTCACCACTTGTTACTAAAGCTAATGACACACACTTCAGGTTTTAGTAGTATCAACATCCACTAGTAGGTACTGCTGTACCAGACCATATGTCATACTAGCTATCTAATTCTCTGTAATAAATTACAACTCTTAAAATAGTACACATTTATTATCTCACAATTTAGCTGGATTCGCTGCTTCAAGTTCTCACATGAAGTTACAATCAAAATGCTGGGGTAGGCTCTCGTCTCAGTCTCAGTTAGAGATTAGGCCACCTGCCCACTTATGTAGTAACATTCATTTCCTTGTAGTTGTAAAATTCATAGTAACTGGCTTCTTCAAAGACAATGATGTAGAGACTCCAGCAAGAGAGGTACTCCAAGCTTATGTAATCACACAAATATAATCACACACATCCCATTACCTTTATCACATTTTGTAGAAACAGGTCGCATATCCTGCCCACTCTTAGGCAAAGGGATCATACAAGGATGTGAACACAGGAGCTGAGGATCATGGAGGCAGGGAATCTGTTGGTCACTTGGCACCACATCTCCCTTCTAAACGGCCAACTAGACCCTCAGAATCTTCTAACTTTTGTTTATGACTTTGGGTTAGAGTTTGCCAGCAAGAGGAACTTGTGTGATTTGGACAATGGCAGTGAAACAAAAGCCACTATCCATGGAAGACTGTGGCACCCAGACATAGAGACTTTACAGATGCTCTCGTGTTATTGTTATGCAGCTTTTCAGATGTCCCCGTAAATTCTATCTGCTCCACACACTCCAGTGCTTCTCACCAAAGTCATTAATTACATTAATTACAGAGAATTTTTCTGCTTCCGTCTTTTCCAGACCTTCATTACCCCAGCTTCTCCCTAATTCATCCAAACCTTAATGCCTATATTAAATACCTTTTTCCCATAATAGTTGCGGTGGTCCTATTTTCTTGACTAAACATAGATAGGTACACATGTACAGCAGACTCAAAATTTCCAAACCTGTCTTACAACTAAATTATCTTGGGATTATTTTTAAAGGTCTATATTTCAAACCAGAATCTTTAGAGAGTGGGCTCTAGAATCTGTATTATCACAACAGTTTCCAAAGTAATTTCGATACAAAATCAATTTGAGGAGCCCAGTGAAGCAGCATTAAGCTGTAAATCTGGAGATCTGGACCAGAGTCTCAGCTCCTACATCAGTTAACATGCTGACACTAGATAAGTTACCTAATATCACTATATTTCTGCATGTCATACACAACATTTCCTTGTACGTCAAAGAAGACTAGATTATTTCTAAGGTTCCTTTGATCTGAAATTTGATTCTGAGATTCTATTTCAAACACAAACATGGTTATCTGGGTTTTAATCCAAGCTCCGTAACTTACTAGATCTGTGACCTTGAGACTATGTCAATCCTGTAGCCTACAGTTTCCTCATCTATAAAACAAGGATGATAATAGTGCCTACCTCAATGGGTAGTTATGAGTATTAAATTCATTAAATCATATGATGGATGCCTGGAAAATATTTAAAAGAGTGTCTAGAATATGGTAATCACTATATGGTGGTGGTGGTGGTTTAGTCGCTAAGTTGTGTCCAACTCTTGTGACCCCAGGGACTGTATATGAGTGCTTATTAAATAAAAGTTAAATATAGCTTGAGTGTGCTTAGTTGCTCAGCCATGTCCGACTCTTTGTAACACCATGGACTGCAGCCTGCCAGACTCCTCTGTTTATGGGGATTCTCCAGGCACGAATACTGGAGTGCATTGCTATGCCCCCTATTCCAGGAGATCTTTCAAACCAGGGGATGGAACTCAGGTCTCTGGCATTGCAGGCAGATTCTTTACTAACTGAGCCACCAGGGAAGCCTAGAGAATGTAGCTTCAGTTCAGCTCATTCAGTCACTCAGTCATGTCCGACTCTTTGCAACCCCATGAATCGCAGCACGCCAGGCCTCCCTGTCCATCACCAACTCCCGGAGTTCACTCAGACTCACGTCCATCAAGTCATTGATGCCATCCATCCATCTCATCCTTTCTCGTCTCCTTCTCCTCCTGCATCCCTCCCTCAATCCCTCCCAGCATCAGAGTCTTTTCCAATGAGTCAACTCTTCGCATGAGGTGGCCAAAGTACTGGAGTTTCAGCTTTAGCATCATTCCCTCCAAAGAAATCCCAGGGCTGACCTCCTTCAGAATGAATTGGTTGGATCTCCTTGCAGTCCAAGGGACTCTCAAGAGTCTTCTCCAACACCACAGTTCAAATGTATCAATTCTT
>SJYX01021779.1:141831-196645 GCA_006410675.1 Oreotragus oreotragus | reverse complement strand
AAAGCTAGTGGAGGTGATGGAATTCCATTTGAGCTGTTTCAAATCCTGAAAGATGATGCTCTGAAAGTGCTGCACTCAATATGCCAGCAAATTTGGAAAATTCAGCAGTGGCCACAGGGCTGGAAAAGGTCAGTTTTCATTCCAATCCCAAAGAAAGGCAATGCCAAAGAATGCTCAAACTACCTCACAATTACACTCATCTCACAGACTAGTAAAGTAATTCTCCAAGCCAGGCTTCAGCAATACGTGAACCGTGAACTTCCTGATGTTCAAGCTGGTTTTAGAAAAGGAAGAGGATGCCAGGAGCCTGTGTGAGGAATCCTGCCTATGACAAAGGTCATGAGGAAGGAAGCCCGACAAAACACAAAGGCATGATCTGGCTTCAGGGGTTCCCCCCGATTTTTCCTGAACATCCCTGAAAAACCAGAGTCCGCCTGCTTTATTACTGTGCTTTTCACTCTTCTGACATTCTCTGGAAAAAAGTTAATTCAGGGCTTCAGTCTCCTGCATCAGTTCAAACCCCTTTGATAGCTCTCTAACTTGCCTGACAGATTCCCCCGGACTTTTTGCAGCTTGTGAATTGCTTACAGCCCCCTAACAGCGAGAGGCACAAAGCTTAAAGCATCTTAAAGATACAGAGCCTTTTCTAAAGAGCTAAAAATTATATTGGTGACAGGTTTTCACTGTTGACTCAATGACTGCTGCCAGGCCTCCATATTCTTTATCTTTTAGGCACCTGAGTGATATTAATCAATGTAATCGGGATGCAGAAATAGGAATATAGTAGTTTTGATGTTAGCAACACTAGGCTTTTGAGTTAATCACTTTTCTCTTTATAAATCACTATACTCCTTTTACTTGTTATACATTGTTGTATCCTTGCTATGTAAGAATGTAACTTTATTTAGTGCTTCCTGAGAGTGGCACCAGACTTTGGGAAGAAAAACATTTCCAACACAAATAAGTCTTCTGGTTGACAAACGCTTATCAGAAAAGGGCCGTAAAATGTTAATTGGCCTTCTGGCCAGAAGATGATGTAAATCATCTAAGACTTGTGTATACAACTAAGTATGCAAGGAAAAACCCTGATCTCCATAAGAGTCAGGGCTGCTGACACTGCATAATTTTGTATTACCCATTGATCTTTATGTACAAACAAAAAGTATAAAAAGCCTTTTGAACAATAAAGGATGGACCAGTTTCTCGGACTAGTCTCTCAAACTAGTTTCTTGGAAATCTGGTTCCCCCCCGTCTCTCTCTCTCTCTCTCTCTTTCTCCCTCTCCCTCCCTCTCCTTCTCTGGCTGAATTCCCATCTGGAGAGGGGAGGCTCACAACTTGCCCTGACTTTTAAGTCCTGTGAGAGAGGGAGCCCAAGGCGGGGTACCCTCCACTATTCAAACGAGCACCGGTGGCCTAACGTAGATGGTGCATACTTCTTGTCCTGGAGTTTTATTGTCTTTCCCCATAAACCAAGTTATTCAGCATCTTTTCTCCACTAAATTTTCTTACTATACTATTTCTTCTTAATTTCTTTTATATTTCAAAATAAATAAGTTTTCCCTCGCCTACGCCATCTTCCCTTCATATTCCCTGGATCCACAGGGGCAGGATCCCAGCAAGAGGAACCAGAGATCAAATTGCCAACATTCGCTGGATCATGGAAAAAGCAAGAGAGTTCCAGAAAAACATCTATTTCTACTTTATTGACTATGCCAAAGCCTTTGACTGTGTGGATTACAATAAACTGTGGAAAATTCTGAAAGAGATGGGAATACCAAAGCACCTGACCTGCCTCTTGAGAAACCTATATGCAGGTCAGGAAGCAACAGTTAGAACTGCACATGGAACAACAGACTGGTTCCAAGTAGGAAAAGGAGTACATCAAGGCTGTATATTGTCACCCTGCTTATTTAACTTATATGCAGAGTACATCATGAGAAACACTGGGCTGGAAGAAGCACAAGCTGGAAGCAAGACTGCCGGGAGAAATATCAATAACCTCAGATAAGCAGATGACACCACCCTATGGCAGAAAGTGAAGAGGAACTAAAAAGCCTCTTGATGAAAGAGAATGTAGCTTAGAGAATAACAAACATTACTACTAGTGTGAATATTCTAGGCTAATAGTATAATATTGTAGGCAATATGGAGAGAAAATAAATATTTTAAAAGTGCAACTCAAAAGCTGATAGGAAAGATGGAGATAGAAGAACTAAAAGAGAATGTAAAAGGGTTGATATCTAGGGTTCCTTAGGAAACCTGAAAATGATAAACTAATTTTGCTTGAAAGCAATAGGTATAGAATCTCTGAGGAGTTGAACTGTTTACAAGAACACTGCCTGAGGAGAAAGTAGTACTCCAACAGTGATTATATGTTCACATACAAAGAGTATACTATCGAAAATATTTTTTTCTCAAGTAATTTACAGGGTGTCAACACAGACATTTGATCTCAATAGGAGGAAATGGCAACCCACTCCAGTGTTCTTGTCTGGAGAATCCCAGGGACAGGGGAGCCTGGTGGGCTGCCATCTATGGGGTTGCACAGAGTCAGACATGACTGAAGTGACTTAGCAGCAGTAGTAGCAGCAGGTGAAAGATAACTGGCTCAGAGGGTAAGGCGTCTGCCTGCAATGCAGGAGATCTGGGTTCAATCCTTGGATCAGGAACATCCCCTAGAGAAGGAAATGGCAAACCACTCTGGTACTCTTGCCTGGAAAATCCCATGGACGGAGAAGCCTGGTAGGTTACAGTCCATGGGGTCACAGAGTCAGACAGGACTGACTTCACTTTCACTTTTCATTTTTTAACATTGTTGAAAGTTATAAATGTGATTGGTAAGAGTTCTCTGAACACTCAACTTTGATGGTTTAAATGGATATGGGCATATAAGCTTAGTTCTGATAAAGGGGCTCAATGGCATCTATAAGGGATTGAAGGCAAGAAATCTTCATGTGGCTGCACAGTCTACCTAGTGCATAATATTAGGAGCTACCAGTGACATCAACTGCAAAATAAGGTCCATCCTCTACTCCCTCATCTCAGGTCTCATCACTATCCTTAAAATGCAAGGATTGATTCTTATGTCATAATATAGTTGCTGCATCTCCAGACCACATATTTACCTTCCAGACAACAGAAGCAGGGAAAGACAAATGGGGTAAAAATCCTAATAAGCCTTTAGCTTTTATTCAGAAGTGATGCCCTCCCCTGAGGCATCTTTCCAGATATCTCATCGCCCAGAGCTATGGCACAACTTAGCTGAAACTATGGTGGGGAAATTGAACAGGTAGCTTTCCAGAAGAAAGCCACAGAGAAAGAGGATGTGATTGCAGATAGACATCTATTGATGTGACACATTCTGGGATCATTCTGAGGGACTCATGCAATGTTTTAAGCTTCATGATTACTATGATTCCACATAGTATACTGTAACGAGAGGCAGTGGCCTTCCCCCTTATTTCCTTTCTTTACACTCTGCCTTCATCTATGCAGCAGCTATGCTGGACTTGTTTCTTAGACATATCATGTTCTTATTTTCTTAAGATCTTTGCCTCGCTCTTCCTTTTGCCTGAGCCCCTGTTTCTTCCCCCTATTTCTCTTTTCCTAGTTATTACTCCTTCCCATTACTCAAGCCTCAAATGTCATTTTCAAAGAATTCTCACAAATGCCTTGGACGGGTTACTTCTACATCTAACAGCACTGTATACTCAGCAGATGTTAAATCTGGTTTCATATCTGTCTTCTGCTCTAACTCATAAACTTCACACAGGCAGAAATCTGTATTTGCTTACCTATCAGGGTGGCTGGCCAATAATGTAATTTTTTTACTTACTTGATCAGTTATTTAATCAAAGAGATGGCAAAATTGTAAGACTTATTGCATGTTTTAACTTTCCATAAAATCAAAATTTAGTGTTCCTATGCACCACTGGAAATACTTCAAAATAAATTGACTTCTCAATATTGTAGAAATTTAGATAATAAAAATATGCTTAGGGTGGCTGGCCAATAATGTAATTTTTTTACTTACTTGATCAGTTATTTAATCAAAGAGATGGCAAAATTGTAAGACTTATTGCATGTTTTAACTTTCCATAAAATCAAAATTTAGTGTTCCTATGCACCACTGGAAATACTTCAAAATAAATTGACTTCTCAATATTGTAGAAATTTAGATAATAAAAATATGCTAATAACTTAGAGGAGCCACTGTTGAAAGTGTGTTTATATGAGATCATAATTTCCAACCCCATATATATATAGCAACTTTGTCTAAGAGAAATCAATTTAATCACACCTTTTACCCTTAAATCTTTTCCTTGTGGCCATTTAAAAAGAATTTTTATAATGCTGCTTATCTTTTTAAAAATTACTAAATTAAATTAAAATTTTACTTTCAGGATTTCATGCTTGTTTTCAAATTCAGTATCTTGGCCTAGTGTATTCATTGCAAACACCATTCCAGTCTCTGAGACAACTGATAATCTTTTTTTCTTTTTATTAAATGTACATTATCTCCCTAGTGCATGTGTGCTAAGTCACTTTCGTTGTGTCCAATGCTTTCCAACCCCATGGACTGTAGCCTGCCAAGCTTCTCTGTCCATGAGATTCTTCAGGCAAGAATGCTGGAGTGGATTTCCTTTCCCTTGTCCAGGAATCTTTCCGACCCAAGGTATGAACCTGCATCTCTTAAGTCTCCTGCATTGGCAGGCAGGTTCTTTATCACTACTGCCACCTGGGAAGCTTTATCTCTCTGCCACATACCAGATATTTCATTTCTGTTCATTAAAAAAATAATTATTTCCACTGAGTGAAAATGCACATAGTAATCTTAGAATTACCATATGTAGGTCAGCTAAAAATGAATTCTTCATTTCATAAAGGAGAAATTAAATCACTGTACCCTGAATATCAATATGTTGATAATCTTATTATAGTGCATTTTATTACCTGAAACTTTTGTGACACTTCATTAATAGCATATATAACATATGATGGAAGACGGGGGATAAAACTTGAAACTTCTATTCTAAAACCAAAAAAAAAAAAGATTTATGTTTTCAACAATTACAATCTATTGTTGGTTATCAAAAGCTCTCTCTTTTTTTCTCTTCTTCTTCTTCTTTTTTTTTTTTTTTTAACTAATTTGTTGGTTGTTGTTTTCTTATGGTCTCCTCTGTCTTCAACATAATCAAAATGGTTAGTCTACTTCATGGAAATATTTTTTCCATGGGGAAATCTGCTTTGTGACTCCATTCTACTTTTCTGAGTTTACACAATATCCTTTATATCTTCATTGCCACAGATGTTGTCTTTGTTGTAATGCAATTAAACATGAAACAATTAAATGATGCGTAAAGAACATCAATGTCAGATTATACTCTCAAACTCATTAGCAGACGGCACAGTGATTACCCCAAGAGAGTATATTTTTAAGGGAGCAAAATAGTCAACGTACTTTCCACTTATTTCCTCTCTCTTCTTAGAAGCAAATAGGATAGCACTTTATTTGCTTCAGTAGTCATGGTTCTAGAAACTAAAAGAAAAGAATCTCATCTATGCCAAGTTATAGTCAAACTCATTTTCTAAATTTAGAAGAATCTTGAAATTGATGGTACATCAAGCTGTGAAAATGAGTCAAGTGATAAAGGAAAGCATACAATTAGGCTTGTTTCTTGTTGGCCTGGACACTAGGAAATGGAGACACATAATCATTCGTTTTGAACATCATGAGACATACAGGTAAACATCTTTGCATTCTACTCAAGATTACATCAGTAAAAAATTAAAGTTTTTAAAAAGTAATTAAAATTAAGTTAAAGAAGACAGTTAGGAGTTTGGAATATGAAATTATGTTAGCAATTTTTCCACTGGGATACGCATTTAGTTTCAGTTAAAATGAGAACCAACAAATTCAACTTGATTTGCATCCTAAATTCAGTATAATGCACTTACAAAAAAATTCTGTTTTCCCAAGCACCTGCTGAGCCCTATTACAACATCTGATTAGAATATACACTACTGTGCCATATGACTCTTCACTTATTGTTGTTAAGCTTCTCTTTGAACATTTAAACGGTGTATCTTATTTTTTGGTTAGTGATTTGATCGATTATTTTCACATTAGAATTTTAAGTTTATAAGATTTTCGGTCAAACTCTCAAATTCTATTAAAAAAATGATGTAAAATTTTAAAATAACTCTTGGGTATATAGGATCTGAGAACATATTCAGATGTTCTGCTCAAAAAAATTTTTTTATTTACATGTAACTATTTGATATTTGGTCTTATATTAGGCAGGGTTCTCCAGAGACACAGGACCAGTAGGATATATAGAGAGACACAGAAGGAGAGACTGCCTGAAATGATTATGGAAGCTGAGAAGTTCCATGATCTGTCATCTGCTCCTTGGAGGCCCAGGGAAGCCAGTTGTATAGTTCCAGTCCAAACCCAAGGCCTGAGAGTCAGAAGCACAAAAGTCCTAGAGCAGAAGAAGATGGGCATTCCAACTCAAGAGAAAGCAAATGTGCCCTTCTTATACCTTTCTTGTTCTATTCAAGGCCTTAATGGATTGCATGATGCCCACCAGCACTAGCGAAGGCATATTCTTTACTTAATCCACTTCTTCAAATGTTAATCTTTTCTAGACACACTCTCATGGACACACCTATGATAATGTTTTACCAGCTATCTAGGCATCCCTTAGCCCAGTCAAGCTGACAGATAAAACTAAGCATCAAATTTTCCATTCCTCTCTTAACTAGATCAATTGCAATCAAGTTAATAGTGTTGTTAATCTTTTCAAAGTTTTATTTAACTCCTTTTCTGTCTTAGAGTTGCATCTACATTTCTTAAAATATGTGTATAAGCTAGGAGATCCAAAGAGGCATTTGGTCCCTGGCCACTGGATGTGCTTGTGGATGTTTCTTGAGGTGGAAACTTTATCCTTCTGTCTCTGTTTATTGATCAGTCTCTATCATTCTAAGTTTTCCTCATACTTAGTGATCTGGAAATCTCTTCAGGCTTCGGCTCATCACTTGCACAACATGCTCTGCTGTTATGAGAATAATCCAATAAATTGGACTCCAGGAATTGGTAATGGACAGGGAGGGCTGGCATGCTGTGGTTCATGGGGTCTCAAAGAGTCGGACACAACTGAGCGACTGAAACGAACTGACTGATCAGTTTTCAGCACTGTTTGTTGAAAAGACAATTCTTTCTCCATTGAATTGTCTCGGCACTCATGTCAAAAAACAATTGACCATAAATGTAAGGGTTTAATTCTGGATTTTCTATCCTGTTAGTTTGATCTGCTTGTCTAACCTTTTGCTAGACCCACACTGTACTGATTATTTTACTTTGCATTTAGTTTTAAAATTGGGAAATGTAAATCTTCCAGTTTTGGTTTTTCTTTTTCAAAGTTGTTTTGCTTATTTGGGGTCCTTTACATTTTTGTATGAATTTTGGGGTCAGTTTGTCAGTTTCTACAAAACTGCCACTGGGATTTTTGATAATGATTGCAGTGAGTCTGTTGGTTAATTTCAGGAATATTGCTATCTTAACAATATTAAGTCTTCTGATCTATAAACATGGAAGGTTTTTTTTTTTCTTCAGGTCTCTTAAAATTTCTTTCAACAATGTAAGGAAACTATAAGCAAGGTGAAAAGACAGCCTTGGGAATGGGAGAAAATAATAGCAAATGAAGCAACTGACAAACAACTAACCTCAAAAATATACAAGCACCTCCTGCAACTCAATTCCAGAAAAATAAATGACCCAATCAAAAAATGGGCCAAAGAACTAAATAGACATTTCTCCAAAGAAGACATACAGATGGCTAACAAACACATGAAAAGATGCTCAACATCACTCATTATCAGAGGAATGCAAGTCAAAACCACAATGAGGTACCATTTCACACCAGTCAGAATGGCTGCAATTCAAAAGTCTACAAGCAATAAATGCTGGAGAGGGTGTGGAGAAAAGGGAACTCTCTTACACTGTTGGTGGGAATGCAAACTAGTACAGCCACTATGGAGAACAGTGTAGAGATTCCTTAAAAAACTGAAAATAGAACTGCCTTATGACCCAGCAATCCCATTGCTGGGCAAACACACCGAGGAAACCAAAATTGAAAGAGACACATGTACCCCAATGTTCATCACAGCACTGTTTATAATAGCCAGGACATGGAAGCAACCTAGATGTCCATCAGCAGATGAATGGATAAGAAAGCTGTGGTACATATACACAATGGACTATTACTCAGCCATTAAAAAGAATACATTTGAATCCATTCTAATAAGGTGGATGAAACTGGAGCCGATTATACAGAGTGAAGTAAGGCAGAAAGAAAAACACCAATACATATACTAACGCATGTATATGGAATTTAGAAAGATGGTAACGATAACCTTGTATGCGGGACAGCAAAAGAGACACAGATGTATAGAACAGTCTTTTGGACTCTGTGGGAGAGGGAGAGGGTGGGATGATTTGGGAGAATGGCATTGAAACATGTATAATATCATATATGAAATGAATCACCACTCTAGATTTGATGCAGGGTACAGGATGCTTGAGGCTGGTGCATTGGGATGACCCAGAGAGATGGTATGGGGAGGGAGGTGGGAGGGGGGGGTTCAGGATTGGGAACATGTGTATACCCGTGGTGGATTCGTGTCAATGTAGGGCAAAACCAATACAGTATTTTAAAGTAAAATAAAGTAAAATTTAAAAAAACCCACAATGTTAGTTTCCAGTGTGTACAAGTCTTGCAATTTTAAATTTATTCCTAAGTATTTTTTTCCTTTTTGATACTATTTTATATGGAATTGTTTTCTTAATTTTATTTTGGGTAGTAAATTGCTAGGGTACAGCCAGCAATCACTTCTAATGGGCTTTTGATTAGCATGTGTTTTCAATTGCAAACTTAGTTAAGGAAACATCTTCTGGCATTGAAAACTGCGTTTGTAAGTTTAACTGATGTGTTTTCCTTAAGTTTTTCAATGGTCTGATAACAAAGTCATTTTCAACGAATTTGGAATATGATGAAACATATTCTCTTAAATGTTCCAGCACTGTTTATAAACTTAGATTTCAGCCTAAACCACAAATTTAAAGCAACTACACACCAGAGTGTGAGTCCCCAGTCTCTACTTGCAAAAAAAATTCCAGACATGAGATCCCTTTTTGACATCCAGACCTTAATACTGAACCATTTCTGGATTCATGCCTTGTCCTTCTGATCTGAGTATCTGGGTGCCTGCTGGGAAGAACAGTTCCTGCCCCAGTTACCTGCAGACCTTGGGGGCAAATGCACTCACTCAACTGAGGAATCAATTAATGGCCTAGATCAGGAGCTGATTGTAGCCAGTTCAAACAAACAAGCTTACCCTGCAAAGCATGTACATAAATGCAAGAGCAAGTTTTTTTTGGAAAACATATTCTGATGTTTCATACCAATTCCACACTTAATATCTCCTCCAAATTTATCTTTATCATAATTATTTATAAAGATAAAGTGATGAATTTTTTTTCCACTAAGCCCTATAGAGTTATTCAGTTTATCCCAATGTGCAAAAAGTTGTATTATTTTCTGTGTTCCGTCATGTGGGACTCCCCTGGTGGCCCAGGATTTAGGACCTCGCCTTCCAACTTGGGGAATGCGGTTTTGATCTCTAATGGGGGAGCTAAGGCCCAACATGCCTCTGGCCAAAAAGCCAAAGCATAAGACAGAAACAATAATGTAACAAATTCAATAGAGACTGTACAATTGGTCCACATCAAAAAGTCTTTAAAAAAAAGATTGGGAAGTAAAATGTAAGGAGGTTCTGCTGTGTGCCTGTCAACTGCATGTTACCTTGCTTCTCACCTGACAGCTGAACACCTGGCTGTCAATATTTGCTAAGGAAGGAATGACCCCTGTCTGTCATTTACACTTTCAGCCAGTCAGGTCAGTCCCCAGTCGTGTCCGACTCTTTTCGACTCTGTACAATTGGTCCACATCAAAAAGTCTTTAAAAAAAAGATTGGGAAGTAAAATGTAAGGAGGTTCTGCTGTGTGCCTGTCAACTGCATGTGACCTTGCTTCTCACCTGACAGCTGAACACCTGGCTGTCAATATTTGCTAAGGAAGGAATGACCCCTGTCTGTCATTTACACTTTCAGCCAGTCAGGTCAGTCCCCAGTCGTGTCCGACTCTTTTCGACCCCTGGACTGCAGCACACCAGGCTTCCCTGTCCGTCATCAATTCCGAAGCTTGCTCAAACTCAGGTCCATCAAGTCAGTGATGCCATCCAACCATCTCATCCTCTGCCATCCCCTTCTCCTCCTGCTTTCATCCTCCTCCTTTCAATCTTTCCCAGCTTCAGGGTCTTTTCTAATGAGTTAGTTCTTTGCATCAGGTGGCCAAAGTATTGGAGTTTCAGCTTCATCAGTCCTTCCAATGAATATTCAGGACTGATTTCCTTTAGGATGGACTGGTTGGACCTCCTTGCAGTCCAAGGGACTCTCAAGAGTCTTCTCCAACACCACAGTTCAAAAGCATCAATTCTTCAGCACTCAGCTTTCTTTAGTGTGAATTTATTTATAAGGTGGTAATTCACTTCTCAGTGGGACAGGAAAGGCAAAGGTTCTGTTTACACTGCACCAGTAAAAGATGCCTGTGGGGCTGGCTGGTTTCATCACACAAATGTTTAGCTTAGACCAGAGGTGCAGAATGCTCTGAACTGATTCAGCACCAAAAACAGAAAGTTTGTCGATTTGTGGCAGATGACTCCACCTGCCTTGGGACTCATGACTGCATTTCAGGCCAGAAGGAAACCAGCAGCTCTGTGTGGGAAGTCCAGCACTTTGCAGACAAGGTTGCTCCTCCCTCGTTTTTTTCCCTTTCTTTCTTTTCTGTAATTGAAATATAGTTGATTTACAAAATTATATTAGTCTCAAGTATACAGCACAGTGATTCAGCATTTTATAGATTTTACTCATTAAAAGTTATTATAATAAATGTCAGACATGACTGAAGTGACTTAGCAGCAGCAGCAGCATATTATATAACATAATATATACAGAAGGACTACACAAAAAAGATGTTAATGACCTGGGTAACCACGATGGTGTGATTAGTCACCTAGAGCCAGACATACTGGAATGTGAAGTCAAGTGGGTTTTAGGAAGCATCACTACACACAAAGCTAGTGGAAGTGATGGAATTCCAGTTGAGCTATTTCAAATCCTAAAAGATGATGCTGTGAAAGTGCTGTACCCAACATGCCAGCAAATTTGGAAAATTCAGCAGTGGCCACAGGACTGGAAAAGGTCAGTTTTCATTCCAATCCCAAAGAAAGGCAATGCCAAAGAATGCTCAAACTACCACACAACTGCACTCATCTCACACGCTAGTAAAGTAACGCTCAAAATTCTCCAAGCCAGGCTTCAGCAATACATGAACCGTGAACTTCCACAGTCAGCTCCTGGTCTTGTTTTTGCTGACTGTATAGAACTTCTCCATCTTCAGCTGCAAAGAATATAGTCAATCTGATTTCAGTATTGACCATATGTCAATGTCTATATGTCAGTGATGTCCATATGTAGAGTCTTCTCTTGTGTTGTTGGAGGGTGTTTGCTATGACCAGTGTGTTCTCTTGGCAAAACTCTGTTAGCCTTTGCCCTGCTTCATTTTGTACTCCAAGACCAAATTTGCCTGTTACTCCAGGTATCTCTTGACTTCCTACTTTTGCATTCCAGCCCCCTGTAATAAAAAGGACATCTTTTTTTGGGGGGGTATTAGCTCTAGAAGGTCTTGTAGGTCTTCATAGAACTGTTCAACTTCAGCTTCTTCAGCATTAGTGTTTGGGGCATAGACTTGGATTACTGTGCTATTGAATGGTTTGCCTTGGAAACGAACAGAGATCATTCTGTTGTTTTTGAGATTGCATCCAAGTACTGCCTTTCAGACTTTTCTGTTGACTACGATGGCTACTCCATTTCTTCTAAGGGATTCTTGCCCACAGTAGTGGAAGGGGATGACAGAGGATGAGACAGTTGGATGGCATGACTGACTCAATGGACATGAGTTTGGGATGAGTTTGGGAATCTTCGTTCAGGAGTTGGTAATGGACAGGGAAGGCCGGCTTCCTGCAGTCCGTGGGGTCACAAAGAGCTGGACACGACTGAGCGACTGAAGTGGACTGAATCCCATCCCGTGGTCTGTCCCTCCTCACTGAGCGACTGAAATGGACTGAATCCCATCCCGTGGTCTGCCCGTCCTTACTCCCCTCTGCCACTGGTAGCCACTAGCTTTTTTTCTACTTCTGCAAGTCTGTCTCTGTTTTGCTAGATACATCCCTTTTTTTTTTTTCTTTTTAAAAATGTGGACCATTTTTAAAGCCTTTAGTGAATTTGTTACAACATTGCTTTTGTTTTATGTCTGGGTGTTTTGGCCCTGAGGCATGTGGGGACCTTAGCTCACCTGCACCTCCTGCGTGGGAAAGCAAAGTCCTACCACTAGACCTCCAGGGAAGTGCCTGAATTTGTTTTATTTTTTAGATTCTACATCAACATGTGGGGACTAAACAGCATGCTACTAAAAATCCAAGTGGGTTAGGGAAGAAACCAAAGTGGAAATCAGGAAAGGCACCCTGAGGCAACTGACAATGGACACACAACTTAAAAAATCTAAAATCTAGGGAACTCAGCAAAAGCAATTCACAGAGGGAAGTTTCTAGTGATACAGGCTGAACTCAAGAAACAAGGAGCATCTCAAACAGACAACATAACCCCGCTCTCTCTTGCCTTTCTGGGATGTATGCGAGGGACCACTAGCCTGTCTCTCACACAAGCCGTTTGAGGTTAGCGGAGGAGTCCTGCGCCTCTCCATCTTCCCCTCTGGGGTGGCTACACTGGTCAGACCCAGGCCTGAACCCCCATGGCCCCACTGGTCATGGGTTGTGAGCTGGCTGTGTCCCTCCTCCCACTTATCCAGGAGGAAAGCGGGTAGGGCACACCTTTCAAGAATGACATAGCCATAGGGTGTGACACAAACAGCACAGTCCAAGATGACGGAAGACACAATTTCCAGTGACCCCTGAGCTTCAGCATACACTCATTGTAATGCATTACCATCTAAATGACACACCCACAGGTGCCAACACAGTTCTGAAGCCAACCATCAGAGGCCAAAAAGTGGGCAGTGTCCCAGTTCCTGGAAATCCCCACCCCTTCCTGAAATAGTTGGAATAACCCTATGAAATTACACAGCCCATAAACACTAATCACCCTACCTTCTGAGATGGCCCACACTTTGTCACACTGAAGTGACTCTCTAAATCTGCTAACCGAATCCACTTCTTGCCTATCACTTTGTCTCTCACTGAATTCTCTCTGCAATGAGACATCAAGAAACTGAGCTTCATTAAGTCCTGAGACCACGTGTGATCTCAGTTAAAAGACAGTGGATNTGTGCTTAACAGAGTTCCAGGTACATAACTGTGAGCACTAATGAAAGCAACTCCCAAGTAAAGGAAGTGAAAGTTGCTCAGTGGTATCCAACTCTTTGCAGACCCCGTGGACTGTACAGAATACTGGAGTGGGTAGCTGGTCCCTTCTCCAGGGGATCTTCCCAACCCAGGGATCGAACTCAGGTCTCCCACATTGCAGGCAGATTCTTTACAAGCTGAGCCACCAAGGAAGCCCAAGAATACAGAGGTGGGTAGCCAGTCCCTTTTCCAGTGGATCTTCCCGACCCAGGAATCGAACCAGGGTCTCCTGCATTGCAGGTGGATTCTTTACCAGCTGAGCAACCACAGAACCCTCACCCCCGCGACCCCCTGTCCCCCAGGTAAAGGGGCTGATATAAACATGGTTACCGGGAGTCTCCAACAGCACCGTGGGGGCAAGGGCATTAGGAAGGATCATCCTGAACAACAGAGGGTCATATTACAGGCTGATTTGGAATCTATGAGCTGGGTGACTTGATGAGCCTGAATCTCACATTTCGCTATCTTTGAAATGGGCACATGGTTCATTCCAGGTCTAATGAGCTATGTTGATAAGCCAGTGGAATCCACACAAGGTTGCTGCTAGTGTTATTTTTCTGTTGTTGTTAAATCATATGAAACTCCTTAAATGGAATCATTTTTGACCCCCCAAGATGTCAGTTTGGTAAGCTTAGCCCCCAATACCAAACCAAACAATCATAGAGTTTATAGGGGGACACATTCCAGATAAAGTAAACATTGTGTGTAGAGGGATCTGACAGAGAAAAGAAATAAAGACACAGAAAAGTAAAAGAGTGAAAGGAGAGGGTGTGTCAGACTGCTTTGCTACAGTATCATGGTGGTGGTTTAATTGCTCAGTCCTGTCCAACCCTTTGCTACCCCATGCACTGTAGTCCACCAGGCTCCTCTGTCCATGGAACTTTCCAGGCAAGAATACTAGGGTGAGTTGCCATTTCCTTCTCCAGGGGATTTTCCCGATCCAGAGATCCAAACTGCAACTCCTGTATTTCAGGCAGTCTCCTTCATCGCAGGCAGATTCTTTTACCGCAGAGTGACTAGGGATTCCCACTGCGGCCGACAACTCAGCCCTCGAGTCATGAGTTCATTCTCGCACATGCTGCCTGACACCTGTGAATTTACGAGTCTTCTTGCTACTCCAAGTCCCGAAGGAGCAGCACCTGTTTGGCTTGGTAAATTTTATGTTATGTATGTGTTAACACAATAAGCAGATTCTACCAGAAAAGGAAAGAGGCAAGGGCTGGGGCGGGGGGGATGGTTTTTTAATTTAATTTTTATTTCATATTGGAATATAGCTGATTTACAATGTTGCATGACTTTCAAGTGTGAAAGTGAAAGTCATTCAGTCCTATCTGACTCTTTGCGACCCCACGGACTATACACTTCATGGAATTCTCCAGGCTAGAACACTGGAGTGGGTAGCCTTTCCCTTCTCCAGGGGATCTTTCCAACCCAGGGATCGAACCCAGGTCTCCCACATTGCACGTGGATTCTTTACAAGCTGAGCTACAGAGAAGCCCAAGAATACTGGAGTGGGTAGCCTATCCCTTCTCCAGTGGATCTTCCCCACCCAGGAATCGAACCAAGGTCTCCTGCACTGCAGGTTGATTCTTTACCAACTGAGCTCTAAGTGAAGCCTTTCAAGTGTACAGCAAAGTAATTAAGTTATATGCATATCCGTCTTTTTCAGATTCTTTTCCCCTATAGATTATTACAGGACATTGAGTAGAGTTCCCTGTGCTACACAGTGGGTCCTTACTGGTTATTTTATATACAGTAGTGTATATATGGATATCCTGAACTACCAGTGTGTTGTTGTATATGGTTCATGGGCAAAACAAGTGACAGGTAATATTCCATGGTGAATTAACGCACTTGTTCTTGTTCAGTAGCTAAGTCGTGTCCAGCTCTTTGTGACCCCATGGACTGCAGTATGCCAGGCTACTCTGTCTTCCACTGTCTCCTAGAGTTTTCTCAAATTCATGTTCCTTGAGTCGGTGATGAGTTGGTGAATTAACTCACTGTTAAATCCTAAATCAGCCTTCCCCATTAGAATCAGCTTGCATTTCGGTGAACAGATAAATATTGCAAACAGAGATACTTTTAGAATCTAAATAGATAATTACCATTCAAACACAAGCTTCCGCTCCTCCAAGTACACAGGCTTTTACACGCCATTGACCCTAAGAATGTGCAGTGGCTGTTGAGAATAGAGAAGAATCGAGTCTTCTGATATCATCTTTAAAAAGCTCATCTCAGGGATCAAACCCAAATAAACCTTATACATTTCTTTCTGTTTTTTTCCTTTCTTTCTTTCTTTTAATGGGCAGAAAATGCTTGGGGCCAATTGTCAGGGGATGGAAATTCTTACCCCTCAAGATACTGAGGTTGTATTTGACTGTCTGGAGTAGAGAATTTTAAAGGCTACTTCAGTCACTGGTAGCTAATTCGGAGAGAACAAACTGATTGTTCTCTCCGAACAGACATACGGATGACACGCTTCCAGAAACTTCAAAATACAAACACTTCCCCAGAGAGAACCAGTGTTGGTCAACGTGAGCCCTGAAGGGAGTGAGCTGAGAGTGCGTCTTGGGGATCGTTGACCTTGTCCAGTTACGAGGGTGACCAGTTTAGTTCAGCCAGCTCGGCTGGCTGATTCCAGTTTGAAAATGTAGTCCTTGTCTTGCTTTCCCTGCTTTGTGCTCTGTGACCCTCCAGCTTGCTGCCCCTGCAGATCACAGCTGCTTCGTCATCCCTTCCACCCAGATCTGCTGGAATGTGCTTATCAGTTGCAGGCGGAGTGCCACTCCTAAAGCATTCCCCGAGGGATCCCAAGTATGAATAGCTCTCCATCTCCCTGTTTTTACAGGAAGAGAATGAACGGACCTCTTGTGAAATAACTCTCCAGTGTGTTCTCTTTGAGGCTTTAAATCTTGCTGCAGAGAACAAAAATAAAATAAAGCAAAGCAGGGAAGGCAAGCCGGCCTAGACTAACTGAGAAAGGAGCCTTGGGCCCAGGGGCTGAGCCTGTTGTTGTTGTCCAGACGCTGAGTCGTGTCTGACTCTGCTACCCCGTGGACTGTAGCACACCAGCTCCTCTGTCCTCCACTATCTCCCAGAATTTGGGGGATATTCAGGTCCATTAAGTCGGGGATGCTATCTAACCATCTCATCCTCTCCCGCCCCCGTCTTCTTTAGCCTTCAACCTTCCCCAGCATCAGGGACTTTTCCAATAAGTCAGCTCTTCACATCAGATGGTCAAAGTATTGGAGCTTCAGCTTCAGCATCATTCCTTCCAATGAATATTCAGGGTTGATTTCCTTTAGGTTCTATTTTCTCATTATTAGTGTATAGGAATCCAAGGGATTTCTGTGTGTTGATTTCGACGTTCTTCCAGGCTGCACACTGCTCCTCACCTGGCCCACCTGGCCCCTACCTCTCGAACAGATGCCGCCGCAGGTGGAAGTGCTTTCCTTCAGCCCCTGCAGGTGTCCCCTGCAGGTTCCAGCCAGTCCCCACAACATAGCACTGGGTGACAGCTCTCCTTTGCTTGGGGGCCAAACAGAGGAAGAAAGGCAGTTGGTGTCCACCAGTGCAAGTTCAGGCTCAGAGATCTCTCTGTGGGCAGCACCCCATGCTGAGGGTGTGTGTGTGCAGGTGTGTGTGTGTGCAGGTGTGTATTTGTGTGCAAGTGTGTGGGCTTCCCAGATGGCCCAGTGGTAAAGAATCTGCCTGCCAATGTAGGAGACACAAGAGACATGGGTTTGATCCCTGGGTCAAGAAGTTCCCCTGCAGGAGGAAATGCCAACTCACTGCAGTATTCCTACCTGGAAAATTCCATGGACAAAGGAGCCCTGTGGGCTATAGTCCATGGGGTCACAAAGAACCNGTAAAGAATCTGCCTGCCAATGTAGGAGACACAAGAGACATGGGTTTGATCCCTGGGTCAAGAAGTTCCCCTGCAGGAGGAAATGCCAACTCACTGCAGTATTCCTACCTGGAAAATTCCATGGACAAAGGAGCCCTGTGGGCTATAGTCCATGGGGTCACAAAGAACCAGACACAACTGAGTGACTGAGCATGCATGCACACACATGTATGTGTGCAGGGGTGTGTGTGTGTGTATGTGTGGGTATGTATGAGCTATGCAGGTTGTAATTTCCAAAACTAAAGTGGACTTTTTCCTTCTTGGCACATTCTTTTAGATGAAAAAATGTTACAGAAGCATAAAAATGAAATCATATTTAGCTACAGTTCCAGTGGATTGCCTCTGAAAAAAAAGGGAAAAAAAATTACCTTCCATGAAATTAGAGCTCTTCTAAGAAACTCCAAGATCCACAGCAGTAAAGATACCAGCTAAAGACAAACTCGGCCAATGGTCAAATGGCTGGAATGGTCACAGGGCTCACTGTGGTCCAGAGCATGCTGGTCAGGGGAAGTTTCCACCCTGGTGCCCTCCTCAGAGCAAACCCCTAGCTCCTTGCTCAGTGTCTTTTCCCTGGTTTCTCAGAGTCTGTGAGCTCCTCAATAGCAGAGGCCATTTCTTATTCATCTCAGCATCCAGTGCCCAGACTGGATGCCGTAGGTGCCCCAAACTTATCTAAGAGCATCTGAGACAGGGTCCTGGGGTGGTGGGAACACAGATGGTCCTGACTCAGTGCTTTGACCTTCCTGAGATTCAAACTCTTCTCACTCTGCTCCTTCATATCTCCAGTGACCTCCAATCAGAGCCTGATGCGAAGAGCCAAATCATTAGAAAAGACCCTGATGCTGGGAAATATGGAGGGCAGGAGGAGAAGGGGACGGCAGAGGGTGAGATGTTGGATGGCATCACAAACTCAATGGACATGAATTTGCACAAACTCCAGGAGATGGTGAAGGACAGGGATGCCTGACGTGCCGTGGTCCATAGGTCACAAAGAGTCAGATACTATTGAGTGACTGAACAGCACCAAGGCCTCCCAGCCTCCTTGGAGACTCGGGCTCCAAGTGGACTTGGGAGAGGGCCATATTCGGAGCAACCCCCAACCCCCTTCTGAGCTGAAGCCTCCTGGGAGCTCTGATGTGGGGGTGCAACTGGGGGCCTTGGTGGTGTGGCCCTGGTGCGAGCCCTCACCCCTGCGTGGAAGCCCCAGGCAGGAGATGGGACTTCCCACTCACTTGCAGTGAGGGTGGCATTAACGCCTGTCAGGTCTCCTCACAAGGGAGAGGCAGCCACGTGAGGGCTTGGGTCTACCAGCTTCCGTGAGAGTGTTGGCCATCATTCTTAATCACTGATATAAATGACCAACTTCTTACTAGTATGAAGAGTGTGATCCTCCTTGTAGTTGTACCATGACGGGGAATCTAAGGTACTGGTAGTGTTTTGTTTTGGGAAAATTCAGATACAGATTAGTTTTTTGTTTTGGTCACACCTTGCAGCTTATGGGATCTTGAGATTGAACACAGGCCCTTGGCAGTGAGTGTGATGTCCTAACCACTGGACTGCCAGGGAATTTCCAAGGATGTTGTTATTGTTTAGTTGCCAAGTCGTGCCTGACTTCGCGACCCCATGGACTGCAGCCCACCGGGCTCCTCTGTCCATGGAATTTCCCAGGTCTTAACACTGGGATTTCCCAGTGTTCTTAAGAACACTGGAGTGGGTCGCCAATGCCCTTCTCCAGGGTATCTTCCTGACCCAGGGATCGAACCTAGGTCTCCTGCACTGGCAGGCAGATTCTTTACCACTGAGCCACCAGGGACCCTCCATTCTCAAGGATATAGATTCTTAGTGAAGACACGTCTCCAAAGATGCTCTGGTCGCCTCCTGAGAGGGTGGCCACTGTGGGCACAAGGATCTGTACTCCTTGCTTAACCCCCAGCTCTTCCCTCAGCTCTTCATCTCGGCAGGAGAATCAAGGTCACAACTAATATCTGCAAGCCCAGGCTTGCTGATACTACCCTGGACCGGCTGCTGTTGGCTCCTGAACCATGGCCGCTGTTGGACTCAGAGCCCTTCCTTACACTGTTGCCTATCCTGACTACCCTCTCCACCTCAGACTGTATTTCCCCTTTAGACCCCCAGCCTGTGACTCCAGGCAGGGGAAGGGCAGATGGCTCTGATAACTTCCTGGAGGTCCCATTTCCTGGGAGGCCTTTTGTAAATCCCTCTCTGCTTCTTCCAGTTTGGGTCAGTGCCCCATTGCCCTAAGACACGAACCCTCCCCCCCAACACACCCCACTCCCAGTCCTTGAGGGCAGAGCCCCACCCAGGCACAGAGCAGACGCTCAGCAAACACTCAGGCAACAGAACCAAACCTGGAGATATGCTTTTGGCAAACATGGAGGCTGCCCCGCAGAAGGCAGGTGCCCTGGCGCGAGGCTCCCCGCTGCTCCCACCCGTGTCTGCTGCGTCTGCACCAGAGGAGCCTGGCTCGGACGGGAGGGCTTTGTGATCTACCCTCCCACTGCACAAAAGTGGCCTGGGGAATCCCTCCGCGATTTTCTCCTCCGCCTTCCCTGTCTCTCTAGGAGGAAGCAGTGACCCCAGAGGGTCTTTGCGGGCATCTTTGCCACCTAGCAGCAGGCCAAGGCCCAGAGAGCAGGCAGACGTCCAGGGTTGTTGGGTGTTAGTGGACCCTGGGGGCCCCTCTACATCCAGACAGCCATTTTGCTTTTTTGCATTTCTTTTCCATGGGGATGGTCTTGATCCCTGTCTCCTGTACAATGTCACGAACCTTATTCCATAGTTCATCAGGAACTCTATCTATCAGATCTATGCCCTTAAATCTGTTTCTAACTTCCACTGTATAATCATAAGGGATTTGATTTAGGTCATACCTGAATGGTCTAGCGGTTTTCCCTACTTTCTTCAATTTAAGTCTGAATTTGGAAATAAGGAGTTCATGATCTGAGCCACAGTCAGCTCCGGGTCTTGTTTTTGTTGACTGTATAGAGCTTCTCCATCTTTGGCTGCAAAGAATATAATCAATCTGATTTTGGTGTTGACCATCTGGTGATGCCCATGCAGAGAGTCTTCTCTTGTGTTGCTGGAAGAGGGTGTTTGCTATGACCAGTGCATTTTCTTGGCAAAACTCTATTAGTCTTTGTCCTGCTTCATTCCGCATTCCAAGGCCAAATTTGCCTGTTACTCCAGGTGTTTCTTGACTTCAAGGGAATTCTCTGTGAGACTGCCTACCACATTAGAAAACCGCAAACAAATCTTGCTTATGACCCAATAGAATCTGTGAAACCGTATTTCTGACTTGCAGTAAAGTCCATAATTCTCCAGTTTCCTTTTATCTGATGCACACACTTCTTCCATTCTTTATATTAGCAAACTTTCCACTGCATCAGAGAGCTGACCTGTGCCAAGCACAGCTTTTTCAAAGCTGTCTCCCTGCTGATTTGTCTTTCCTGACTAGATTCAGTGGCTTTATAAAATGCTGTCCACATAGTTTTGAACTTGATTGATTTCCTTGAAATGTGAACTCACATTAGAAATGTGTCCTTCTCAGATGCTGAGACACAGGCTTCCTCTTTCTGGTTCCCTGTGAAGCATGAACTTTAGTGACCCAGCATGGCTAGTGGAGTTTCTGGAACAATATATCACTAGCTTTCTTCAAGACACGGTAGAATCCAAATGCTCAAGGATTTGTCCACCAGAACAAATGTAGAAATGTCCCTTGCTTCATCCATATACTAGGATGGCACTCATCAATGATGCCTTTTCCATGAAGTCAGAGAATACAGTTTGTGGTCCCAGACTGAGCCTCTGGTTGTTACAGAACCAGTCATGATCGTGGCAATGTTCTTCCATTAGCTACAGCCAGATGTTACCCTCAGGACCTCCTGCTGTTGAGACCATAAGCCTTTCAATTAAAAGCTTTAAGAGCAATTGGTGATTATTGCCCAGAGTGATTGTTTCATTAAAAACTGTACTATGGTTATATTCAATTTGCACATTCTTTCTGTATTTTTTGAACAGAATTATTTAGAAAGCAACTTTGATACTTGATTTCTCAACAAATAATGGAAGGAAAGAAAACTATTCCTCCTGAAAATATACTATACATCAAGTACACTGAATGAGGCATATACTTGTTAACATGTTAACACCAACGACCTTTGGAAAAATATGATTATGTTTTTACAAGTGGAAAAACCAAGCCTCAATAGGGCAAATAGTTGACTCATAACCAAATCACTCTTGAATATAGTTTAACTTTTGATCATTTGTAAGGCTCTTCAGCACACATTGGCGTCTTTAGATTCCCATTAACTATTTTCATTTCTCCCTCAACCCCTGCCGTATGGTGGGATATTTTACCTCTTGGGATGTTTAATGATTTACCCTCCTAATTCTTACAGCCCCTTAATCTTTTCAAATCTAGAAATCTTCATATTCATTCCTTAAAAATTCACCGTGTCAGCACCTGGATATGCTCTACCTTTGAATTTAAAATTGAATGTTTCATGCTTGGCTTCAGCCTCCTATCCTGCCCATTTACCTCTTCTTCACTCACAAACATGTGCTCATAACTGCAGTGAGCACTTAAGCACCTCAACTCCTGACTCCTAGTCTCAGACACAAGTTGATCTCACGTTTAATACCATCTCTCCCTGGAATGCCCTTTCTTGAGCCCTGTCACCTTCCTTATACACTTATACCAGTGCTTGCCCTGTACACACCCCTAAAGTTGGCTCTGTGGATCCTACATTCCTATTCTCTACTCCATCCGGGATATACAGATATCCTGGTGAAAACGATTTAATTGGAAATCTAAGCACTAATATAAACCCATGGATTTCAAGTCTCTTGAATCTTAAATTAGATTATTTTATTCTTCCTCTTGTAAATTTATCTTCTCCCTTTTAATACATCCTTCCAACTGGTATATAAGCCAGTTGTTTCTCCCAGAAGCCCTTTGTTTAAAAAGCCATAAAAATATCAGAATCCACAATATTCTCTAGACTCTGTCATCTCTCTTCTTTGCTCTACATCCAAACTTCTCAACTAGCTATCGAAATGCATGTATTCATTTGTATTCTGTATTGTACCCCTACCACTCCAGTAATACAGCTCCTGATAACATCCATCACCCATTGCTGAATCCCGCAGGCATATTCCATCTTCACTTTACTGACCTGTCTGGAGGATTTTGCAGTACTGTGAAGCACTCCTTTTAGTATTCCTTTGGACATCACTCTACTGAGTTTCTTCCCATTCTTCAGACTCCTCCTTCTCTGCTTCAATTTTCAGGATCATGCTATTCCTCACAGCCATTAAATACGGGAGGTTCTCAAAACAAGGTCATCTTCTAACTCTCCTCTCTCGTAACACGTTTGTCAATGCCTAAGTTTCAGTTTCCACTTGTACATACTTGGCTGATAAATGAAACTTCTGTAGAAAAATAGTCCAGTGGACCTTTTTGCAATGTTTGAAATGCTCTATCATCTGTGCCATCTAAAATGGTGATCATATTGCATAAACCTTTCTGTTTCTCCTACTGTTTCCGAGATACACACCTTAGCATACATTCAAGACCCTGTAGGGTCACGTCTCTTAGCACGCTGTCTTGCTCTGGCACCTTATAAAAATTTTTCATTATTTCTATTTTATTCTATGTTTAGTGCTCACTTTCCTATTTGTAGCCTCAGTGTATACTAAACGTTGACATATATTATTTTATAGTGTTCAACAGATAATAATTACCAATCTGGCATCTGAAAGCAAGTATGCATGACTCCATAACCTACGTTCTTTCATAACATGACAATACCCACTACTGCATGTGTGGGAAATAACTTGCTTACTATAGAATCAGGGTTCTTTAACTTAATAAAGTCTAGTTTGAAATGGTTGAATTTTTTAAAAAGAAAGCAAACAAAGAATCAAATCTATTACAATTCATTTCTATGCTTTTCTGACATTGTCATTTATCCTGAGGGAAATGACAAACCACTGAAAAAACTTATCAGAGCGGGAGAAAAAATAATCATATTCCACTTTTCAGAAATTAAAGAGAGAGTAGTGGTGAGGTAGATTAGAAAGGGCAAGACTGAAAGTAGAGAGGACAGGTAGAATTTATTCAGTTAACACTGATAAAAGCCACTAACAGCTTCAGTTATAAAGCAGTTCGAGAGGGCTTCAAGACAAATTCATTTATAAATAAATGATAAAACATTTTAAAGATCATGAAATTTCCATTCACAGAGGTGATGAGAAAACTAAGAAATATAAAGGATATTAAATAATAACGCCCCAAAAATGTAGGTTGAACTAGATGATATTTTAATGTATATCATTTTTGCATAAGATTTTTAAAAGTTCTCTGGGATCTAATAATCAGGAATCTATTACATCCACATATACTGCTTGAAAATATCATCCCTAGATGTTTTGCAACTTACTGGTAACTTAAAATATTCATGGGTTAAGGAGTATAAAAGATAGTATAAAAGAAATTATATAGAATTAGAACATGGGAAAGATCAGTATTTCTAATATATAAATATAATATGATTACAGTTGATATAATACACATTATATTAATTATTTCTTATTAACAAATTATAATCCGGGTTTAACATTCCACTTCATTAAAAATTGGGGGCAAGGGGAAGAAAGAAATAACATGTTCTCCCACTGTGTGGTCTGGAGAAGGAAATGGCAACCCGCACCAATATTCTTGCCTGGAGAATCCCATGGACAGAGAATCCTGACAGGCTCAATCCACAGGGTCATGACAGTTGGACACGAATTGGTGACTAAATCATCATCAGCACCATATGCCGTAATGTACATCCTACTATCATAGATAGCTATTATTCCATCAAGATATTGTTCTTTCTCAAGGTAAAAAGGAAATTTCAAACTTGTTTATTTTTGAGGGGAAGGTAACTATACTTAGTATAATTAGTATGCATAAGATTCAAGTCACTGAAGAAAAAAAAGCATAAAGAACTTGTTTGAAACAGAATGATCTAGGACGGAGGAGTGATAAAGCCTAAAAGCAGAAAGCATACAATAAGAGGGCAAAAGTATAACAAAAAATACCAGTTATTGCAGTTATTGTGAAAGTATTAAATTCCTCTCATATTGGTAAAACAACCTCAACCAATTTTATGGTGTGAATAACAGACACAATAAAAGGGAATGAAGCAGAAAAAGTAAACATAAAAATGAGGACAATTATATACCGGGAAACTACAAGTGAAAAGAAAGCAGCCTTGGAAATATCAGTATTGCAGGTATCTATCAAGGCAAGAACATAAAATGGGAAATGAGTATGCCTTATATGAATAACAGGAGAAGGAAATGGCAACCCACTCCAGTATTCCTGCCTGGAGAATCCCAGGGACGGAGGAGCCTGGTAGNGAAATATCAGTATTGCAGGTATCTATCAAGGCAAGAACATCAAATGGGAAATGAGTATGCCTTATATGAATAACAGGAGAAGGAAATGGCAACCCACTCCAGTATTCCTGCCTGGAGAATCCCAGGGACGGAGGAGCCTGGTAGGCTACAGTTCATGGGGTCGCAGGGAGTCGGACACAACTGAACAACTTCACTTCTTCACCATATGAATAACAAATGAATGAATGAATATATATACTTAGCAATTACAAGCAACTATGTTTCACATAATTTGACATTAAAATATTTAAAGCCAAAATGAAGAGATACAAGGTAGAGTTGATAAAGTTAAAGCCACAGTGAGGACCTGAATATAACTCAATTTTTAACAAAGAAAATAGAAAACAATTGATAGAGATAGATGACCTGAATAAGATAATATAATGAAAACACTTATAGTATTTACTATGTGTCAGGCACTGCTATATTTATCATATGTATTATGTATTTACTGACTCATTTACTGCTCATAGCAACCCTCTAGAAAGATGGTATTATAATTTCATTTACAGATGAGGAAGTTAACACAAGCAAGATTAAGTAGTTGGACTAATGCTACACAGTTTGAGATTGGTTGAGCCAAATATTGAGCAGAGGCAAACTGTCTTCAGAGATTTAGCTCTTAAGTGCTTTGTTGCAGTCTCTTAATGAATAAGTCTGATTGAAGAGGCATAAATATATCTTGTGTCTTCTTTTAAATGTCTCTAACACATTAAATGTCTATAATACATTCACATACATAATCAATAAATGTCAAAACAGAGATAATAGGCAAAAATTCTTTTGCCTCAAAGTAATAAACATAAAACTAAGAAATACCAAAAGATCATGGCACCTGGTCCCATCATTTCATGGCAAATAGATGGGGAAACAATGGAAACAGTGAGAGATTATTTTTTGGGGGGGTGCCAAAATCACTGCAGATGGTGACTGCAGCCATGAAATTAAAAGATGCTTGCTCATTGGAAGAAAAACTATGACCAACCTAGATAGCATATTAAAAAGCAGAGACATTACTTTGCCAGCAAAGGTCTCTCTAGTCAAGGCTATGGTTTTTCCAGTAGTCGTGTAGGGATGTGAAAGTTGGACTATAAAGAAAGCTGAGCACCGAAGAATTGATGCTTTTGAACTGTGGTTTTGGAGAAGACTCTAGAGTGTCCCTTGGACTGTAAGGAGATCCAACCAGTTCATCCTAAAGGAAATCAGTCCTGAAAAATCATTGGAAGGACTGATGCTGAAGCTGAAATTCCAATACTTTGGCCACTTTGATACGAAGAACCAACTCATTGGAAAAGACCCTGATGCTGGGAAAGATTGAAGGCAGGAGGAGAAGGGGACGACAGAGGATGAGATAGTTGGATGACATCACCAACTTGATGGACATGAGTTTGAGTAGGCTCCAGGAGTTAGTGATGGACAGGGAAGCCTGGAGTGCTGTGGTCTGTGGCGTCACAAAGAGTCAGACACAAGTGAGTGACTGAACTGAACCAAATAAACATAACATAAAAATACAGCATAACTAAGAATATAAAATAAAATTAAAATATGTTTTGATAAATATGTTAGGAGGCAGGCAAAAATAAAATTAAAACTGGTATTACAGGCATTTTACAATAAGAAACCAATAAAACTTCAGAGATCAGTCAAAAGTGTGCACAGAGAAAAATGAATTAATATGTATATATCATTGTATAAGAGAGAATGTGAATGAAGGAAAGGAAGGAAGAAAGAAAGAAAAAAGGAAACAAGGAAAGAAGAATATTCATATGTCAGTGTAGGAAAAGAAAAAACCTGGATAAAGCCTAAAGGAATGAGTATTTAATGTTTTGGTAAATAGTCACAGTGTAACGTCAAGAATATAAGAATGTATGTAAGTCTGTAAATGCATGATTCTTATTATGGCTCTATAAGCAAATAATATAGTTTTTTAAGTAGGAAAGAAATACAGTAAATTAACTATGGCAATACTCTTGGTGAAATTATTAGTAATCACCATTTTTATGCTCTAAAATGTATTTTAAATGTTCTATGATTAATAATCTGTCTCATATCACTACCGATATAGCACTGGGATGAGCACTGAGAGATGTAATGATGAGCAAGAAGAACAACGAAAACGAGAATCCAAAGAAAATTTCAAAGAGAAAACCAATAAACTTAAAAAGAAAAACAAAGTGTACACACAACAGGATGGGTCACTTTGGAAAACACTGTTAGGCAAAAGAAGCAGAAATTAACTCACAGTTCTGTTTATCCAAAAACATACTACAACGGTTTGCAGTCTTAAGAATCAAAATGTGGTTTCCTGAAAGAACAGAGTGGTAGGAAAGAAAATCAGCAGGAAAGCGATATAGGAAAACGTTCTGGGTTGATGCAAATGTGTTACACCTTGTTTGGAAGGGGATTACCAGGCAGTATATAATTCCCTGGTGGCTCAGAGGTTAAAGCGTCTGCCGCCGATGCAGGAGACCTGGGTTCGATCCCTGGGTTAGGACGATCCCCTGGAGAAGGAAATGGCAACCCACTCCAGTTCTTGCCTGGAGAATCCCATCGGCAGAGGAGCCTGATGGGTTGCAGTCCACGGGGTCACAAAGAGTCGGACACGACTTACTTACTTACTATACAATTTTTGGCAGAACATCTTAAGTCTATTTTCTCAGTCCGTGAATGTGAATTGGCCTTATTTGCTTTAGTCGAAAAAATGAGGCAGAGGAACTTCCCTGGTGGTCCAGTGGTTAAGAATCTGCCTGTAGAGGCAGGGGACACAAGCTTATCGCTGGCCCAGGAAGATTCCACATGCCATGGGGCGACAAAGCCTGTAGTCACAACCACTGAGCCCCTGCACTGCAACTGCTGAAGCGCAAGAGCTTTCCAGCCCTACTGCCACAAAGAGAGGAGCCACGCACCTGCAACTGCAAGAAGTCCAGCGCAACCGTAAATAAATGGATGAGTGAGACGGCAAGGACACGACGCCGCTTCTGAGCCTAGACTTCCAGAGACATTACCTGATTTAGCCAATTGGATCCAGGACTACTATCTCATTTACTCTGGGGATGAGCAACTTTTCACACCAGGAGTGACGGGACAAAGCCAGCCCAAAGGGCTTCTCAAGGTCTCTTGACCGCAGAACACAACATAATGTTCTCTTAGTCTTAAATCTGGAAGGGATGAGCTCTGAAGTAAACCATTTAAGTGTATTATTCTCAGCTGCCCATTTTAATAATAGATGAGAGAGAGCCGGCCTTTCGGGTCTGGCTTATAGTCTCATGCCAGAATAGCCTCATTCATCAAAGTTACAGCTTTCGGGTATGATGATATCAAAGGGGATGTGTGGGCCCCGTGGCAGAGCCATGAGCACATTTCGTTGAAGGGATCCGCCAACAGGTGTCAGAAGTGTTCAATGTGTAGCTCTAGCATTCACTCTTCTTGCCTGGGCCTTGGTAGATGTTTATAATTCCCCAAATTGATGTGATAGAAACACTATCCATCTGGAATCAAGCAGACTTGGGTTTAAGTCTGGCTCTGAGGAAAACTGTAGCTTCACTCAAGTGTATTAACTTCTTGGAACTTTTGTTTTCTCATTTTTACACTGTTGGAAAATTCTTCATAGGGTTACTTTAAATAGTTAATTCCAGTCAATGAATTAAGTAATAAAAGTCATCAATGTATAAGACAGATGTCTAACACATTACACCCTCAGTAATGTCAGTGATCTTCCACCTAGAAGGCAAAGATCACGCCTCTCCCATCGTTGTTCTCACCGATCGACCAAATGTGTGTGTTTATGTTAATTGCTCAGTCGTGTCCGACTCTGCGACTCCATGAACTGTAGCCTGCCAGGTCCTCTGTCCATGGAGTTTTCCAGGCAAGAATGCTGCAGTGGGCTGCCACTCCATCCTCCTGGGGAGCTTCCCAGCCCAGGATTGAACCCAGGTCTCTCGCATTCCAGGCAGATTCTTTTCCATCCGAGCCACCAGGGATAGAACAGAAGGTATTCGATAAATAATAGAAAAAAAAACTGCTGTCTCCATTTCCAATATTGATAGACTCATTTGAACTTGAGAGGTTTTTAACTTTCATCTTCATGAATCTCTTACTGATTATAAAATAAGTCGGATGGAGTTTCACCTTAAACTCTAACTGGACAAGCCACTGAACCTCCATCACGCTATAACACGTCCAGGATATTTATTGTCATTGAATAGTAAAACCGTCAGCCTCTGAGAACACTATAAATGTTTTGTTATAAAGGAAAAATTATCTTATAGTTTTCTGGGCAGATAAGTATCAGCAAGAGATGGTTTACAAAAATAAAGAAAAGACGTTTTTTCCAAATATATTACCTTGTATAAAATAAAAAACTAATGAGAACCCATGGTATAGCACAGAGAACTCTGCTCCGTGATCTCTGCTGACCTAAATGGGAAGGAAATCTAAAAAAAGAGTGTATATATATATATATATATATATATGTATGGCTGATTCACTTTGCTGTATAGCAGAACAATGTTATAAAGCATATGATATGTGTAAATTTATATAAATATATAATATATAAATATAATATAAAGCATATAAAGTATAAAACATTATACTCCAATAAAAAATAGAAAGAAAACTTAAATATGCTTTGAAAAACAGACTAGAATTCATCCTGTCATAGAGTCTCCTACCGTGATAGTCTCATTTATCAAAGTTATGGATTTAGATATGAAAATATCCAAGAGAATTTGCAGGCCTCTCGTAAGAAGCCCTGGTGGCTCAGACAGTAAAGAATCTGCCTGCAGTGCAGGAGACCTGTGTTCAGTCCCTGGGTCAGGAAGATCCCCTGGAGAAAGGAATGGCTACCCACTCCAGTGTTCTTGCCTGGAGAATTCCATGGACAGTAGAGCCTGGTTCGCTATAGTCCATGGGGTCACAAACAGTTGGACACAACTGAGCAACTTACATACATAAGAAGCCAATTGTGTGTTACTTAGTCATATGCATATTATGGTAGAAGAATACCCCAGTCCAGCAGGCAGAGCAGAGTAAGGCAGAAGAGCTGCTAGGCTAGCATTTTTCAAAGACCTGGGCCCCTGAGACCAGGAATCCTTCCATACCTCCCACCTAATGTCCTCTCCCTGCTAGTAGGAGTATAGCTGATAACCATGGGGATAAGGAAGGATGATGCTAACTACACAAATTAGGCCAGATTTAAGATTCATGGACTCATCTTTCTCGCATAATTTTGGTGGTCACAATGAGTAAATCAATTTATTTGATCTGAAACAAATCAATTTACTTTTCTGATTCTCAATTTCCTCAAATGTAAAGGAAGGGAGGAAACTAAATGAACTATTTAGCAATGGATCAATTCTAAAGCCTTTTATGATTCATTTTCATCTTTTTTTCACAGCTCCACGTTCTTCAAATGGAACCAATTCTTTATCTACAAAAGCAGACACAGCTGCCAGCCACAGACAAATAGTTGCAGGCGGGCTTAGAAAGGCAATTGTAAGACCATTTCTTCTTGGCATCAGCTAGCCAATCCCATCAAGAAATTCCAGCTGCCACATTTCTCAGAACCCAGCTACTGTTCCCTTCAGTAACTTCAGTCCATTCTGAAATTCTGGGCTTTGTCCACACTTCTGTTTTCTCTTAGGTTGGTCACTACTCTTTTTGCCTCTGGCTCTTTCTTCCAGGTTGCACTTAAAAACTATTTGAAAGCTCTGAGTCCACTATTCAGGAACAGCTGTTAATGAAAACAATCTGAGTTGACGCTGATTCTGTTCTGCAGCAGTGATTTAGCTGAAACTAACTTCTCGCCCCACAATTATGGGCTTGCCGCAGTCATCCTGTGAGGCTTGTGTCTGGCAGGGGAAGGGACGTGGACAGAACAGGAGAGGATGCGGAATAAGCCAGCAGCCCCTGGATGACAGGTCTCCCCAAGAGAGCCTTCCCCAGCTGGAGCCAGCTAAGCCAAGCCTTTCTGCTGACAAACATGCCTGCTTCCAACCATGTGTCTCTCGACATGTTGTTTGAAATAACCTGCAAGGCATCTCTGTGGTCTCATTTCTCTGAGGACCTCCGGGGAAGCTGGCTTTCTTGGGGACTGTAAAATTGATGCCATTCTCCTGTTTAAAGGCTCTCAAAGATTCCCTATCACCTAAAGACTAATATGTAAACTCTTATAACAATATCTTACAGGCTTGTTGTAAAATTAAATAATTAAAATTAAACAGTATATTAATATGCCATAGTGAGTAGGAATACACAAGAATTACTAGCTTCTTTCACCTTCTTCCTAACCTGATCCAATCCTTATCAATTTTATAGGCTTATCTTCTACTACTCTCGTCCCTCATGTTAGTTATCCAAACTACTTGAAGTCTCCATTTTTCAAATTCTGTATCTTTGCACAAACGATGACTCGATCTTGAAACTGACACTGCCCTTTCCTTGTTGGGACAGAATTCATTCTTTAGCACTTTAATGACACCCTCCCTGTCTGTCAAAAACAGATACTCCCCCCACCCCTTGCAGGCCACCACTGGTCCTGATGCAGCCCCACTACTGTGGGGCCAAAATTTTGTCATTAATGATAATGTTGATAATAGCTGTTGTTCCTTAAACGCCTGTTATTTATCAGAAACTGAATGGCTTGTTCATTTTACAAACATTATCCTTACTCTTCAAAATCATCCTACAATTGTTGATATTTAGCTTCCATTTCAGATGAGATAAATGAAGTTAAAAGGGGATTGTGTTGCCATAATATACAGCCTACTTTCTTATTTGTCTTCTTGTCTAGACTGTGCTTAAATAATTGTATAAGAGAGCGGGCCCTCAATAAATGACTCCTCGATAAAGTTGAGAAGGATGCAGAAAACTCTCCTCCTTGGCCCATGATTCTTTTCTTACCCACATCAGGGTTCTTCTTTTCCTTTAAAGACATGTTTCTTTAACCTAGCAGTGTTTCAGTACATATCAAAGAATTACAGAGGACCTTGATAGATAATTCAAGAAAAAAATTTATTTTTGTAAATCTATTTACATTCACATGCATTAAATAAATCATAAACATTATAACACTGTGTTCTTTGTGATCCTGACACAATCCCGTATCTCTCTGTTAGAATCGTCAATGCATGGAATAATTGATCTTTTTCTCCTAAGCACCCAACTAACACCACGGCTGGTCTAAAGTAAACATGCGATAAATGCATATGATCTTTAAACAGATTACAATAAGCAGCTTTAGGAGTTATCATGTGGATCAGTCAGCTCAGGATGCTTAAACAACAGACGTTTATCTCTCATAGCTCTAGAAGCTGGAAGTCGAAGATCAAGGGGCCAGCAGATTCTGTTTCTGGTGAGAACCTTCTTTCTGGTTTGTATATGACTGCCTCCTCTTTGTTCTCAGAGGGCAAATGGAGAGAGACAGAGAGTGCTCCGGTCTCTCTTTCTCTTTTAAGGACACTAATCCTACCATGGGAGCCTCCCTGTCACAACCTAATTTAAGTCTAATTAACTTCCAAATGTCCAACTTCCAAATACCATCACAGTGGGGAACAGAAGTTCATATATTAATTGAAGACACAATCACTCAAATTATAATACCACTGTGCTGCCTCTGCTATGATCCCTCTAACCACAAAGAAAGCAAAGATGGGAGCCAAGGTATTCCCCCCTTAGAAACAGACCATTACCCAGAAATGGATGAGAAAAACTAGTTTTATATTATAAGATTCCACTTGTAACTGACATTCTCTTCCATCAGGGAGGCTAATATGCCCCTTGAAGAACCACTAATTTAAGCTGACCTCCCAAGGGAAGGAACAATCTTTGTGGTCAGAGACAACACTCTTGACAGGGGCAGAAAGGGGCATCATCCCAAACCAGCTTGGGGCTTCCCTGGTGGCTCAGATGGTAAAGAATCTGCTTGCAATGTAGGAGACTGGGTTCAAGCCCTAGGTTGGGAAGATTCCCTGGAGGAGGGCATGGCAACCCACTCAAGTATTCTTGCCTGGAGAATCCCCATNCAGAAAGGGGCATCATCCCAAACCAGCTTGGGGCTTCCCTGGTGGCTCAGATGGTAAAGAATCTGCTTGCAATGTAGGAGACTGGGTTCAAGCCCTAGGTTGGGAAGATTCCCTGGAGGAGGGCATGGCAACCCACTCAAGTATTCTTGCCTGGAGAATCCCCATGGACAGAGGAACCTGGTAGGTTACAGTCCACGGGGTCACAAAGAGTTGGACATGACTGAGCGACTAAGCACGAACCACAAGCCAGCTCTGCCTGTTGTCCCTTCTTTGTTTTATTTCAAGAGGTTTGATTCTATTTTCATCTGGCATAGAAACTGGCCTTTAGTGTTTGCCGCTTATCCTGAAAGGGAAGGGTCTCACTGTCTATTTGCCTTGTAATAGTTACACAATTGATTCACAAAATCTTCATGCTGCTCAACATGACAGATGAATCATTTGCTTCGAAAATTACAGGGACCTTTGGGGTCAGGCAGTCTAGGTAAACATAGAGAGTCTCCTCCAGAAACACAGAGAAATGCAGGCAAGCAGCGCCTGGCTTTGGGAGCCATCTCCATAGGAGTGGTCAGTGCCATCATCTTCTTACAACCCTCAAGGGACTGGGGAATTAGTGTGCCCAGGCCAGCATATGGTGCATATCTTATTAACCTAATTGCAGGACTCCAGTAAGCCGCTTTCAAGATAATTTGGGCCCCTGTGAATAGTCATCCCTCTTCCCAGCCCCTGCTCAGCCCTGGAAGGGATGATGCGTGCACATCTCCTCTGCCCAATGAACTCCAAAGAAATCTTGCCAGTGTTGTTTATAATATCTGCAAAATCCTTCTGTAAATAATACCCAGGCCACACAGCAGGTTGAAGCCAAGAAGCTCAGTTCTGCCTGTCAGCTTTCCCCCAAGTTGTTATCTTTGCAGTTGGAAGGGAAGAAAGACTCCTGCCCCGAACAAAAGATTCACAGCAGTCTTAACGTAGACATTTTATGGTCGTTTTATGGAAAGTTTGTTTTTTTTTTTAATATATTTTCAAGGATAAAGTGAATGCAGCTGCTTTACCTGGAAACCTATGCTGGTCAGTGACAAGTGGGAAAAAAAAGAAGAATGATAAAAGCAGGCCTACTTTACAAAACACACATGCAACTTGGTCTCTATTCAGGCAAGGACCACCCTTCCCAATCTCAATCCCTGTCTCTCCAACCCTCCCAACCACGAATACTAACATTTGGGGGAGACTCTTTAGCTAACAGTGTCCTGGGGAACATCTGGTCTGGAAAATCAGAACTGTATCTTTAAGATACAAAAGAGAGGTTTCCTTCAACCTTCAGAAGTATTTGTGACTAACTCCTAAGTAAAAAGGAAGATCTAAAAAGAGCATTTCAATGCTCATAGGTAGAGGAGAAAAGGGAACACAGGGGAATCAAATAATATTTATTATATAACTACTTGTGAAAGTAAAGATCACCCAAAAGAAAAGAAGTAAAGGCTATTTATTCATAGCTCGTTAAAGCATAGGAGTCAGCTACCACCACTTGTGTTTGGTAAAGACTCAAAAGCTGGCGGAGGAGAGGCTTCCCTGATGGTCTGGTGGCTAATCCCTGTACTCTCAATGCAGCAGGCCCCAGGATGGATTCTTGGTCAGAGAATTAGATGCCACATGCCACAGCTAAGAGTTTGCATGCCACAACTGGAAATCATGTATGCCACAATGAAGACGGAAGATCCTACATGCTGCAACTAAGACCCAGCACAGCCGAATAAATAAATATTCTTTTTTAAAAAAAAGCAGGCATAGAAAAGTGGGAGAAAAGGAAGTTCATTAGAAGTTGTTGGTGTAGAAGTTGGAGACGGCTAACAAAGTGGATGCATTCTCTGTGTTTGATTGGGAAGCGTATTTGGCTTTCCCTGGTTGCTCCTGAGTTGGACGCGGAGGCAAATAATAGGAGAGATGGTATTTACTGAGCAAAGTCTGACCCTTGTGGATTGACTGCTGCAGAAGCTATGGTTTGACACCCTGGAATGGTTACTGAAGAGCTTGCGAGTCAAGGCTCTATTGTTTGACATTTTTTTCCACTTGCCCTGCCATGTCCTAGCTGTCATACGAAAGTGAAAGCTGCTCAGTCATGTCCAACTCTTTGCGACCCCATGGACTACACAATGGAGCATTCCAAATCCATGGAATTCTCCAGGCCAGAATACTGGAGTGGGTAGCCTTTCCCTTCTCCAGGGAATCTTCTCAACNATTGTTTGACATTTTTTTCCACTTGCCCTGCCATGTCCTAGCTGTCATACGAAAGTGAAAGCTGCTCAGTCATGTCCAACTCTTTGCGACCCCATGGACTACACAATGGAGCATTCCAAATCCATGGAATTCTCCAGGCCAGAATACTGGAGTGGGTAGCCTTTCCCTTCTCCAGGGAATCTTCTCAACCCAGGGATCAAACCCAGGTCTGCCGCATTGCGCAGATTCTTTACCAGATGAACTACAAGGGAAGCCCAAGAATACTGGAGTGGGTAACCTATCCCTTCTCCAGCGGATCTTCCTTACCCAAGAATTGAACCAGGGTCTCCTGCATTGCAGGCGGATTCTTTACCAGCTGAGTTATCAGGGAAAATATTCTCTGTTTATACATACACTCTCTCATACCAAGTGACAAGTACCATCATTTCATTTCATCTTCACAACAATACTCTAAAAAGGACATTGTTTCACTGTCTTTCAAAAGAACAAACTGAGGCAAGTTATCCAAGGTTCCAGGGGTTGTTACTGGCAGAACCAAGTCTTAGGTGTTAAGAAATCTGACTCAGAAATCCTACAGTTGTAAAGTGGTATCACATTGTGACTGTGATTTGCATTTCCCTGATGACTAACGATAATGAACATTTCTTGATGTACTTATTAGCCATTTTTATATCTTCCTTGGAGAAATACCTTCCTTTCTAGGTGTTTGAAAATTTTCAGTTGGATTATTTGTCTTTCTGTTAGTGAGCTGTGAAACCTTCTATTAGTCCTTTATTTATTCTAGATACAAATCCACTATTAGCACATGATTGAAAATAATTTCTCCCATTCTGAGGTTTCATTTTTCACTTCTTTAATAATCTCATTTGAAGCACAAAATTTTTAACATTGATGAAGTGCAACTTAACTATTTTGATGCTCATGGTTTTGATGTTATATCTAAGAATCTTTGCCAAATTTGAAAGCATGAATATTTATCCTTATATTTTCTTCTAACAGTTCTATAGTTTAAACTCTCATACTTAGTTTTTAATCTGTTTTGAGTTGATTTGTATATACCCTGTGAGGTAAAGTCCAACTTCATTCTTTTCTATGTAGTTATCCAGTAGTCTCATTCTGTTTGCTGAAAAGATAACATCAATAGCCTTTTCTCATTAATAGTCTTAGCACCTTTGTTTAAGATCAGACTACCATAGATTTATGAGTTTATTTCTAGATTTTCAACTATATCTTCCTTGGAGAAATACCTTCCTTTCTAGGTGTTTGAAAATTTTCAGTTGGATTATTTGTCTTTCTGTTAGTGAGCTGTGAAACCTTCTATTAGTCCTTTATTTATTCTAGATACAAATCCACTATTAGCACATGATTGAAAATAATTTCTCCCATTCTGAGGTTTCATTTTTCACTTCTTTAATAATCTCATTTGAAGCACAAAATTTTTAACATTGATGAAGTGCAACTTAACTATTTTGATGCTCATGGTTTTGATGTTATATCTAAGAATCTTTGCCAAATTTGAAAGCATGAATATTTATCCTTATATTTTCTTCTAACAGTTCTATAGTTTAAACTCTCATACTTAGTTTTTAATCTGTTTTGAGTTGATTTGTATATACCCTGTGAGGTAAAGTCCAACTTCATTCTTTTCTATGTAGTTATCCAGTAGTCTCATTCTGTTTGCTGAAAAGATAACATCAATAGCCTTTTCTCATTAATAGTCTTAGCACCTTTGTTTAAGATCAGACTACCATAGATTTATGAGTTTATTTCTAGATTTTCAACTCTATTCCTCTGATCTTTTTTATTCTTTTGATCTTTATGTCTGCCTTCATGCCATTCCCAAATTATCTTGATTATTGTTGCTTTGTAGAAAGTTTTGAAAGACCTCCCACTTTGTTCTTCTTTTTTGAGATGGTTTTGGCTATACTTGGTCCCTTGCAAATCTATTAAATACAAGAATTTTATTTTATTTTTTAATACAAGAATTTTAAACTCAGCTTTTAAATTTCTACAACGTCACATGAGATTCTGGTAGAGATTGTGTTGAATCATAAATTGGTTAGGGGAATATTGCCATTACTAACAATATTAGGTCTTTTCATCCATGAACATAAATGTTTTCCATTTTTTAGGCCTTTTAAAATTTATTTCAACAGTGCTTTGTAGTGCTCAGAGTATAAGTTTTACACATTCCTTGTTAAATTTCTTCCTAAGTATTTTATTCATTTTGATGATATTGTGAATATAATTGCTTTCTTAATAACTGATTTTGTACATTAATCTTATATCCTGCAACCTTGCTGAACTCATTTTTTAATTCTAGAAAAATTTCAGTGGCTTCCTTGGGATTTTCTACATAAAAGAGCAAGTGATTTGGGTTCCCCAATTCTTTCTTTACTGCATAATTTTTCATTAAGTGAATATTTTCTAAGAAAATATTTTTATTTAATTAACTGATTTACACTAGAGTTTTTGATATCTATTTCAGCGGTTGCTCTAGGATTTACCATACACGTTTTGTCAAACTCAGCTTCAGATTTATACAAGCTCAAGTGATACAAAGAAATGCTACTCCAAATGGCTCCATTCACTGTGCCTCCTTTTGTGGTATTATTTTTATACACAGTTCAGTTCAGTTCAGTTCAGTAGCTCAGTCGTGTCCGACCCTTTGCGACCCCATGAATCACAGCACGCCAGGCCTCCCTGTCCATCACCAACTCCTGGAGTTCACATTATATCTATTAATATTACTAGTTTTCTTGGGCTGCCATAACAAATTACCACAGATTGAGTGGCTAAAGCAACAGAAATTTGCTCCTAGCTCTGGGGGGTTAGCAGTCCAAGATGAAGGTAGTTTGATTTGGTTTCTCCCCAGGCCTCTCTCCATGGCTTACAGTTGGCTACCTTCTTCTTCCCTCTGTGCACACACAACTCCAAGGTCTCATGTTGTGTCAACTTTCCTCTTCTAGTAAGGACATCAGTCAGATTAACTTGGAACCCACGCTAACGGTCTCATTTTAACTTAGTCACCTCTTTAAAGGCCCTATCCCCAAATATAAAGTAACGTTCTGAGGTAACAGGGGTTAGGGTTTTAACATATGAAATTGAGGGGACACAATTCATTTCACAACAGCCATGTAAACCATGCCCCACTCTATGTTGCCCATCAAGCTCCACTTCAACAGTCTATACTCCAAAGTGTAGTTCATGTGATCTTTTAAAAAATGGAAATTTAATGAAAACAATGGACATGCACAAAACCTTTACACAATTCTATTTACTTTTGGACCAAAATATGACCATCACAACCTCTGTGCTTGCCAGTATAGTATAGTGTTTACCTGAGCCGACTCGGAAGCCTACTAGGTTAAAGTCTGAATCTCCCTATCTATCTGTGCTTACCTTCATAAATTAGCCATTTCATTTCTCTTAGTCTCAGTTTCTTCATGCATAAAAAAAATAGCTTCTACTATAGCTTGGAATAGTTGTGAAACTTCTTTGGTAGGGATTAAGTGAGATAGTCCATGGAAAGTGCTCTCTTGTTCAGTTGCCTAGTCATCTCCGACTCTTTGCAACCCCGTGGACTTCAGCATACCTGGCCTCCCTGTAAAGTGCTTAGCACAGAGTAAAAGCTGAAAAATTATCACGTATTAGTATTTAACTCTATACTGACTTTTCTTATTTTGTACTTCCCTCTTCCCTATTTCTACAGTCCCACCACCCTCGTCTTGTTTTAATCCTTACAATATCATGTCAGAATACATCCTCGAATATCATATAAATGGAATTTTATAGTGTGCAACATGTTGAGGCTGGATTCTTCTATTTACTATAATGCACTGAAGATTCAGTCAGGTTGTCCTGCATATCAGTAGTTTCTTCATTTGTCCCATAGGCAATATTTTCATTGTAGGTTGTACCACAATTTGTTTGCTCATTTATTCACCGAAGGTCATTTGGGTCAAATCATTGTTTGGTGATTATGTGTAATGCTACTAAAAACATCTAAAAATGTTTATATACAAGTTTTTGTGTGAACATAAGTTTTCATTTCTCTAGTATAATTATTTAGAAGTAGAAATGCAGGCCCATATGATAGGTGTGGGTTTAACTCTATAAGAAACTGTCAAACTTTTCCTGAGCGTAACAATGTACTATTTTTTATACCTACCAGCAAGGTGTAAAAGAGTCCCTATGAATCTGTATTCTAACCAGCACTCATGTCTTAACTTGAATTTCTTTAAAGACTAATAATTTTGAACACTTATAATATGCTCATTTGCCACTTAAAGACCCCTTGCGGTGAAGTGTCTCCAACTATTTTGCCCATTTTAAAAACTAAGTGATTTTAAAATTTTATTTTATTTATTTAAGTGATTTTAAAATTTAATTTAAAAATTAAGCTATTTTCTCAGTCGTGTCTGACTCTTTGCAACCCCACAGACTACACAGTTCATGGAATTCTCAGGCCAGAATACTGGAGTGGTAGCATTTCCCTTCTCCAGGGGATCTTCCCAACCCAGAGATCAAGCCCAGGTCTCCCACATTGCAGGTGGATTATTTACCAGTTAAGCTACAAGGGAAGTCCAATAATTTTGAACACTTATAATATGCTAATTTGCCACTTAAAGACCCTTTGTGGGAAAGTGTCTCTTCAAATATTTTGCCCACTTTAAAAATTAAGTTATTTTCTCATTTTCCAGATTTGAGAGTTGTTAACATTCTGGGCTTCCCAGGTAGCTAAGTGGTAAGAAATCTGCCTGCCAATGCAGGATATGTGGGTTCAATCCCTTGGTCAGGAAGATCCCTTGGAGAAGAGAACAACCCACTCCAGTATTCTTGCCTGGAAAATTCCACAGACAGAAGAGCCTGGCAGGCTACAGCTCATGGAGTCACAGAGTTGGACACAACTGAGCATGCACAGTATGTTCTGATATGCATTTCAAATATTTTTCTTAGTCTGTGGTTTTCTCAACAGGATTTCAAAAAAGCAAATATTTTAAATGTTGATGATATCCATTTTATCATTTTTTATCAATTATGATTTTTGTCTTATATCTGAGAATTGTTGCCTACCTTTTTCCCTGTGTTTTCTACTAAGGGTCTGATTATGCCTTAACTCTTAATTATTCTTTCTTCTTCAGATCATATTTCACTCTTTCAGGGAAGCCTTCTCTAACTTCCCAGAGAAGATATGATCCCTGTGTTATATATCTTTAGAGCATTTTAAACATCTTTCCCATATTTACTTCAGTTTACAGTTACACGTGTTGTGTGACTATTTGCTAAATATCTGCCATCTTCCAGATTTTTATTGGAATCTACCTTTACCTACCATTATATCACTGAGTCAAATACAGTTTACTTCATAGAAATTGAATGAATAAATGAACAGAATAAGCAAATGTGTGTCACTGTATACCACGAAAAAGTATATTAAGAGAAAGTGCTATCATTCTATGTCCTCCAGGTACTTGAGCTCAACAATTTGTCATGAGGGAATGAGGTCAAGCTGAAGTTATTACCACATATTTGCTCCAGGGTCCGTTCTAGAGGATAAAATATAGGAAGAGGGCCAACATTAATGTAGGATCTATTACGTCTCAGGCATTTTATGTAAAAAAAAAAAAAAAAAAAATGAGGCTCAAGGGTGTTAACCTTGACCTTGAACAGTGTCACTCTTCTAAAGAACTGAGAAACTCGGATATAGCCTGAAGTTTGAATCCACACTTGATACTTTCTTCCTATTCTGCACTGCCTCCTCACCACTTACCCTCACAAAATAAAGACTTGAAAGTTATTTTTCAAAAACTTATGTGGTTGTCACAAGGTACGAATCCACAGGCCTATCAGATGCATCTTGAGAAGGCTATAATTTTTTTTTTCTTTTGAGATATTCTTTCAGAAGATAATAAAACAATTTTATACAAAAAGCTCATCCTCTCTTATCTTCTAGGCAAGATGCTGCTATAGTCACCTTGAGTTATCTAATGATGAAAAGACCTGAAAGTTGTATCAAAAGATGACAGAACCTAAATTAAAAAAAAACCTGCTTCTCATAGATGGAATATGAATAAGCTCTTAAACTTTGTATAAATTAATCAGTTAACAAACAGTGTCCATGTTATAGGATGTTTATCAGTCTTATAAAGAAAGAGTATAATGCCCTACACATAATAGAGCTCAGCAAATGAGAGCTTTTCTTTACCCTGCTCAACAGCAAAAGGGGATGCATTCACTGATTAAAAAAAAAAAAAAAAAAGACTAAGAAAAGCCTACACTATGGGAAAAGAGCTATTACCCAGACTGCCCATCTCTGAGCCAGCTCCTACTATCTCAGGGATATATCTGAGTCCAGCAACAAGGAGCCTTCTCTCTCTGGTTGGAAAGATATTATTGCTCAGGCATCTTTGCTGCTGCTGCTGCTAAGTTGCTTCAGTCATGTCTGACTCTGTGCGACCCCACAGACGGCAGCCCACTAGGCTCCCCCGTCCCTAGGATTCTCCAGGCAAGAACACTGGAGTGGGTTGCCATTTCCTTCTCCAATGCATGAAAGTGAAAAGTGAAAGTGAAGTTGCTCAGTCGTGTCCGACTCTTCGTGACCCCATGGACTGCAGCCCACCAGGCTCCTCCACCCATGGGATCTTCCAGGCAAGAGTACTGGAGTGGGGTGCCATTGCCTTCTCTTAGGCCATTCCAATATTCCAGACCTGAGCCTGGTTCATATCCTAGGAATGGTAGAGACTTTAGGTCTTTCCAGGTACGGTTTTTAGACTGGAGGTTCAAGCACTGACTCAACCATGGCTCAGTTCTGTTAAGGGCCAAACCCTCTTTGCATGAGAACACAGCTAGGTTCTCTACATTGCCTACTTTGGAAACACATCAGTTTTGAAGGCACTACCTATAATCTGGCATGAAGATTCTAAGCCAATGCTTCTCAAACATTAAGTGCACAGGATCTATCTGGGAATATTGTTAACAAGCAGATTCTAATTAAGATTAAGTCTGCATTTTTAACAAGCTGTATGGATTACACTTTGAATAATGAATATCTAAGCCACTGGTTCCTAAACTTCAATGAGCATCAGAGTCACCTGAAGTCTAATTAAATGTCAGCCCTACTCCAAGAGTATGTGACTCAGTAGGTTTAGGGTGTGGCTCCAAATTTTTCATTTCTGTTAATTTCTGAACTTTGAATACCTCAAGAACTTCCCAGGTGGTGCCAGTGGTAAAGAACTCACCTGCCAACTCAGGAGACATAAGATATGCAGGTTTGATCCTTGGGTTGGGAAGATCCCCAAAGGAGGGCGTGGCAACCCACTCCAGTATTCACGCCTGCAAAATCTTATGGACAGAGGAGTCTGGCAGGCTACAGTCCATAACATCAAAAAGGGTCGGACATGACTGAAGCAACTTAGCACCCACAAAAACACACTCTAAAACATACCCAGAAAGGCTACTACGGTGCAGAATCTCATACTCACGTGATTCGCCTGAACTGATAGGCCTTGACTTGTACATTGTTCTGGGTTCCTGTGACAACTGTGCTTTCAATCTCATAATTTCTTTGTCACTTTGGTCTTCTACTGTAGTGCCTCAATTTCCTACCCACTGCACCTTCTGCCTATGAGATCCATCTCCTTTGCTTCAAGTCAACAAGTAGGAGGGAGCACAGAGATGGATACTGAACGGTGTGGTTCATTGGAAGGCTGCTTTGCAGACTAGCTACCATATTGCCCCTCTATTCCAACAAACTGGGTCTGACAATACAGTTCATCAGAGACACCACTCATAAAGCACCATCCTATGTTCTGAAGAGGAAGGTTGAAAGGACTCCTAGAAGAGGGACAAGAGAGCTAGTTGTGTCGTATCACCCGCCAAGGGCTCTGACCTGTGTCTCACTCTCACCAAGAACCACCCTCCCCACCACCCCCATTTTTCCATTCTTTCTTCATTTTATCAGTGATCCTGAAACCCAAGTAGAACAGGAGGCACTAAGAGAGGGCATCAGAGGGCAGACAGACAGAAACCACAATCACAGACAACTAGCCAATCTGATCACATGGATCACAGCTTGTCTAACTCAGTGAAACTAAGCCATGCCATGTGGGGCCACCCAGGACAGACAGGTCATGGTGGAGAGGTCTGACAGAATGTGGTCCACTGGAGAAGGGAATGGCAAACCACTTCAGTAATCTTGCCTTGAGAACCTCACGAACAGTATGAAAAGGCAAAAAGATAGGACACTGAAAGATGATCTCCCCAGGTCAGTAGGCATCCAATATGCTTTTGGAGAAGAGTGGAGAAATAACTCCAGAAAGAATGAAGAGACAGAGCCAGAGCAAAAACAACACCTAGCTGTGGATGTGACAGGTGATAGAAGCAAAGTCTGACGCTGTAAGGAACAATACTGCATAGGAATCTGGGATGTCAGGTCCATGAATCAAGGCAAACTGGAAGTGGTCAAACAGGAGATGGCAAGAGTGAATGTCTACATTCTAGGAATCAGTGAACTAAAATGGACTGGAATGGGTGAATTTAACTCAGATGACCATTATATCTACTACTGTGAGCAGAAATCCCTTAAAAGAAATGGAGTAGCCATCATAGTCCACAAAAGAGTCTGAAATGCAGTACTTGGATGCAATCTCAAAAACAACAGAATATCTCTGTTCATTTCCAAGGCAAACCATCCAATATCACGGTAATCCAAGTCTATGCCCTGACCAGTAACGCTGAAGAAGCTGAAGTTGAATGGTTCTGTGAAGACCTACAAGACCTCCAGAACTAACACCCAAAAAGATGTCCTTTTCATTATAGGGGACTGGAATGCTAAAGTAGGAAGTCAAGAAACACCTGGAGTAACAGGCAAATTTGGCCTTGGAATGCGGAATGAAGCAGGGCAAAGACTAATAGAGTTTTGCCAAGAAAATGCACTGGTCATAGCAAACACCCTCTTCCAGCAACACAAGAGAAGACTCTACACATGGACATCACCAGATGGTCAACACCGAAATCAGATTGATTATATTCTTTGCAGCCAAAGATGGAGAAGCTCTATACAGTCAACAAAAACAAGACCAGGAGCTGACTGTGGCTCAGATCATGAACTCCTTATTTCCAAATTCAGACTTAAATTGAAGAAAGTAGGGAAAACCGCTAGACCATTCAGGTATGACCTAAATCAAATCCCTTATGATTATACAGTGGAAGTGAGAAATAGATTTAAGGGCCTAGATCTGATAGATAGAGTTCCTGATGAACTATGGAATGAGGTTCGTGACATTGTACAGGAGACAGGGATCAAGACCATCCCCATGGAAAAGAAATGCAAAAAAGCAAAATGGCTGTCTGGGGAGGCCTTACAAATAGCTGTGAAAAGAAGAGAGGCGAAAAGCAAAGGAGAAAAGGAAAGATATAAGCATCTGAATGCAGAGTTCCAAAGAATAGCAAGAAGAGATAAGAAAGCCTTCTTCAGCGATCAATGCAAAGAAATAGAGGAAAACAACAGAATGGGAAAGACTAGAGATCTCTTCAAGAAAATTAGAGATACCAAGGGAACATTTCATGCAAAGATGGGCTCGATAAAGGACAGAAATGGTATGGACCTAACAGAAGCAGAAGATATTAAGAAGAGGTGGCAAGAATACACAGAAGAACTGTACAAAAAAGATCTTCATGACCCAGATAATCACGATGGTGTGATCACTCATCTAGAGCCAGACATCCTGGAATGTGAAGTCAAGTGGGCCTTAGAAAGCATCACTAAGAACAAAGCTAGTGGAGGTGATGGAATTCCAGTTGAGCTATTTCAAATCCTGAAAGATGATGCTGTGAAAGTGCTGCACTCAATATGCCAGCAAATTTGGAAAACTTAGCAGTGGCTGCAGGACTGGAAAAGGTCAGTTTTTATTCCAGTCCCCAAAATGCTCCAACTACCGCACAAGTGCACTCATCTCACATACTAGCAAAGTAATGCCCAGTATTCTCCAAGCCAGGGTTCAACAATATGTGAATCGTGAACTTCCAGATGTTCAAGCTGGTTTTAGAAAAGGCAAAGGAACCAGAGATCAAATTGCCAATATCTGCTGGATCACTGAAAAAGCAAGAGAGTTACAGAAAAACATCTGTTTCTTCTTTATTGACTATGCCAAAGCCTTTGACTGTGTGGATCACAATAAACTGTGGAAAATTCTGAAAGAGATGGGGATACCAGACCACCTGACTTACCTCTTGAGAAACCTATATGCAGGTCAGGAAGCAACAGTTAGAATTGGACATGGAACAACAGACTGGTTCCAAATAGGAAAAGGAGTACGTCAAGGCTGTATATTGTCACCCTGCTTATTTAACTTCTATGCAGAGTACATCATGAGAAACGCTGGGCTGGATGAAGCACAAGCTGGAATCAAGATTGCTGGGAGACATATCAACAACTCAGATATGCAGATGACACCACTCTTTTGGCAGAAAGTGAAAAAGAACTAAAGAGTCTCCTAATGAAAGTGAAAGAGGAGAGTGAAAAAGTTTCCAAAAGCTCAACATTCAGAAAACTAAGATCATGGCATCCAGTCCCATCACTTCACAGCATATAGATGGGGAAACAGTGGCTCACTTTATTTTGGGGGGCTCTAAAATCATTGCAGATAGTGATTGCAGCCATGAAATTAAAAGACGCTTACTCCTTGGAAGGAGAGTTATGACCAACCTAGATAGCATATTCAAAAGCAGAGACATTACTTTGTCAACAAAAGTCCCTCTAGTCAAGGCTATGATTTTTCCAGTGGTCATGTATGGATGTGAGAGTAGTACTATAAAGAAAGCTGAGTGTAGAAGAAATGATGCTTTTGAACTGTGGTGTTGAGAAGACTCTTGAGAGTCCCGTGGATTGCAAGGAGATCCAATCAGTCTCTCCTAAAGGAGATCAGTTCTGGGTGTTCAATGGAAGGACTGATGTTGAAGCTGAAACTCCAATACTTTGGCCACCTCATGCGAACAGCTGACTCATTTGAAAACACCCTGATGCTGGGAAAGATTGGGGGCTGGAGGAGAAGGGGATGACAGAGGCTGAGATGGTTGTATGGCAAGACCGACTCAATGGACATGCATTTGGGTAAACTCCGGGAGTTGGTGATGCTCAGGGAGGCCTGGCGTGCTGCAGTCCATGGGGTCACAAAGAGTCAGACAGAACTGAGACTGAACTGAACTGAACATGAGGGAAAAGACGGAGGGGGAACAGCACGTGTTCATTTACAAAACTGAAACAAAAGGTGTTCTCTGCCTTTAACCTCTCCCATTCCCTCACCCAGAAGGGCCGCTCCTGAGCCCAGTGCTCAGTTCAGCTCTGAAATGCCCACAGAGACAAGTCACTACAGCACCAGAGACAGCTGCTGGCCACCACTGGGAGATGTGACAGACATTTCCCTCTAGGCTTTTCATGTGGAATCAGTCTTCCTGTCAGATCTGTCTGTTTGCACTTGACCTTTCAGCAAAAGCGTGGAGCTCCGTTAACAAGCCCTTCCTGGAGAGGAAGCGATAAAGCCACTGCCCCAGCTTCCATACTGTGGGCGCGCTACTCCTCAGCACCTCAGGATACCACACGGGGTTCCGTTTCAGGTGCACTTGGGGGCAGGTTTTCTTCATCCTTGACGTACAATTTCAGCTGGAGGTGGGTTTCGCCATCTGAGAAGCATTTCAAACTATAATATTCAGTTCTCTGCTGCCTCTCATTAATATTAATTATACTCCAGTGAGCCTAACGTAGCTGGTAATTATAGAAAAAAAAAAGTGATAAACATCAACTACTTATTTTCCCAACAAACCTTCTCAACCAGTTGATGATTAAATCTTTTCTAGGATCCTGAGCTATGGCACCATCATACCAGTTTTGAAGGGATTATATATTAACAAAACTTATGTTAGTAATTTCTATGAATTATTAATCTTGTAATGAGAAGGCAAATGCCTGTATTTCACCTTTTACATGCCAGGCAGTGCTCTATGTTCCTTATGTATAATATTACCTAAATTCTCACAACAAACAAGTAAATTTGGCACTATTCTTAGTCCTACTTTACAGAGAGATTAAGTACTCTGCCAAGATCTCTCCAGTGCTAGAGGCAGGACTCAGATTCAGACTCTCTGACTTTTTTACCTTTTGCATTTTGCATTTCCCAAATCATTTGCACACAATCTACCTGATTTGAAATGCAGGGAGTATTCCTACAATGTGCAGTTAAGGAAGGTGAGATTGAGAGAGGCAGTGTGATATCTCTGAGTTTTACGCAGGGCATTTCTACAACTAATTCAAACCTTCTCCTTATGAGCCATTTTAAGAGAGTCCAGGATTTTTTGGCCACCACTCACAGCATGTGGGATTTCAGTTCCCCAACCAGGGATGGAACCCATGCCCCCTGCAGTGGAAGCCAGGTGTCTTAAGCACTGGATGACCTGGGAAGTCCTGGTCCAGAATGTTCTGTCTCTCCTCTCCTTTCCAGTACAGGACAGATGTCACGAAACATCAGACCCGACCAAGGCACCCTGCTTCCCGTGAGGGCTGTGTGTGGTTCTGTGCACAGCTAGGGCTAGGAAAGCTCAACAGAATACAATGATTTTTCCCTAAAAGCTTTGAATTTTTGATCACCCAGGGTAGGTGGATACATATATCCATGAGAATTTTCTTTATATTCTGACACATCTATCCCTGGCCGCTCTCTCATAATGTGATTCCACACAGTCTCAGAACCTGCAATGCCCCCCCTCCCCCCATGACACTCTAGCACAAGAAACCAGTCAAAGGCTAAGGGGGGTTGGGTCTGGACTTCCTTGTCCAAATTGCTCAGCCGTGTCTGCCTCCTCAGCCCCATGGACTGCAGCACACCAGGGTTTCCTGTCCTTCACCATCTCCCAGAGTTTGCTCAAACCCATGTCCAGTGAGTTGGTGATGCCACCCAACCATCTCATCTCCTGTCACCCGCTTCTCCTTTTCCTTCGATCTTTCCCAGCATTGAGGTCTCTTCCAATGAATTGGCTCTTCGCATCAGGTGACCAAAGTATTGCAGCTTCAGGTTCAGCATCAGCCCTTTCCTGATTCCCTTCTGTCCGCCTGATGGCCTCCCCTCACTTCCAGTTCATTGATAACACTTAAACATCATTGGCAGCCTTCTTGGAGAACTAGAAAAACCAATGGAAGCCAGCAATGTCTGCCCTCTGAGCCAGACTGGGTGCACCCTTATGCCAGGGTCAAGGCCTGTGACACAAACGGCCTACCCTCCATAGCACTTGTTGCTGATAACCTACCAGATAATTTATCGATTATCTTTGCTATTTATTTCCTCCCCTCTAGTGTAATGCAGGCTCCACAAAGGCAGGGATTTAGTCTTTTTCCGTAACTGACACTACTACCTAAGAGCCCTAGGCACATCCCAAAGGCAAAATACATATAGGAAATTGATAAGTAAATGAGTAAATGAACTTTATGTTACCTAAACCTCCCACAAGCATCTCATATTACTAAAAATTAAACTGAGGACTTCTCTGGTAGTCCACTGCAAAGGGCATGAGTTCAATCCTTAGCCAGGGAATTAAGATTTCGTACGCCACACAGCACAACCAAAAAGAAAATTAAACTGATTATATTTTTGCTAAAGCTACTCACATCCATCTATCCAAGCCAGCCAGCTAGAACAGGCCCAGTATCATCACAGTTACCCACTTCACCAGCCCGCTTATTTTGTCTGCTCACCATAGACACTGCCAGTTCCTACAAACTGGAAACTCATGATTGGATCTTTGACTGAGTCATTACAAGGTTTCCCATAAGTTTTTTTTGCTTCCTCTCTGCATCCATTCAATGCTTGGTTTCTAAAGGAAGGCTCTCCGGCTTAGTCGATGTGATCCTGGATATCACAATAGAAGAAAATGAACTGGCTGCAGGCCTAACATTTGTTTCCAGTAAAGCCCTGCGCAAGTAACAAGGGTAGCTTCAAAGCAAGGGTAGCTGCAGCTGACTGCGTGCATACCAGAGGGATAGTTCCATTGACCAAAGGTAGAGGCAAAAGTACTTCCAAACACAAGCATTTTCTCAGTAGTGCCAGCTTCTCCAAAGTCAAAGGAGTGACTCAGCTGGGCGTGTTTCTGGTGTTTGGACAGAAGATGAGACTGCAAGTGTCTTACTGGAACTGCAGGGAATCCTCCCCTCAGACTGAAGGAGATGAGCTCTGGCTGTGGCTCCCCATGCCTTCTGAATACTGGCATGAACAGTGGTGTCTCCAGGCACAGACACAGGGCTGGCCCCTCCTTATGTACCCTCTGTGCTTCAAAAAAGTGGGTTCTAAGTGTTCTGATGGAAGAAGGCAGGGGCACAGTGGACTCCAATAGAGACATGATACAGCCAGTTCCCACAGCACCACGAATACTCTGGACACGTGAGCTCAGGTACTATGAAAGAAGTGGGGACTAAAAGCAACTCCAAACACAGGCATGGTACTCTCCTCTCCTATTGTGACACCTGTCTTCTGGACAGGTAGGCCCCAGGAGCTCTGACTTCAGGCCAAAAGAATAATGGCTCCAAGCCCAGTTATGGTGCCAGGCCTTCTGAATGCATCAGATGTGCAATGCTCAGGGAGGCCTCAGGTCTTTTGACAAAAGGCAGAAGAGAAGTATCTCCAGATACCAATATGGAGTCCACCCCTCTGTCTAGAAGTGTGCTCTGACCAAGAAGGTAAAGAACTATCTCCTAGAACTTGTTTCTTTTCAGTGGTATTGTCTCCTCCACTAGTATCAGGCATGCTCTGAAGGCTCATGGAGAGATGAGAAGGGAGCCCCAAGCGCTCTGACCATAGGCAGGAAGGAAAGTGTCTCCTGAGACAGGTTTTCTTTCCATAGAGCTGGGCTCTCCAACTGCAGTCACTGCAGGACCTGACACTAAGGCCAAGCCCTCCCCAACATGAGCAGTGGTGCAGGGTGACCCTCTCAGTCCTGGATCAAGCTAAGTGCTCCAGACATGGCGCAGGGACCCAAGGCAGCCACACTGACTCCAGAGCTGTTGCTACTCACAGGAAGTACAGATCCCATGACAGAAAATGGGTGTAGGCTAAAGGCTGGCTCCTGCCCTCGGTACTGGGTATTTTGATAGCAGCCCCAAAGCCAGAAGTAGTGGCTGCACCAGTGAGGAAAACACTTGAAGCGTCACAAAAGGCCAGCTGGGTATTGACAGGGATGCCAGAGGGGAACACAGGGAAGTCAAGAGACTGACAGAACTGTGCTGCTACTGGCAGCCTGGGCCGCAAGAGAGGTTAAGTCTGGAGCTTCTGCTGAGGCTGCTGAGGTTCCAAAAGGGAAAGAGCTGTCACAGTTGGTGGCTTCAGGGTGAGGCCCGTCAGGACACCTAAATGTGGAACACTCTCCTGGGTCAAAGGAAAAGTTTGAAAGTTGTATTTAGGTCACTGACCCACTGGGCAGACAGCTGGTGAAGCCTAGCACTGAAGCAATGCAGCCACTGGGCAGCACATTCTCGGAACAGGAAATTCCATGGCCGACGGAACAAAGTTCTCACTGGAGCCAGGGGGAGACACCTGGAGGTGGCAGCCATGGGACGGGGAGTGGTATCCATATTGATTTCATCAGAGTTAAAGGCAGGCTTGGACGCAGAGGTGTGGCTAGGGAGTGGAGGCAGCTGGGGACGCAGTGATGAAGAACTCTGTAGCGTGGGCCAACAGTACGATGGGGCTGCTGACTGCAAATGCAGGTAGGCTGGGGTGGGGAAGGCAAGCAAACCTGGGAAGAAGTCAAGCAAGCTGAAGCAGAAAAGGCTTGGTGAACACATGCACAAAAGTGGCTCAAAGTGTCCATCCCAGCATCCACTGATAGGAGACTGTGGACTAGGGGTTTCCAACTTCTGGGATACATGCCTAGACTACGAGACCCTAACTCTAGCTTCTTTAGTCAAGTCTTCGCTTTCTGAATCAATTCAGTCAGCACAGTGAGAGAACAGCTCAGCTCTTAGAGTTATTAATATTATGGATGGGGCTGTCCTGGCCTCCCTCACTAACCAATCCCTGGTACCAGTTTACCTCGGTACCCCTCCACTCCTCCAATCCTGGTAGGTTAGGCCTCAGGACACTATATACTCTACACTGGCAATCTGCTAAAGCAAAAGGAAAATCAACATTCTCCAGAAGATTTTTAAAGGACACGGGATCTCATAGCATATTATTAAAAATGTCCAGGATATAATTCAAAATTATTCATCACAAAAAGAACAAGCAAAACCTAACATCCATCAGATACAAAGTATGAAATCAACAAATGTTAGAATGTGAACCAAAGACTTTAAAGAAGCTCCCAAAACCATATTGCAAGATATAAGGACAAGCACTCTTGGATAGAATAGGAAGATAGAACTTCTCAACAAAGAATTAATAGCTATAAAAAGAGTTAAGTTTGAGAACCATAATATAAATTTTAAAATTCCTCATAATGGCTCAATATGAAAATAGAAATACCAGGAGGAAAGAGTCAGTGAACATGAAGACAGATTAAGATAAATTTTCTAGTCTAAACAACAGAGAAAAAGGACAGGGAAAAAATAGGGAGACTCAGAGACCTCCCATCATTTTCATGGCAAATAGATAGGGGAAAATGGAAACATTTTATTTTGAGGGCTTCAAGACCTTGATGCTGGGAAAGATTGAGGGCAGGAGGAGAAGGGGACGACAGAGGATGAGATGGTTGGATGGCATCACCGACTCAATGGACATGGGTTTGGGTGGATTCCAGCAGTTGGTGATGGATAGGGAGGCCTGGCGTGCTGCAGTTCATGGGGTCACAAAGAGTTGGACATGACTGAGCAACTGAACTGAACTGAACCACTGCTGACAGTGACTGCAGCCATGAAATTGAAGGAAGCTTGCTCCTTGGATGAAAAGCTATGACAAATCTAGATGGCATATTAAAAAGCAGAGACATCACTTTGCTTACAAAGGTCTGTATAGTCAAAGTTATGGTTTTTCCAGTAGTCATGTAAGGATGTGAGAGTTGGATCATAAAGAAGGCTGANACTGCTGACAGTGACTGCAGCCATGAAATTGAAGGAAGCTTGCTCCTTGGATGAAAAGCTATGACAAATCTAGATGGCATATTAAAAAGCAGAGACCTCACTTTGCTTACAAAGGTCTGTATAGTCAAAGTTATGGTTTTTCCAGTAGTCATGTAAGGATGTGAGAGTTGGATCATAAAGAAGGCTGAGCACCAAAGAATTGATGCTTTTGAACTGTGGTGCTGAAAAAGACTCTTGAGAGTCCCTTGGAGAGCAAGGAAATCAACCTCGAATAGGAAATCAACCGGAATGAGAGGAAAGAAGTTGCTTACAAATACAGAAAGATAGAACGTGAAAATGAACCCTGTAGTTTTGTATTAAAAATGGAAGTATCAGTATTTAGAGTTTTATCATAGATGACTCATAAGTATGGAAATAAGTGTGTTCGTGTGTGGGCTTGTGTATTTCCTGGTTCCATCTGTGAGAAAGGACTGAGCAGAGAGGACAGCCTAGTCATGATGAATGCAGACAGCACGCAGTTCTTAGTTTCCAAATGCCATTCTTCTATACGAGGATCCTGTGATCCTTAGAAATCACTGATTTCAGATTGGGCTGGAAAAGTTCAGATGAATCTGAAATACCTTTCTGTGCCAGAAAGTAAGGAAATGCTCAAAGAATAGTTGGGTATGTCAACACAACACAGAAGCCTGATTGAAGGTGTGCCCACTGGCCAAATTAGGGGAAATGATTATCAAAATAGTAGTTACAGGTTATTACTTACTGGATAAAATAAAATTCTAGGACTCTGTGGAAACACAAATGAATGCAAACATTTTGTGGTGCATGGGGATGATCCGGAGGGATGATGTGGGGTGGGAGATGGGAGGGGGCTTCATGTTTGGGAGTTCATGTACACCCATGGCAGATTCATGTCAATGTATGCCAAAACCAATAGAGTACTGTAAAGTAAAATAAAGTAAAAATAAAAATTAAAAAAAAAATAAAATTGAAACAAAAATAAAATAAAATAAAAATAACTACATAAACAAGTTAGATGGAAGGAAAATCTATTTTTTCACTAGAATGTGAACTAGTAAATATAGAAGGGATAATGAAATTAGAAAATTGCCACTTGATAACAAATATATAATTAAGTGAATCATGAATAGATTCTAAAACCTATGGGTAAAAGTATGATGAGAATTTAAATATTTACATAGTTTCAAATAATATTAATGAAAAATGGAAAAAATAATAACTTTAATTGAGAAATCTGGAAACACATGCATTTCCCAAGTATCAAAGTTATTATCAGTAACGGGACAGGATAACCGTATGTTCTCACTGGTGAGAACACAATGAAAAGTATATTTACTACATCACTGCTATACAATTTCTGCCCAAAATGTATAATTTTAATCTCAGTTCAGTTGAGTTCACTCACTCAGTTGTGTCCGACTCTTTGCAACCCCATGGACTGCAGCATGCCAGGCTTGCCTGTCCATCACCAACTCCCAAAGCTTGCTCAAACTCATGTCCATTGAGTCAGTGATGCCATCCAACCATCTCATCCTCTGTTGTCCCTTCTCCTCCTGCCTTCAATCTTTCCCAGCATCAGGGTCTTTTCTAGTGAGTCAATTCTTTGCATCAGGTGGCCAAATTATTGGAGTTTCAGTTTTAGCATCAGTCCTTCCAATGAATATTCAGGACTGATTTCATTTAGGATTGACTAGTTTGATCTACTTGCACTCCAAGGGACTCTCAGGAGTCTTGTCCAACACTACAGTTCAAACACATCTGTTCTTCGGCACTCAGCGTTCTTTGTATTCCAACTCTCACATCCATACATGACTATTGGAGAAACCACAGCTTTGACTCTGCAGACCTTTGTTGGCAAAGTAATGTCTCTTCTTTTTAATATGCTGTCTAGGTTGGTCACAGCTTTTCTTCCAAGGAGCAAGGGTCTTTTATTTCATGGCTGCATGTGATTTTGGAGCACCCCAAAATAAAGTCTCACTGTTTCCATTGTTTCCCCATCTATTTGCCATGAAGTGAAGGGGGTGGATGCCATGATCTTAGTTTTCTGAATGTTGAGTTTTAAGCCAACTTTTTCACTCTCCTCTTTCACTTTCATCAAGAGGTACTTTAGTCCCTCTTCACTTCCTACCATAAAGGTGGTGTCATCTGCATATCTGAGGCTATTGATATTTCTCCAGAAAATCTTGATTCCAGCTTGTGCTTCATACAGCCTGGCATTTTGCATGATGCACTCTGCATATAAGTTAAATAAGCACGGTGACAATATACAACCTTGATGTACTCCTTTACCAATGTGAAACCAGTCTGTTGTTCTGTGACCAGTTCTAACTATTGCTTCTTGACCTGCATACAGATTTCTCAGGAGGCAGGTCAAGTGGTCTGGTATTCCCATGTCTTTAAAAATTTTCCAGTTTGTTGTGATCCACACAGTCAAAGGCTTTGACATAGCCAATAAAGCAAAAGTAGATGTTTTTCTGGAACTGTCTTGCTTTTTCAATGATATGACAGAAGTTGGCAATTTGATCTCTGGTTCCTCTGCTTTTTCTTTTTTTTTTTTTTTTT
>SJYX01021779.1:107126-118635 GCA_006410675.1 Oreotragus oreotragus | reverse complement strand
ACTTGACTTCACATTCCAAGATGTCTGGCTCTAGATTAGTGATCACATCCTCATGATTATCTGGGTCGTGAAGATCTTTTCTGTACAGTTCTTCTGTGTATTCTTGCCACCTCTTCTTAATATCTTCTGCTTCTGTTAGGTCCATACCATTTCTATCCTTTATCGAGCCCATCTTTGCATGAAATGTTCCCTTGGTATCTCCAATTCTCTTGAAGAGATCTCTAGTCTTTCCCATTCTGTTCTTTTCCTCTATTTCTTTGCATTGATTGCTGAAGAAGGCTTTCTTATCTCTTCTTGCTATTCTTTGGAACTCTGCATTCAGATGCTTATATCTTTTCTTTTCTCCTTTGCTTTTCGCCTCTCTTCTTTTCAGTGCTATTTGTAAGGCTTCTCCAGACAGCCATTTTGCTTTTTTGCATTTCTTTTCCACAGGGATGGTCTTGATCCCTGTCTCCTGTACAATGTCATGAACCTCATTCCATATTTCATCAGGAACTCTGTGGAAAATGCAAATAAAAACCACAGTGAGGTACCACTTCACACCCACTAAGTGAACTGAAAGTCGCTCAGTCGTGTCTGACTCTTGGTGACCCCACGGACTACACAGTCCATGGAATTCTTCAGGCCAGAATACCGGAGTGGGTAGCCTTTTCCCTCTCCAGGGGATCCTCCCAACCCAGGGATCGAACCCAGATCTCCCACATTGCAGATGGATTCTTTACCAACTGAGCCACAAGGGAAGCCCTCACACCCACTAGGATGGCTACAATTTAAAAAAAAAAAGAATAAGTGTTGACAGGGATGTGAGGAAATTGGAACCACTGTATATTGCTAGTGAGAATGTAAAATGTTTCTGCTGCTACGGAAAAGCCTGGGGGTTTCTTTTAAAGTTAAATATATAATTACCATGTGATCCAGCACTTTTATTCCTAGGTTTATACCCCCAAAATAATTGAAAACAGTACTCAAGCAAGCACCTGTATACACACGTTCATAGCAGCACTATTCACTGTAGCCGAAAGGGATAAACAGTTCAAATGTCCATCAGCAGATAACGAATAAACAAATTCTGGCATATACAAACAATGGAATGCGATTCAGCCATAAAAAAGAAAGAAGTGGGCTTTCCTGGTGGTCTAGTGGTTAAGAATCTGCCTGTCAGTGCAGAGGACATGGGTTTGACCCCTGGTGCGGAAAGATCTTACATGCTGAGAAGCACTGCCATGGGGACTCTGGAACCCAGAGGACTGGGGACTCTGGGACATTCATGGAAGCAGAGGTATGTTTCAGCCACACTCTGTTACCTCCCCCTCTGGGGGCTGGCCTTGCCCCTCTCATTTAGATCCCTTGTGGCTTCCACCGTGGGCTTCCACCAAGTACTTGGCCCTTGGCTGCCTCCTTCCAAAGGCCACTTCCAGTGTGGCAGGAGCCAGGCTGGGGCTTCCAGCAAATGCAATCAGCATGAAGAGACCCTCTCCTCTTTCTTTTTCTTTGAAGCAGATCCTGCTTTATAAACAATTACATTTTTTTTTCCATTTTAAAAATTATTTTTTTCCTGGAGTATTTCTCAGAGCCTTTTATTTTTTTTCCCAACCCCACAATTTACCTTTTATTTTTTTAATTAATTTATTTATTTTAATTGGAGGCTAATTACTTTACAATATGGTAAATATGTATGGTTTTTGCCATACATTGACATGAATCAGCCATGGGTGTACATGTGTCCCCCATCCTGAACCTCACCCCCATCTCCCTCCCCATCGCATCCTTCAGGGTCATCCCAGTGCACCAGCCCTGAGCACCCTGTCTCATACATCGAACTTGGACTGGCGATCTGTTTCACATATGATAATATATATGTTTCAATGCTATTCTCTCAAATCATCCCACCCTCGCCTTCTCCCACAGTCAAAAAGTCTGTGCTTTACATCTGTGTCTCTTTTGATGCCTCACATATAGGGTCATCATTACCATCTTTATAAATTCCATACATAAACGTTAGTATACCATATTAATATTTTTCTTTCTGGCTTACTTCACTCTATATAATAGGCTCCAGTTTCATTCACCTCATTAGAACTGATTCAAATGCATTCTTTTTAATGGAGGATAATCGCTTTACAATATTGTGTTGGTTCTTGCCATGTTAACATGAATCAGCCACTTTCCTTAGAGCTTGTCTGGATGCCCTGGACTTTGGGTCTGAAGCAGCCAGGACTGAAAAATGGGTTCTGCTAGTGGTTTTAAAAGTAACTGCTGACTTCCCTGATGATCCAGTGGTTAAGAATCCACTTGCCAAAGCAGGGAACATGGGTTCAATCCCTGATCCGGGAAGATCCCACGTGCTACAGAGCACCTAAGCCCAAGCGCCACAACTACTGAAGCCCTCTCGCCCTAAAGCCTGTGCTCCCCAACAAGAGAAGCCCCCGTGATGAGTAGCCCCTGCATGCAACTAGATAGTAGTCCTGCTTGGCTCACCACAGCTAGAGAGAGTCCCTCATTGGGTGGGGGTGGGGTGCGGGGAGGCTGTCCTGGGCACCGGAGGACACAAGATAGCACCCTGGCCTCTCCCCATCCCCACTGGCGCATAAAGCATCTCCCACCCCAGCTGACAAACAAAAATATCTCCCAAATGTTCCTGGGGAAATTGGGGGCTGGGAGGCTGGCAAAACGCCCTCCTTGTTAGGACCCTCCTGCCCTCGGGCACTCATGCTGCTGGCTCTCTCCCTTCCTCCGCTTTTGCACTGGAGCTCCTGAGAAGTTAAGATCTCTGAGACAAAGCCTGTCTCCACGATGGCGCTGCCCAGGCTTCCTGGCACCATTCCCACGTGCTCCGTGACGTACGACCCCCTCTTAGGGAGCTCCGACAGCCCTGGGGGACTCAGCTTAATCATCCGTCAGGCTCCCTTTCAAGAGCATGTGCATCGCAACTCCATGCCCCCATCTCCCAGGAGTGAAGTCCCCCCAAACCTCCCCAGACAGACAGAGCCCCCGAGCTCACTCTGCCCTGCTGGACTAAGATGCGGGGATGTGTTCCTGGGGGAACACAGACCCCCAGGAGGCTGTGAAGAGGAATCTGGGGCCTTTTCCTGCTTTTTCTCTCCACTGCTGACCCTCAGTGGAGGGCAACTCCTGGCACCAGTGCCCCAGCCGTCCAAAGGGAAGCTGGCTCGCAGGCCTCTAAGGTCTGCCCCATCCTCGAGTGTGAAACTGAGAATGAAGAAAAACATCATTTCTTTTCTCTCTTCCTTAAAAACCAGCTGAACCTTTATTTTCAAGTAGTTAGAATGTGCCGTCGGGGAAGGCAATGGCACCCCACCCCAGTACTCTTGCCTGGAAAATCCAATGGACGGAGTAGCCTGGTGGGCTGCAGTCCATGGGGTCGCTAACAGTCGGACAGACTGAGCGACTTCACTTTCACTTTTCTCTTTCATGCATTGGAGAAGGAAATGGCAACCCACTCCAGTATTCTTGCCTGGAGAGTCCCAGGGATGGGGGAGCCTGGTGGGCTGCCGTCTATGGGGTCACACAGAGTCGGACACAACTGAAGTGACTTAGCAGCAGCAGCAGCAGCAGAATGTGCCGTACTGGAGAAGGAAATCGCAACTCACTTCAGTATTCATGCCTGGAGAATCCCCTTGAACAGAGGAGCCTGACGGGCTACAGTCCATGGGGTCGCAAGAGATGGACACGACTTAGCGACTAAACCACCACCAGAATGTGCCGTATGTGCAAAGTAAAGGCGCTTCACCAATAGGAACCCATTCACTCTGGCGGCCCCATTTCCCCCAGAGCCCCTCAAGAGCCCCTCCCGTTGGATGTGGAATTAAAATCGGGAGATTCAAGGTCTCTCTGCACATCATAACACGGTTACCAGGGGCCACGTTTCCCGCTGCTTGACCAAAACATAAGAGGAAGCCAGTGTGCTCAGACCAAGAGGAGGAAGACCCAGAGGCGCAGAGATGAGTGGCAGAGAGCGGCCTCAAGCTCAAGCCCCAGCTCCCAGTGCCTTTTTCAAGGCTAGGATGGATCCTTTTCTCTGGGACTTCCGACCCACTCCTGGATCTTCACAACAGACTCACGTTTTGCATCAGACAGTTTAAGTCGGTTTTCATCTGAAAGACAACGCGAGACTGCTGGTTACTGTGAACAAAAGCCCAACCATTCTAGGGAAGAGAGACACTGATGGGCCATCTCGTGGCATCCACGCTTCCCATCGCCATTCTGAAAAGACTCTAAGATGAAGATTTAGGTGAAGTCAGGATGCAGCTCATGAAAGTGGAGGCCTGGGGTTCTCTCTTGCCCTTCAGGAGGGAGCAGAGAAGGAGCAGCTGGATGTCAAAGTCTGGGATGAGGAAGCAAGGGAACCAGGCTCCTCTTCTGGGGGAGGCCTCACCCCAGGCCCCGGGGGTCAGGGGGACATGAGGCAGAATCTGAGCAGGTGAGTCAGAAAAGGCAAAATCACAGGGAAGGTGGTGAACCCCAAGGCGGAGGAGCGCCTGGCTCTCAGTGCCCGGGGTCAGCGCCCAGCTCAGGCAAGGAGTCCAAAGCACAGAGTCAGAGAAGCAGGGCTGGCCCAGCCATCAGACACTCTCCTCCAGCTCCTGCAGTCACTGTCCTCAAAGATATGACCGTTCACATAAGTATTTTCTTCCTGCCTGCTTTCAGGTCAGAAAATCAGGCCATGGACTTGATCCATTCACTCCAATGCCTGGAAGCAGCAGTTGGCAGAAGGGAGCGCCTGTCCTCCAGGTGGACCTCAGATCTGGCTGGATCAGGGCGACACCTGCGCTCTTCGGTGGATGCTGAGCACCTGGCTCCTGGACACAAACCCCTGGTTCACTCGCTGTGTCTGCTGTCCAACCCAAAGCACGTGCTTATTCTTTGACACTTGGTGTTTCATGCATTTATCTGACCAACATTTATTGGAAGTCCTCTACGTCGCAGATATCTATCTGTCAGCACTAGAACAGATAGGAGGAGGGCACCAATTATTCTTATACCAACTCATTTTTCATTGATCCCAGAGGACTTTTTTACTTAAAGACTAAAAGAGAATAATAATAGATGACATGTATTTGGGCTTCCCAGGTGGTGCTAGTGGTAAAAAAAACTCGCCTGCCGATACAGGAGACGTAAGGGACGCCAGTTCAATCCCTGGGTCGAGAAGATGCCCTGGAGGAGGGCATAGCAATCCACTCCAGTATTCCTGCCTGGAGAATCCCATGAACAGAGGAGCCTAGTGGGCTACAAGTCCATGGGGTCACAAAGAGTTGGACATGACTGAGTGCTAAATACCCTCTTTGCCTCACCTCACTCCAGATACACAAAGACCTATAGGGAGGGCGCTATTATTACCTCCATCCTACATCCAAGGACAGTGAGTGGAAGGTTAACTCACCCAAGGTCACATAGCTAACAGGTGATAGAGCCTGAATTTGGAAGCAGACAACCTGACCCTACAGGCTGCATTCCCAAATTCTTCATTATCATGCAGAGGGGAGCTCAGATCCAGCTGGATCAAGGAGATGCCCAAGCTTGTTGGTGGAGTCTGAGGACCTGGCTCTGGGAAACTGACCTTGTTCCATCCCTGTGCCTGCTGTCCAACCCAAAGCGTGATAAGGCTTTGAGCATCACTTGGTGGAAGGAGCCTGGTGGAAACGAGCCCCGGCCTCCCGCAGAGACCCCAACCTTCAAGATTCAGGCAAATGCCCATGGAAATGTCCAGTGGTCACCTCCGTGGCCAATCGTCTGAACTCTCTTTGAAGAAGATGGACTGCATGAGCAATCCATCACGGGCTGCCGGAGCCGCTGGCCACTGGCTCTCCTTGCCTGCACTTATCTCCATAACATCATCCAGTTTTTTAGACTTTTCCTAATTAAGAAAGGTTCCCACCAGCAACAGCAAAAGAAATCCTCACCACCTCTTTCATTATCTCAGCTTTTCTTCCCCTTAATTACTATTGAGCTCCTGGCTGATTAAATTAGTTTGTTGAGGTCCTTTCTGAAATCTTGGGGAAATTATCTAAAAAATCATGAAATCAATTCCCTTACGCTGTTTTAATCTTTTATGCCCTGGGCTCAAAGAAGGATGGGCAGACAAGTGCAGGCCCTCTGAGAAGTGTGCAGCCCTACACTGCTGGCCAGGCTTCCAGGGCCTTTGTGGACCATCTGGGTCAATTTCCTTCCAAGTAAATGAAATGCAAATAAAAATTCCAGCAGTTTTTCAGCTGCCGGCTGCCCAGCTGATTAGCATGACAGAGGCTGGGAGATGAGGCCTGACCCTCTGCACTTCCCCTCATCTCATTAAGTTGTAACTCCGCCGCCGCTGCATTCATGGTGTTTATTGACGCTGAAAGGCGTCTTTATCCAAAACTAGCTAAATTCACATTCAGAGTTTTTACTTGGAAGTCTTGCCTGCTTCAGCCTCCACATGAAAGTGAACCTATTGTGGCAGGCCCATGTGTCCTGCTGATTCTGAAACAATCTGGAGGTTTTCCCAAAAAAAAAAAAAAAAGGTCTATTTCACCGGCTTGTATCCCGCCATCCTCCTCGCCCAGCCTCCAAAGGCGCAGGGGCACCCAGCGCAGAAAGAGGTAGGGGTGCACGTGGGAGGAATGCTAGAGCCAAGTTCTAGGATGCTGGGGGACGGGCCCTTGAGAAGGCTCTCTGTTGGGATGTCTCCTTCAGCTGTAGGTGCCTAGGTGGAGGCTCCATGATTTCTCACGGGCCACTGGCTCCGCAGAGACCTCTGGCTGGGCGAGCGGTTCCCTAACCACATCTCCTGTGTCTCCCTCTTGCAAGAAGAATTTGAAGGGCCGTGTCCCTCTCCTTTGGGCTTCCCTGGTGGCTCTGCATCCACTGTGTGTACTTAGTTGCTCAGTCATGTCCAGCTCTTAGCGACCCCATGGACTGTAGGTAGCCCACTAGGCTCCTCTGTCCGTGGGATTCTCCAGGCAAGAAAACTGGAGTGGTTTGCCATTTCCTCCTCCAGGGGATCTCCCCAACCCAGGGATCAAACCTGCATGGCTGGCACTGTCAGCTGCGTTCTTCACCACTGAGCCACCAGGAAAGGCCCCTGAACGCATTACCCACCTAGGACAACATATGAAGACAGTAGCCTCAGTTTCTTGCCGGGGCTGGGGGTCCTCACTGATTTCTGGCTGGAGTGTTTGCAGGCCTTAGAATGATTCACTCAGGGTCAAGGACTCCCCCGGTTTTCATTTAAACACATTCCTACAGAGGACGTATGTATACCCCCAGGAGTGCATCCACTCGAGAGGAGGTGGAATTCAAAAGGGGAGGCAGTGATTATTACCGATAATTCTCTGGTAGGTTATGGTCAACACTCTTCTTTCTACTGCTGTTGGGTTTGCAGGCGGGAGAGCACTTTGGGATCGACTCTAATGAATAATCTGTGATGAGTGGCTTTTTGATGTGGAAGCAAAACCTGAAGACTCTTGTGGGCAGGGGTTTCTGTGGGTGAAGGGGTGGATGTTCTCCAGTGCCTGCCTGAGACCACTAGCTGCCTAGAAAGCACCTTTTAAAATCAGGTGCACAGCGCTGGCCACCATGGTGCTTTCCAGTCTGCAAATCGATCCTGACCTTCACTTCACAGGTCTGTGCCGAGTATTGCTACAGTTAACAGTCCTCTCTAAAATCTNGAGATAGGGCTTTTAGAAATGAGAAAACTGGGGCTGGAGAAGGTCCAGTGCCCTGCCTCACCTACAGTGCTGGTGAGGATGAATGCTTCCGTATCAGACAGGGCCCCTGTAGTTCTGCACCCTTGATTGCTGTTGTTCAGTTACTAAGTTGTCTGACTCTTTGTGACCCCATGGACTGCAGCATACCAGGCTTCTTTGTCTCCCAGAGTTTGCTCAAATTCAAGTCCATTGAGTCAATGATGCCATCCAACCATCTCACCTTCTGTTGCCCCCTTCTTCTCCTGCCCTCAATCTTTCCCAGCATCAGGGTCTTTTCCAATAAGTCAGTTCTTCACATCAGGTGGCCAAAGTATTGGAGTTTCAGCTTCAACATCAGTCCTTCCAATGAATATTCAGGGTTGATTTCCTCTAGGATTGACTGGTTTGATTTCCTTATTGCCCAAGGCACTCTCTAGAGTCTTCTCCAGCACTACATTTCAGAAGCATCAATTCTTCGGTGTTCATCTTTTTTATGGTCCAACTCTCACATCCGTACCTGACTACTAGAAAAATTTTAGCTTTGACTGTACGGACCTTTTTCAACAAAGTGATGTCTCTGCTTTTTAATACACTGTCTAGATTTGCTACAGCTTTTCTTCTGAGGAGCAAGCGGCTTTTAATTTCATGCCTACAGTCATTGTCTGCAGTGATTTTGGAGCCCAAGAAAATAAAATCTGTCACTGCTTCCACCTTTTCCAGATAGCTAGTTAATCAGCATGTTCTTTTGTGTGAAGCCTAGAAAGATTTCAGAACCTCCTCCTCCACTTTGGGTACTGCCCCCCAAAAACCCCACATAACCATCTTAGTAGTCACCAATGGGTTGATAGGAAGTGGCACAGCTTTTAAATTGACTTAGAACCTTACCAGATGAGATACTAATGTGCTGGCAAAGCCATTGAGACCCTGTAGGAAATGAAGCAGGCAGCCACATCACGCTGCTGCCTTGCTTTGGTGAGCTCATCCATCCATCATGTGTGGCTGCTTTTCTAATAGCACACCAAGGGCCACAGGAAACAGGTGATTGCCTAGTCCAACTGCCTTCCCCAGAGACAAACACCAACAACCCAAGGTCTTATTGTCCTGGAGGGCTGAGCCACTGTTCACAGAATTCGAGTTTTATTTAACTAAGAAAACACATTTTAAAATTGATTTTCTCTCAAAACATCCTTGGGTTTTGTAAATGTACACAGAAAGTAGTTTTCTGAAGTTAAATAACAATTCCCTGGAGAAAGTTCGCAGAGCAGCCTTAAAGTTAAACTAAACTCCATTTCTTTCCACACCACCCAGCTCTCTTCATCATTTAAATTGGGTGAGTTNGATTTTCTCTCAAAACATCCTTGGGTTTTGTAAATGTACACAGAAAGTAGTTTTCTGAAGTTAAATAACAATTCCCTGGAGAAAGTTTGCAGAGCAGCCTTAAAGTTAAACTAAACTCCATTTCTTTCCACACCACCCAGCTCTCTTCATCATTTAAATTGGGTGAGTTGAAGTATGCAGAGTCTGCACCACTGTGGGACAACGTAGGTGCTCAAAATCTCCCCTTTCTATTCTGACCTCCTTTCTTTCTAAGGATCACTTTCTTCCCGCAGAAAACTCTGCAGATAATGGGTAAAGATTTTAAAAGTAGTTAAGCCCAATCTTTAATTAAATTACAAGCAATGTTGTCAAAAATATTTTTAATAGAAAATCTCAAAATTGCAAACACCATGGTTTTAATTATCTGCAGTTATTCCATAGACTTCATTTCTTAAAAACTCTTTCATTTATTCACTGATAGTCAAAAAAGAATTTTAAATGTAAGTATATTTCCTTTAAAAGAAAATATTCAAAGAGATTACCAAAAAAAGACAAAGAATGTAGCAGTCATAGAAAGTTTTACATAATTATATTTGTAAGAACTTAGAAAGCTAAAGGCCAGATTAAAAAAATGGTAAGGTGGACCACATATTCATTACAGAAATTTCTAGTTAAAATGTGTATTTCTAAATATTAATAACAAGTTGGAAAATATTTAAAAATTGTTCAGATAACAAATACATAATTTCACAGCACAGTTAACTCTTACTAACATTTTTATAGAAATTCAGTAATTTTTCTATATGTATTAATATACTTAAATGTATTTATTTTATAAGCTTATGATTTCATGTGTATGTTTTTATGTGTATAAGTAGATACATGCATAGGTAGATGTGCATGTGTATTTACATGCACATACAGTGGTGTGTACCTGTGAGTGTGCGTATGTACATGTATTATGTGTACATGTATGTGTATATACATTGCACTTTTGTATAATCATTTGTATATGTGTGTACATGCCATGTATATATTAGGGTATGTGTGTGTTTCTGTATATTTATCAATATGTGTATATATGTCTTTGTTTATTCAAATATATGTATGGGTACATGTGTCTTTATATATGTGGTTATCTTTGTGTATGAATGCATGTTTGTGTTTGTATGCCTGCATATCTGTATGTGTATTTTCACCTAAAATAATATGTAGTCCTCTCATTACCATTTCATTCTAAAGAGTTTTTATCTTGTCTTTATTATTTTTGTTTTATATATTTCCGCAGCTTGTTCCATAGTTTAAAGGGTCAAGTAATTTTCAAAGCTCATTACAAAAATACCACTATATTTCCCTCCTCTCCTCATAAGCAACTAGTTTATGTTTGTGAGCCAAATCTTCTATTGTTTGACTTCATGTATCTGAAGGACACATTTCTACTTCTATAAACTTTAGTCTTAAATATTAGATAGTAATTCCCAAGCTTAATGTGGAGGTTTACCTGGTTCTCGTTGACCCTCCCCACCATCACTCACCCCTTCCTTATCATCCCATAATTTTCTCAGTATACTCTAATTTTGTTTAGATCAATGGTCATGCCCACTTTGGTATTTCCATGTAAACATAACTCATCATTGATTACTTTGTTGTCTAAACAGTACACTGATTTTCTTTAGCTTATTTACTCTGAGCATATCATGACTTCACAATCAAATTCCTCCAGTTGCATAATTCTCGTGGCAGGTGGTTGAGACACATCAGTTGTCCCATCTTTCACCTGCTGGAAGAGTCCTGCACAGTTTCTCAGATGTCCCAAACTGGACAGATGGAATTCTGGACTTCTCACATTTTAGCATCTGTGTGATCATCCTGAGGATTCTGTCTGCTTTTGCTGTGTTGGAGCCTCTATTTCTTTGATTCTTTATATTCCAGTCTCTTGGTTCACTCCATGAACTTGGCAAAGTATTTTATTATTGGTTTCCTGAGAAAAGGAGTGTACAAAAGGCTACTTTTCAGAGTACTCATTTCTGACAAATTTCTAAGTCTACTCTCACAATAGTTTGTTGAGAAATAGAATTTTAAGTGAGAAATAATTTATTTATAAAGCATTCCTCCATCATCTTCATGGAGGACGTCTTCATAGACTTCATCGTCTTCATAGACTTCATCGTTTTCATAGACTTCATGGATACAATGAAGAGTTTAATGACTAATGACCCTTTGATTCCTGATTCACTGTATGAACAGCCCTCTTTCCTTCCACTTCTCCTCCTCTTCCCTCTCCTTCTTCCTTTCCTCTCTATTGGTACCATCTCTCTCTCTCTCTCTCTCTCTATTTTCTGATCCCACAGTTAGAATATGTCTACATACGAAGGGATGAGGTATTTTCTTGTCTCTAGTCATTCAATACATTGAATGATTAAAGAGCCTGTCCACTACTGGAACATATTTTATTTCTGGGAAAATGTTTTTCATTATGGGCTTCCCCATTGGCTTAGGGGTAAAGAATC
>SJYX01021779.1:88148-98603 GCA_006410675.1 Oreotragus oreotragus | reverse complement strand
TTTTGAACTGTGGTGTTGGAGAAAACTCTTGAGAGTCCCTTGGACTGCAAGGAGATCCAACCAGTCCATTCTAAAGGAGATCAGTCCTGGGTGTTCATTGGAAGGACTAATGCTAAAGCTGAAACTCCAATACTTTGGCCACCTCATGCGAAGAGTTGACTCATTGGAAAAGACCCTGATGCTGGGAGGTATTGGGGGCAGGAAGAGAAGGGGACAACAGAGGATGAGATGGCTGGATGGCATCACTGACTTCGTGGACGTGAGTTTGAGTGAACTCTGGGATTTGGTGATGGACAGGGAGGCCTGGTGTGCTGTGATTCATGGGGTAGCAAAGAGTCGGACACAACTGAACGACTGAACTGAAATGAACCGAAGAACTCACTTTCTACTTCATAGTAATCTGTCTTCTTGCTGTATCCTCACATGATGAAACTGGCTCCAGAGGGAGCTGTCTGGAGTCTCTTTTAAAAGACACTGTCTCTTTTTAAAAGACTCAGGGAACTCAAACTGGTGCCCTGTAACAATGTAGAAGGGCTGTCTNGAAGTTTTCTCATCGTGTAGAACTCAACTCAAATGGCATTTACTCAGCAAGGCCCTCTTGATTAACTTAACTGGCCTCTCACCCCTCACCCCAGGGACCACCCCCAGGCCTATTTTATTTTCTTCATAGAACTTAATCACTATCCGAAAGGATTTTCTTTGGGTGTTCTTTAAGTCCTGTCCCTCTGCACTAGAATGTAAACTATACAATGGCAGGAGTTTTCCCATGGTTTCTTACTGCTGTAACTCTAGTACCTGGAACAGTGCCTGGCATAGTAGGCACTCAGGATTTGTTGACTGGTGAATGAATAAATTCCTTTCCCCTGATTTCTTGGTGAGTCTGTCTTTGACTGTTGAACTTAACTGTAACCTTTTTGTGGGCCAGCCACTAAGATGGGACAGTTCTAACTTTTTTCTTCCAGTTTTCTTTTGGTTGATTCATTTCCTCCTCTGTGGTGTTAAATTACAGCACAAGGTGGATTTGAGCTGTATATCCTAAGATGCCGAGTATGAAGGAAGATAAGGCGTGTGGAGCCTTGTCAAGAGAAAGTGTAACTGTAGAGGTTAATGGGTGATTAAAAATATTACCTGTGCTAGTTGAGAAGTAGAGGATATTGAAAGGAAATTGGCAAAGTCAATTCCCACAGTACTATATGTTTCCAATGGTATTTGAAATACTGATATTTCTATATTCCTGCCTCCCCACTGCCTGCACACGAATCTCAAATTTAGCATAGTTTGGGATGGTCCCTAGTAGGTAGCACTAATACGGTGACTTAATTTAACTGAATACAAGATTTCCGTCTCTGCGGGGCCTCAGCTCTGTTGTTGTCAGTGTCCATAGCTTAACTCCATAGGAGAGTAGATAGGAGGAGTTATTTTAAAGTATATTTTAATTTGAATACTTTAAATGGATTGTAAAGAATTAACACTATAATATGTCAGTGATATAATGGAAGAAGGATTCGAATGTCGTGCTTCATACTACCTCCCTTCAGGAAAAACTTTAGCAAACTTTTTGATTATAAATAACAAAGTTTGGAGGCATAGCTTTACGTTGTAGGAATCGTCTCAGAACCCAGTTCTTCCTAAGTCACTGCCAGGGAAGAGTGGGCTTCCAGCAGTTCCCTTTCCGTAGTAGTGTAATCTCAAGAGTGACCGCAGACATAATAGAATTTTAAAGCTAAAAGGGACCTTAAAGTTGATTGGCATAATTCATTCCTTTTTATCAGTTCCTTTATGCCTTAGGAAACTAAGGCATAGTGGGATGATTTGCCTGGGGAGCCGGACTGGGATTAGAATCAAGCATCTTGACTTCTTGTTTGGAAGTCCTCGGATCAGCCAGAGCTCCCATAGTTGGGGGTGAGTGGTCCCTGTGGTTAGTGGATTCTCTCCCTCTTACTGGTGAACTTTTAGAGTGAAATGACGCGTATTCAACCTTGTACCCTCCCCTGTGCCTTGGACATCCAAGGGATCAACACATACTTGTTGAATGTGGTTGGACAAATGCATTTGAAGTTAAAAAATTTATTTAAGAATTGAGAAAGCAGGAAAACTTATCTTTTCCAGATTAAAGATGTTTTTGACAAGAAGGTCAGAATGTTGGCAGTAATTAACCTTAGAACTTTTATGGTAATGAAGCTGTTGCTTAATTTTCATGCCTCCAAAAATTCAAGTAAGATGGCTTACGCCTTGTAAGTGTATGCACTTGCTTAGTTGGCATAATTACTCACTGAAGGAACAGGAGAAGGCTGTTTCAGGACACCTGGTAAAGGTCTTGCCTTTGCCACAGTGAGGGAGGTTCAAGAGGGAGGGGACATATGTATACCTGTGGCTGATTCATGTTGATGTATGGTAGAAACTAACACAATATTGTAAAACAATTATCTGCCAATTACAAATAAATATTTTTTTTAAGTCACTAATTTCATTCATGAAGGTTTCACTGTCATGACCAAAGGCTCCATCTTCAAATACCGTCTCAATAGGGATAAGGCCTCAACATATGAATTTGGTGGGAGCACAAGCATATACTGCTGCTGCTAAGTTGCTTCATTCGTGTCCAACTCTGTGTGACCCCAGAGATGGCAGCCCACCAGGCTCCGGGGGGATTCTTCAGGCAAGAACACTGAAGAGGGTTGCCATTTCCTTCTCCAATGCATGAAAGTGAAAAGTGAAAGTGAAGTCACTCAGTCGTATCCAACCCTCAGCGACCCCATGGACTGCAGCCTTCCAGGCTCCTCTGTCCATGGGGTTTTGCATGCAAGCATTCTGGAGTGGGGTGCTATTGCCTTCTCCTATAGCCTACAGCATTTGCCTTATTTGAAAAAACAAGAACAAAACAAAAATTGACACAAAATCTATGATGAAAACCAAACAGGCAATGTATTGATGTTGCTAAGAGAGGTAACTTCGTGGGTTTAAGAACTAACTAGGAAGTCGTGCAAGGATAACACAACTTCATTTCCTGGAGTTTGCCTTGTTATCTTCTCATACATTGGTTCTTCAACTTGTTTGATGTAAGGATAGTTTATCTTATTTCCCACCTCCCACTTTCTGATAATCTTGATTTAGTCCCAGAATATTTTAACACATCTACTAGATGTCTAGCCTTGTGTAAGGGGCTCAGCATTTAGTATGCAACCTGTTATCACAATCCCTATGAATCACGTATTATTTCCAATGAGAAAGCAGCAGCTCAAAGAGGTCAAACTACTTGCACCAGTTCATGGAAATAGTAAACAACAGAATAAATATAGCTGCATGACCTGCCTAAAAAGCACTGAACTAGAGGACCTCTCTAATACCCAGTTGTCAAAAAACCACCCACGCCAGTTTTCCCACACTAAAAATCTTAAGAAAATTAATGGGCAAGAATCTGTTCATGTTTCCTATTTGCCTTCTTCACATTTACTGCTGAAATACTTTTAGGAACCTCTGTTCTAGAGACCAAGAGAATATTATGTCTTAATTTATCTAATTGCAAGATAATTCTTACCTATGAGGTCCATACATACAAAGTGCTTTCAGTAAGAATGTAAATCAGATCTTCTTAGAATGTTCAAGATCATTTATTCATACTCTGTCAGTTCAATAAAACCAACAGCTGGACTTCCCTAGTGGCTCACTGGTTAAGTATCTGCCTGCCAGTGCAGGGTGCACAGGTTTGATTCTTAGTCCAGGTAGATTTCACATGCCATGGGGCAGTTAAGCCCAGGCCCTGCAACTACAGAGCCTGCGCTCTAGAGCCTGTGAGTCATAACTACTGAGCCTTATGCCCTAGAGACTGTTCTGCAATAAAAGGAGCCACTGCAATGACAAGCTCGCATCCGACAACGAGAGCCGTTCCCACTCGCCACAGCTAGAGAAAGCCCATGCAACAGCAAGACCCAGCACAGGCAAAAGAAATTTAAAGTTACTCAAAATGTAACAGGGCTAAGACTATCAAGCTTTTTCTATGAAATACGGGCTTCCCAAATGGTGCAGTAGTAAAGAATCCACCTGTCTGTGCAGGAGATACAGGTTCGATCCTGGGTCGGGAAAATCCCATGGACAGAGGAGCCTGGCGGGCTACCAAGCCCATGAAGGCACAGAGTCAGACATAACATAGTGACTAAACAACAATATTAAATATATGAAGCTGGGTGATACGTGTTTTTGCAGGTTCGCCTCATTCAAGTCTCCTAACAATGCTATCATTACCTACATTTCATGGAGGAAAAAAATTTTTTTTGAGTATTTGAAAAGTTTACATCAAGGGTAGAGCAAGACACAAACTTACTTCAGTCCAACTTTAAGGCCTCCATATTACACTTATCCTCCTGCAGAAGAAGATCATGACTCACAGAACATACAAATTTTATTGCTGAGCTGGGATAAGAATGCAGGTCTTTATAGGCCCACTGCAAAGTGTACTCTGCCTTCAGATATCATAAGATTTTTAGATGTATCTTTATGGTTAAGCTGACAATGCTAAGACCCAGTCTGTAGAAGAAAGGCCTCAAACTTGCACACTTCAGATTCATAGCATTTCCACATGCCTCTTGGACTGGTTATCATTTAGAGTGACCTCCTGGCAGTACTAATCTCTGAAATAAACAACAACTGCAATGATTATAATAATACAAATGATTGATAATGATGTTGAATATGATACTACCGCTATAGGTTCCATTCCAAGGAACCTTGTTTGCCAGAAAGAATGGGTTGAGGGGAGAGCAAACAGAAAATCTGCAGTGAGAAGGTTTAGCTGGTAAATTACCATATGTGAATCTGCTTTGATTTTTGTATTTGCCGCAAGACCATTTGAATTCTAAATGGCACTTCTTCAATTCAGAATGAGTGAAATCTGAAATTTGTACTGCTCAAGTCATACAACTGAGCTCTGATAAATAACCTCAGGTAATTGGAGACAATGCACTATTAAGACTATTTTTGTTTCCATCTACACGTGAGGCCAATTTTAAAAAATAAATAAATACAAAAAATAAAAAAAATAAAATAAAAAAAAATAAAAGACAGATTTCCTTTTTGAAAGGAAGAGACTATTTTCCAGCCCTGAAAGACTGGTCTAGACTGTGAGATGCTAATGCAAACTCCATGACCAGCAGTACAACAGTGATCATTGTTAAAAACGGTTTTAATGGAGTTCTTCATTTGATCTTATTTAACAGCCATGCCTTGTAAGTCAGTCAGACAGAGATTTCAAGCTTTGCTGACACTTGGGGTATGTTCACAAGCCCTTCTGGTCTTTGAATCTTTCTCAGGCTTCATTTCCACAATGGATGAATATTTATTCTCCAAAACATTTTATAAGCAAAACAGTCCTGCCTTAGAAGGGAAACTTAATTTTCAGAAAAAAAGAAAATAAAAAGCTAATCTCTGAGAAAGAGGACTGAGATTCAGCACCCCAAATCAAAAGCGACTCGGGGTACGATCTGAAGCAGTGACTCAGACATCGAAATATGGAATATTATGGCAGCTGAAGAAATGTCTTTTCATAAAGGAATATTTCTTATCTCCAACTTAATATCTCTGCCTAAAGGAAAAAAAAAGGCAGTATCCATGTAATAGGAAATGTAATAGGAACTCTTGCACTCGCAAATTTTGAGAGCATAAAATGCTTCTTTTAATCATTGTCCAAAGCTATAACTTACAACGTAAGGTCTCATTGAGAAAATGTATATAAAATAATTAGTTCAACACTCTTGTAGCTAAGAAGTATTATCCTAAGTGTCTGAACACCTTCTTTCCCAGACAAGTCTCTACTGATTCCCTGAGACAACATATAGGGTTTATCTTAAACTCTCTCTATGTCAGAGACCAGCATGTGGCTCCTGGGGCAAGACACAGACTGACATAAACCTCAGGATGGAAGCAATCCTCAGGGCCCAAACGTAGTCAGCCTCACAGGATACAGACAGTTTCTGCACATGTTCGCCAGCTTCTACTCACACATCTCTGAAATCGAGATCTTAGATCCACCCAAAGTCAATGGAGAGCTAACATACTAGCTAACACACATCATCACTAAACTTCCCAAAGGTGACCCAGTACTGCCTCCTTAAAACAGACAGAAAGGGACAGAAAACCTATCTGAAGAAATAAAGGCTAGTCCCCAGGAGCCCCTCCTCATCACCCCTGTGAATGGATGAAGAAGATGTGGTGCATAGATATAATGGAATATTACTCAGCCACAAAAAGGGTCATTTAGTAGAAAGGTGGATCATTTAGTAGACTCTAGGCCTACTAAAACTAAAGAAAACAACCACCACAAAAATGCAGTACAAGCAGAACAACAATAGCAAAAGCAAAAAAAAAAAAAAAAACAACCTTTCTCTTTGTCAATATCTTTTTTCTGTGTGTGTGTGTGTCTGTCTGTCTGTCTCTGTCTTTCTCTCTCTGTCCCTCTCTCAAAAATCTGTGTGTCTGATACATCACAGCATACACACTGCNAACAATAGCAAAAGCAAAAAAAAAAAAAAAACAACCTTTCTCTTTGTCAATATCTTTTTTCTGTGTGTGTGTGTGTCTGTCTGTCTGTCTCTGTCTTTCTCTCTCTGTCCCTCTCTCAAAAATCTGTGTGTCTGATACATCACAGCATACACACTGCTAGTAACAGTAAAAAAGGCTTTGCAATATGGTACGATCAGAGAGATCAGGAAGAGCTTTCGTATCCCAAATATATCCTCATAGTTCTTTTTTACTGGGGCCTGAAAAATCCTATTATTTTATCATTCATTTTTTAATCAAGAACGCTCTCCAAAAAGTCTTTGATCTTTTGAATATATGGTATCATTCACCCACTATTCCATTAATTTGAGCCCATTAGAAATGGGCACCAAAGCAAGGCTCAGAGAAACAAGGCAGCAAGACGATATGAGGAAAGAAAAGCATGGTGGCAGCGGTCCTAAGGCATCCGTGTGTGCCAGAGCGCTTACTCTTTGTAGCCTCATGAACTGGCCCCAAATCTACCATACAAATAATTATTTTCAGAACTTAAAATTTGACTGTGTATTTATAACACAAGATCAGCCACCAACACATTTTGTCTTCCTAAAAAATTCACTCATTGTGTGTCATTTATTTATTCACTCAAAAATATTCTGACCACCCTTCATGTATCAGGCATTGTGTCGGAAGTGATAGGGACAGGGGTAAAAAAGGGAAGTCATGGTCCATACCCTCACAGATCTTCCTTTCCTCATGAGGAGGAGGACAACTCAGAGCTATGTGAAAATGAGCTAAGTGGTAGGCTAGGCTGCATTCGGAGAAAGAGCAGGATACCCAGGGTAGACAGAGAGTCAGGATGGCTGTTTGGCAGACAAGATTTAACTACTGAAGATAAGAAGGAATTATCCAGAAGAGGGGAAGAGAGATGCCTTCACAAACAAAGCATCATATGACAGGAACTCAGAAACTGATGGGGAAAAGATGGCTTATAAGACTAGAGAGGTGAGCAGGGGACAGGTCATGAAGTATACTAGTCACATCAAATCAAAACAGCAAAACCACTCTATATATTTTAAATCAGACAGAATGTAGCACAGGGATGAATTGCTGGGAACCAGACAGAGAACTCAGCAAAAGCAGAAAGGCTTTGTGCCCTCGAGGTTGGAGGAGCAAATGGAGGAGTCCAAGGACTGGGGTAAAACCAGGAACCACAGTAGACTTCGGGCAAGAGCTAGAAGCATTCAGCAGATGGAATATTGCTCAGCCATAAAAAGGAACAAAATTGGGTTACTTGCAGACACATGGATGTACCTCCTCGAGTCTTTCATACAGAGTGAAGTAAGTCAGAAGGAGAATGCATATATGCAGAATCTAGAAAAATGGTACAGATGAACCTCTTTGCAGGGAAGGAGTAGAATCCAGATGCTGAGAATGGAGGTGTGGACATGGGGAGAGAAGGGTAGTGGGACAGAGTAGCTTTGATGCTTTAAAACAGAGAGCTAGTGGGAATGCACTGTATGCACAGGGAGCTCAGCTCAGAGCTCTGAGAGGACCTGGGCCAGGGTGACAGGGGGCTGGCAAGTAGTCCAACAGAAAGTCAAATGTTTAAGGATAGTTATGGATGAAAATTTTTTTAATTGAGAAATTATATCCACTGCCTTGCTTTTATTATTATAAATCTGAAGATAATCTTCACTCCATTTTACCAGTGGCAAGACCTGAGTAATAACCTGTGTTCCCTGGGAAAGGACATTGACAATAGTGGATAACAGTCCTCAGGTCTGTCATCATGGAAAGTAGGCAAGAGATATCAAGACTTGGGGTAATCGGTGAGGAACAAGGATTGGAGAAGGAGTCTGAAAGGACAGGCAAAATTACTAAAAATAAAGTTTGTTGACCTTTACCCTAGCTGAGCTTTCTATGAACACTCTGATCAACCATCAGTCATTTCTTCCATCTGTGAACTTCCAGACTTGCAGTGGAACCTTCAGAGAGGATACATATGCCCAATGCTTGACATTTTGATCCATGTGTGGCTGTCAAGCACTTGAAAATTGGCTAGTGAGCCTGAACCTAGTTTTAAATCTTACGTATTTTGAACAAATTTAAATTTAAATAGGCACATGTGGTCAATAATAAGCACATTGGCCAGCACAGCTGAAGCACCTACTGTCAATTTTGTGGTGATGGTCAGGAGAGGGTTAAAGGTAAATCTTTCCACGCTGATTGTTTCCCATGCTAGCTGCTAACTTAGGTAAACTGCTGAATAAAAGTTTCCTCCCCTTTAAAAATTAAATAACAAAAGATTCTTCTCAAGGATAGAAAGGATAAAACAGAAAAGAAAGTGAATTACCTAGCACAGAAGTTTCCAGGTTATATGCGTCCTTTCCCCCAGAACTCAAAACTCCCCCTCCTTGTATATTGCTGAGAGTTTTGTAAAAGGCCATTATAAAATAACAAGGTGGATCTTTATATCACAACTGAAGAACTCCTGTGTGTAAATGACTTTGACTCTTTCAAAATAGTTAACCTTGTTAATATAGCACTGTCACTGCTTAAATCACTTTTGATTAACTCTTTCTCAAAATCATTCCCAGAGATATTTTCTAAGGCATCCAGGAAAACCATTTCACTCACATTTGGTTTCATTTTTAACTTTTGGAGTCATTTTTACATTTTCTCTCTTTTTTAAACTATATATTTTGTATTAAAGCATAGAAGATATAAGAAAATTAAAATTTCCTAAAAGCCTATCAGCAGGAATTAAAAAGCATTAAAAATCACTTGATGCTCCTTTAAAAATAAAAAAAAAGATTATATTTTATATACAGTTTAATGTGCTAAAATTTTCACAAAATTCTCATATAAACATGTTTATGGCATGAATTATTTATTACGTGTTTTTTAAAACACTAGTTTGCCAAATATTCTATCATATGGCTATATCAAACCATACAAACTACTCCTATGTGACTCTTATTTGTTTTTAAAATTAAAAGAAATATTTCCTAATTTATAACTCTTAATTTTGAATGTTTTTTGCTTTCTCCATCAGCTAAAAGAAATGAAATTGGGTCATTTGTAGCAATGCGGATGGACCTAGAGACTGTCATACTGAGTGAAGTAAGTCAGAAAGAGAAAAAAGAGCGTACAGATGTGGAATCTAGACAAACGGTACATATGAACCTATTTTCAGGGCAAGAGTGGAGATGCTGACACAGGGAAAGGATTTGTGGGAACAGGGAGGGAAGAAGAGGGTGGGACAGATCGAGAGAGTGGCACTGACGTATACACATTGTTTAAAGTATACACAATGTGACGTATACACATTGTTTGTGTCAAGTAGCTAGCTAGCCGGAAGCTGCTGAAGAGCACAGGGAGCTCAGCTCTGCTCTGTGATGGCCCAGAAGGGCGGGATGATTGGGATGGAGGTGAGAGTGGGAGAGAGGCCTAAGAGGGAAGAAACACAGGGTTCAATCCCTGGGTAGGGAAGATACCCTGGAGCAGAGAGCAGCCCACTCCAGGATTCTTGCCTGGAGAATCCCATGGACAGAAGAGCCTGGTAGGCAACAGCTCACAGGGCCGCACAGAGTCGGACCCAACTGAAGGAACCCGGCACACACGCACAGCTGGTTCATGCTGCACAGCAGAAACGAACACAATGTTGTAAAGCAACTATATTACAACTTAAAAGTTGGGGGGGAAATGAATGCTTTTTGCTTTCTCCAAAATGTAGCCTATTCTAAAAGATAGTTCAGTTCAGTTGCTCAGTCATGTCCGACTCTTTGCGACCCCATGAATCGCAGCACGCCAGGCCTCCCTGTTCATCACCAACTTCCAGAGTTCACTCAGACTCACGTCCATCGAGTCCGTGATGCCATCCAGCCATCTCATCCTCGGTCATCCCCTTCTCCTCCTGCCCCCAATCCCTCCCAGCATCAGAGTCTTTTCCAATGAGTCAAC
>SJYX01021779.1:60007-86054 GCA_006410675.1 Oreotragus oreotragus | reverse complement strand
TATATATATGCAAACACACACACAAATATATGCTAAATAGCTTCAGTCGTGTCCAATCTTTGTGACCCTATCTATTAACCATAGTACACCAGGCTCCTCTGTCCATGGGATTCTCCAGGCAACAATATTGGAGTAGGTTGCCAAGCCCTCCTCCAGGGGATCTTCCTGACCCAGAGATTGAACCCATGTCTCTTATGTCTCCTGCACTGACAGGTGGGTTCTTTATTAGTAGGAACACATGGGGAGCCTATATATATACATACACATATATATATGAGATATATAATATTATAGTGTATAGTGAAGTCACTCAGTCGTATCCGACTCTTTGTGACCACACAGACTGTAGCCCACCAGGCTCCTCTGCCCATGGGATTCTCTAGGCATAAGCACTGGAGTGGGTTGCCATTTCCTTATGCCCCCAATTTTCAGCAGTTCATAAAAAGTTACTCTTGGAAATTTTGTACCTAAGTCACACATTTAGGAAGTGTCTGAACCAGAGTTTGAGCCCAGGGGTATCTGATTCTCAGTCCCCACTTTTTATCAGCAGGTTAACAGCAACTGAATGGTCTCAACTGAAATATCATGGTGATGCCAAAATCTTTGTCATCTCTTATAACTTGCACAACTCTCCAGAATATTTATACAGGCTGGTTTGGCAGAAGAGAAGCAAAGGGATAAAAATAATTTGGCTCTTTCTAATCATAGAACTTGTACATAAAACCAAAAATTTTTTTTCTTTTAACCATGATCCTTTCAGAAGATTGTCCCTGTCAAATGTGTCTGAACACATCAGTCAATTCTGTGGCAGCATTTCACTCCCCTTGGCAACTGGGACCTTTCTGTCAAAGCCCACAGTGACAGTTTAAGCCGTTTTAATTAACAGATGCCCTGATACTAGAGGAAATTATTTTCCCAAATGCCAATAAGTCCTGTTCTGCCTTTCATGGTTTCCCAAAGACCGGAGCTGACATCCCTGCTGGCAGTGTGATACTAGCCCTCGGGCCAGTATTTCAAACTGTTGTTATTCAGTGGCCCAGTCATGTCCAGCTCTTTGCAAGAGAGTTGGGCTTCCTTGGGCTTCCCTGTACTTCACTGTCTCCCAGAGTTTGCTCAAACTCACGTCCATTGAGTCAGTGATGCCATCCAACCATCTCAACCTCTGCTGCCCTCCTCTCCTCCTGCCCTCAGTCTTTCCCAGCATCAGAGTATTTCCAGTGAGTCAGCTCTTTGTATCAGGTGGACGCTAGTGATAAAAAACCCACCTGCCAATACAGGAGACATGTGTTTGATCCCTGGGTCAGGAAGACACACTGGAGTAGGAAATGGCAACCCACTCCAGCATTCTTGTCTGGAAAATTCCATGGACATAGGAGCCTGGTGGGCTACAGGCCATAGTGCTGCAAAGAGATGGACATGACTGAGTGACTGAGCGTGCACACCCAACAAACACTCATAACCAGAAGTTTTTCCCGTGTCTGGGATTTTCGTTTCAGGGAGGAAAGGAGATGGCCAGCTATTATCTTCCTTTTAACAAAAGAAATTGATCTTTGCAGGTTTCTAGCTCCCACAGCTCATCAAAACCCTCTCCAGATGGAGGGCCCTTTAAGGTGGGAACGTTTCTGGGGGAAAATATGAAGGACCATGTGGATGCAAGTGACATAAATTTAGCTGATTTATGGCTTTTGAGAAATAAAGATGAATGCATTTATAAAATGCAGCAGCAGATTAAGACATCACCCAGGAAACATGAACAATATTAAGTGTTTTGAATGACAATTTGGGAAGTTTCTGACAGATAATGGTTTATCTGTCACTATGTATTTTCATTATATTTATGAAATAGAAATATAAATTTATCTGTCACATTTATTATATATATAAAAGACGGTTTATTTTCTGTTCCATGTGACTCAAACTAAAAAGGAGTTTATTTGTGTATAGAATAGGAGGAAAAAGTTTCAGGAAGCAACTCACATAAAATCCTAACTTTGAAATCTTGTCCTGATAAAACTGCAAATAATATATTGGGCCACTGATTTTTGTTCTTTGAGACACAACATAATAGGCAAGAACATCCATTGTGGAACCTATATCTACTTAGGTTGGAATCCCGGCTCATGCACCTGCTCTGTGACTTTGAGCCAATTACTTAACTTCTTTGTATCTCAGCTTCTTCATTTATAAAGCAGGGTTAATCACAGTCCCTACTTCCTAGGGGTGTCACTATATGTGTGCCATTTCAAGCAGTGTCTGAAACAATCTGGTAAGCCTCATATAAGACTGTATCACAACATAATTTTTTTAATACATTTTGCTGTTCTGCTTCCTCTCTTGACCATTGAAAAATGAGCAGCTTCAGGCAGTATGGGCACAAAAGTATTTCATCTCTCAAGTCTGTTACTCGGCTCTAATTCTCTTCTGCTTTTCAGTGGATACCTCAGGCTGAACATCCACATTCCCTGCCCTTCAACTTACATGTTCGTGTGTACAGGCAACCATCGCTTGTTTTGTCCAGAAGCCTCCCTTTGTCTCTCCTTCTGTTCAAGGTGAACCCTTTTGCCTTCCCTTGCTTTACATCTTCCTTGGGAACCTTAAAATCCCAGTCTCCTTGCTCAGCCACATTTCAGCTTGTTGTGCCTTCAGTGTATAAACCAGCTTGAGTCACAGGCTTAACAAGACTCTTCCAACCCCATCCTCCTTCCTGTCTACAGCCTTTTCTAACTCCTATCACAATAGCAGTCCAGGTCGAAAAGCCTTCTGTCATTTTTTTCCAACAAGACTTTGGACTTCTGGCCCCAGGTGAGAAGGACCTCTTCTTCAGCCCATCTATTAATGAGAATTTTTTTAAATAAACAAAGATAAGGAAATTACCTATTTTGAGGATTGAAAAAATATCCATCCTTAGCAATGCAAAGAGCATGGCAATGCAAAAAGTAGATTTCACAGGAAAAGGTTAACATTCTTAACCTGAACCAGATCCAGACATTGTTTTGTAAAAGTCTGAACGTAAAATCCCAAGGAAATTGAAGGTTTCAGAGATAAGAATTCTCACATGCCTTAGGTAAGGAGGGAGAAATAATTGTGGGAATAAAAGAAAGAAGAAGAAATAAATTTCTTTATTCTAAGCCAAGTTCTTTCTCAACCTCTGCTCCTGACAGTTGTCCACTACATATATTAGAAGGAAGAATGAAACAGTTATGTCTATGAGTCTTCTTTTCAAGAAAACTGAATGTCTTCTTTAGTTTCTTAGTGTAACCAAATTGGGGACTTCTCTCTCTCAAAAAAAAAAAAAAAATATATATATATATATATATGTATCTTTAACACATGAAACAAATAGGAAAATATGACTTTCTTAATTTCAATTCATCCTGGTTATTCCATTAACCAAATTATACCACTTTCTAAACATTCTTGACTGAAAAATTCCCGATTCACTAAACCTACCCATGTCTAGTGATATTAAAGAAATAAAGAGNATGTATCTTTAACACATGAAACAAATAGGAAAATATGACTTTCTTAATTTCAATTCATCCTGGTTATTCCATTAACCAAATTATACCACTTTCTAAACATTCTTGACTGAAAAATTCCCGATTCACTAAACCTACCCATGTCTAGTGATATTAAAGAAATAAAGAGCCAGCTGATCACTATAGAGACTATAAGTAATTTTCCATGTGTCTTGTCACAGTTTGAAGATATTTTCATCAGCAAACTGTCAATTTTATAAACTGTTGAAGAGCTATTCCTGAATCTCCATTACTCAGCTGGACACAGCTAAGATTATTAACAAATCAAACCACTCTAAAGTTCCAGGCAGTTAGTTATCCTACAATAGAACCCAAGGGAAATGGAGGATCAACATTACTTCTCTGATGTAAAAACAATGCTTCTTCTAAACTTATGTTGTAATGAACATAACGTTGCATGGACAGGGTTCTCAGAGCTCATCTCAGGTCATATGGAAGTTAAAAGTGAGACAGCCGTATAGTAAGAATCGTAATTCTAGGTGGTATCGCCATTCCCAGTCTCTCAGGGTCAGTCCTCACCTAGAGCCCCACTCAGTTCTTCACGTCCTGTTGACAACACTCATATGGACTCCCCCACAAAGCAGCGCCCATCATTCGACTTTTTATTTTAGCAGCATTGTTGTGTGTTTGGCAGGTGTTGCACACTGCTGTGTAACGACACCAAGCAAGCACAGAGAAGGGAAGACGGTGATGAGTGACAGAGCAGACTGCTGCAAAACCCACAGGCTGGGGCATGGAACTCACTCCATTACCTTTCCATCTGGGGGGACAAATGCATAGATCCTGGTTAACACCCTGCGCGTTGGTTTCCTCACAGTGTTTTTAAACGACAGCGCATATGAGTTTGGCTCCTGTAAGTCCTGAGGTTCTGGTCACATTTGCATCTCTTTTCCACTGTCAACACACTGGAATATGTCTGCCTCTGCAGACATACAGTGGAATGACGGAGCTAGGCTTATCTGCAGGTCAAAAGTCTTAGCTCACGGATGCCAGGAAGCACATGATCTCTGTGAATCAAGCACTGTTGCCTAAATTAAAAATTCTCTCGCAGCATGGCCCATGTTATACTTTTAAATTATGAAGCTGGATTAAGCAGTTGTGCAGGAATTGGCTCTTAGAAAAATGTCAAGTACGGTTCTGCTTTGGCTGGACTAAATGATCACAGCATCAGCCAAGAGCCATGGAAAGTGGGTAATCTCTCAGGACAGGGAGTGGGGACTAAAGTGCAGATTTGAAGGCTGCAGTGTGTCCTGGGAATTTCGGAGCTCATGGTCAATTATTGACTATCCCTGAACACAAAGTCAGAAAAGAGGATTCTACACTCTAAATGCTGACTGCCTTTTATTGGGTGTATTTCGGTGAAATGTAAATGTTTTCATATGGAAATTTTACTATTTATTTGGCATAATCTCTCTCTCTCCCCCTCTCTCCCACTGCTCTCTCCCTCTGTCCCTCTCTCTCCTTCCCTCTCCTATTTATCTCCTTTACCTTTCATGGAGTCTGCCTCCTGAATAATGCTATGGCTTTTCTGCAGGACTCCAGGCAATGTTTGATTTCTCTCCACGGGGACTTAGTGGCTTCTTTCATAATTTTTAAGCTCCCAAACTCACTTCCTCCTCCTCACTTTCAGATAAGAATATACCTCCTGTTTTACTGATATAACTTGAGTTTGGGGAAACTAGTCAGCAACTCTCTATGTCAGAGATCAACATTACCAGTCACTCAGACTCAATTCTCCCTGAACCCCATTCAATTCTTAGTATCCTTTGACAACTGATTTAACCCAAATGTCGAAATGAATCTGCAGATGCCATAGTTCAACCCCCTCTTTCTTCCCCTTTCTCTTCTCACTTGTGTGATAGAGAATTGGGGAAGAAAATGTTTAGGAGCATTTCTCTATATTCTCCCTATTAGTAAGTACATAACATTGGCTAATGCAAATGGATAGTCTGCTGGCCTTGGTTCAAGTTTCAGCTCTAATATTGTCTGCCTGTGGCAGAACCTCTCTGACCTCCAGTTGTTCCCATCTTCAAAGTGAGGAGAATAATAATCCAACTTCACAAGGCAGTTCATTCAGTCTACATATATTTATTACACTAACCCTACGTCAGAAATTCCTCCAAGTCCCTTATCTGTTTTAACAAAATTTATCCCATCACAACGTACAAGATAGGTGGATCCCTAGTTTTTAGATGGAGAAAGAAGAGAAAAGCACTATGTCATTAAAACCTGGGCTGATGATGAACTCTGCAATGCAGGATGCATTACTGAGTCTGGGTTAGAGCCTGGGACTCGGATTCTGAGTCTAAGCAGAACCCTGCCTTTCTGAATCCTGCATCTAGCTTGTGGATGGTGACTCCTCCAGCAGGCTGCACGATTCTGACTCTGTGCAGTAGATGCTGAAGCATTAACTAGGGTAGCTTAATACACACTGATTCCTCCCTGGCCCAATAAATATCTTTCAAGTTAAGCAATCATTCTAGAAACAGCTACCCTCTCGCAAGAGGAGTAAGGGGGAGATGAATGAAGAGATGATGCTACCATCCTCCTCTCCCTTCCAATAAGATGGAAAGAAAGGGGCTTGCACACGACCGCTCCGCTAATTGGTTCTCTTGGTTGTATTATGTCAAATTAATAGTGGAAAAATACCTAAGGCTCTAAAGTGGTAAGTTAATTTGCCCAGGATCACCCAACAAAGTAAGTAGTAATTATATTTCTAATGTTTACTAACTCCAAAGAGCGAACTCGCTCACCGTAACACCTTACATCCTTTGAAAGGCTTAAGGCTACTCGCTGATGCCTTTTATTCCTTCCTCTTATGGCTAGGATAGGTCCGCCCCTGCGTTTGGCTGGGGCTGTTTTTCATTTATTTATTTTCTCGATTCTGTTTTCCTCAGGCTGTTATTATTATGTAGACTTCTGAGCACAGAGCAATTAGCAGTAAGGACAAGGAGGTACACTAGTAGGTGAGTTTTGCATTATTTGTGACAAAGGATTTTTTCTATAAAAACCACAATGTTCAGATGGGCAAGGGTTGATTGAATCAATGGATAATGGAAAAGCAAAGTAGCAGGATAAAATAAGAAGGTCAGCGAACCTCCAGTCAACCTGCAGACTACACAGTGTCTCTATTAAGACATCTTGAGATTTTGGGTAAATTACATCATTTCACCGAGTCTCCATTGTATCAACTATAATATAAAGCTATTAGTTGAATTTTTTATGCAAGATATCCATATATGAGATGGAGCATGGGGGTCACCAAAACATAAGAGGCCAGTATTAAAAATGTTTTTCATGCAGTAATTTATTCACCTTTTGGATTCTGGACTGGTCCACACTCGTGAAATTGCATCCAACTTTCGAAAGACACACAGACACTTTCTGATCTATTAGAACAAAGAAGATGGGTCTGTGATATCAGGAATTAAGAGCATAGCAGTTGTAGCCTTTTCATCCTGGTATGATCATTTAATGTATCCATCAATACTTCTGTTCATTTTTAGGGATTCAGTTTCTATTTTCCAGAGCCTCATTCTACGTTGAAAACCAATCTGATCAATTATCAGCATCAGGGTAGTGTCCAAATCAACTAAATGGAAGCATTCCAGGATAAAGGGTCAAAACCTTCAAGCTCCCAGGGAACTCTTGTTCAGTGCAACTAAGTATCCAGATCAACAGCCACGAACTAAGTGACTCAGCTGTGGGCCATGGAACAAGTCATGAGGCCCTCAACTGTGCTACACTCTGCACATCTCCCAGTGAATTCAAAGGAGAGGAAAAACAAAAACTATGTCCCAAACATCAGGAATCATGTTGTCTCAGCAACTAAACTACTATATTATGGATGAGGAAGCTTTCAAAGGCTAACTTCGCATCCTTCCTATTCTTTCAGAACACTATATACAACTAGGGAGAATTTAATTAATTTGTTATTGACCTAACTACTATGTGTCTCACTGGTTAGAAAAAAAAAAAAAGCCACGAGGGTGGTGATTATGAATGTCCTATGTCTTTGGAGACTACCGGAGTACCTGGCATTGAGCCTCAAAAAGCTCTGTTGTGAATTTTTAAGTGTGAAGTATTTCAGGACACATCAATATACATTTTTCATTCATTCAGTCAAGTCAGCAGATATTGAGTATTCATTGTATAGCAGGCTTGATGGCGAAACCATGATAAACAAATCTGGCCTGGAACATTCCCTCCAGTGGGTGAAACAGACACTAACTCATTATTTCCACAATTAGACATTTAGCTGTAATTATAGATCATTGGATTCAAAGAACAAACACAGTTTGCCCAGAAAACATAATACATGATCCAAGCTGTGTGAGGAGGTTCCAGGGAAAGATTCCAGCCCAAAGTGACGTCTTCAGCAAGATGTAAAGAATGGTGAATAATTAATATGAGAAATCAGGGAGAAGAAAGAACATTCCAGAATGACCTGAGATGCAAAAGAGAAGGCTGCATTCAAGGAACTGAAACAAGCCAAGTGTGGCCGTAATAGAAAGAATGAGCCAGAGTAAGTCCTACAGAACTTGATTACACAGGTGGGAGCTAGCTCTTCCAGGAACTTACAGGTTGAGACTTTTTTTCATTATCCCAAGAAGAAGAACAAGCTCTTGAATGGTTTTAAAGAAGAGATTTGTTTTAAAGAGTTCATTCTAACTGCACTAATGATCACAGAGTGAAGAAATAAAACACTGGATGTGAGGGGACGCATAAAGATGATGTGACTGTTTAGACCATGGAAGTAGAAATGGAGTGAGAAAAACAAATGCAGGTGGTTTCTAATTCAGGGAGGAACTGAAGTGGCAAATTTGATGGAATATGGTGATTGGGATGTGCTGATGAAGAGGGGAAATGTTAACGATAAATTCCAAGTTTCTGGCTTGTACCATTCAGACTGATACAAGCCAATTCAGACCACAAATACCCATTAGGCTCAGCAGGCACAGTGTTTGGGCCCAGAACATTTTTAGAGACTCACAGAATTACTTTTTAAGTCATAAAAGCAAAATGAAAAATTTCAAAGAAAGTCTTTAGCCATATGATACTAATTCAGCCATCTTTCTTGTTGTTCCTGTGTCTGACTCTTTGCGACCTCATGGACTGCCAGGCTCCTCTGTCCATGGGATTTTCCAGGCAGGAATACTGGAGCGGGTTGCCATTCCTTTCTCCAGGGGATTTTCCCGACCTAGAGATCAATTCCGCATCCCCTGCTTTGTAAAGCTGGATTCTTTACCACTGAGCCACCTGGAAAGCCATCCAACTGTATACCACTGCGGTAAAATATAATCTTTATATTTTTTTAAATGGAGGAAGCAAAAGTGCCTAGGGCTCAGGAAAGTTCTAATGTGACCCTGGGCCAATTGTCACTGAGGCAGAAGCCTGNAGAGTACCTGGCATTGAGCCTCAAAAAGCTCTGTTGTGAATTTTTAAGTGTGAAGTATTTCAGGACACATCAATATACATTTTTCATTCATTCAGTCAAGTCAGCAGATATTGAGTATTCATTGTATAGCAGGCTTGATGGCGAAACCATGATAAACAAATCTGGCCTGGAACATTCCCTCCAGTGGGTGAAACAGACACTAACTCATTATTTCCACAATTAGACATTTAGCTGTAATTATAGATCATTGGATTCAAAGAACAAACACAGTTTGCCCAGAAAACATAATACATGATTCAAGCTGTGTGAGGAAGTCCCAGGGAAAGATTCCAGCCCAAAGTGATGTCTTCAGCAAGATGTAAAGAATGGTGAATAATTAATATGAGAAATCAGGGAGAAGAAAGAACATTCCAGAATGACCTGAGATGCAAAAGAGAAGGCTGCATTCAAGGAACTGAAACAAGCCAAGTGTGGCTGTAATAGAAAGAATGAGCCAGAGTAAGTCCTACAGAACTTGATTACACAGGTGGGAGCTAGCTCTTCCAGGAACTTACAGGTTGAGACTTTTTTTCATTATCCCAAGAAGAAGAACAAGCTCTTGAATGGTTTTAAAGAAGAGATTTGTTTTAAAGAGTTCATTCTAACTGCACTAATGATCACAGAGTGAAGAAATAAAACACTGGATGTGAGGGGACTCATAAAGATGATGTGACTGTTTAGACCATGGAAGTAGAAATGGAGTGAGAAAAACAAATGCAGGTGGTTTCTAATTTGGGGAGAAACTGAAGTGGCAAATTTGATGGAATATGGTGATTGGGATGTGCTGATGAAGAGGGAAAATGTTAACGATAAATTCCAAGTTTCTGGCTTGTACCATTCAGACTGATACAAGCCAATTCAGACCACAAATACCCATTAGGCTCAGCAGGCACAGTGTTTGGGCCCAGAACATTTTTAGAGACTCACAGAATTACTTTTTAAGTCATAAAAGCAAAATGAAAAATTTCAAAGAAAGTCTTTAGCCATATGATACTAATTCAGCCATCTTTCTTGTTGTTCCTGTGTCTGACTCTTTGCGACCTCATGGACTGCCAGGCTCCTCTGTCCATGGGATTTTCCAGGCAGGAATACTGGAGCGGGTTGCCATTCCTTTCTCCAGGGGATTTTCCCGACCTAGAGATCAATTCTGCATCCCCTGCTTTGTAAAGCTGGATTCTTTACCACTGAGCCACCTGGAAAGCCATCCAACTGTATACCACTGCGGTAAAATATAATCTTTATATTTTTTTAAATGGAGGAAGCAAAAGTGCCTAGGGCTCAGGAAAGTTCTAATGTGACCCTGGGCCAATTGTCACTGAGGCAGAAGCCTGGAGGAAGGCCAGCTGAGCACTAAGCCAGGCCTGTGGCAGCACAGTGCAAGTCCATTCCAAAACCAGTCTGAGTTTGAGGTACCTGTGACCCGTTCAAGTCCATGACGGATTCATGTCAATGTATGCCAAAACCAATACAGTACTGTAAAGTAAAATAAAGTAAAAATAAAAAAGAAAAAATAAGTCCCTTATATATACAACTTAAAATGACTATGGTGTTCTCAAACTTAGAGTTATTGGAGGTGGAGAAGGGGGGATAGTTAGTGAGTTTTGGATGGACATGTACACATTGCTATATTTAAAATGGATAACCAACAAGGACCTACAGGATAGCACAGTGAACTCTGCTCAATATTAAGTGACAACCTTAATAGGAAAAAAAATGAAAAAGAATAGATACATCTATATGTACAATTGAATCCCTTTGCTGTTCACCTGAAACTAACACAACACTGTTCATCAACTATACTCCAATATAAATTAAAATGTTAAAAGGGGAAAAAAAATGACTATGGTGTTCTCAATGTCCAAAATAAATGAAGCAATGTTGTATATGGAGTTATGAAATACTGAATTTTAGCTCTGAATCCACCACTGATATGCTCTTTAATTATTTTAAATGCCTACAATAACACTATTTTTCCTCTAGTAAATGTTTAAAAACATGTTGTTGGTGGTGACCCTTACTCAAGCTGTAGTGAGGGGTTACCTGACACAGAATGAGCCAATCAGAGCCCCCCTCTGGAACTTGGTATCTGGAGACAGTTGGGAAGACCTCTGCACCCTCGAGAGGTAAAGCAACTAGAATGTTCCCTCAGAATTGCCAGGGGAATAGCAAACTACCACGTGGAAGAACCTGCTGGAGGAAATGAAGCAAACCTGTAGAAAGGGACAGGTTCGATTTAGAGAAAACTCTGATGACTTTAGCAGCTCTGTTTCTAATCCCCCTGGCTACATTGACCCCTGCACTATCCAGATAGCTGACCAATAAACTGTCTAACTTAATGTTTTTTAAAAGCAAGGGTACTGGCCAATATAACTACAAAACACTCATGTGTTCTTGGGTAAGTCATAAACTCTTCCCAAGCCTAAATTTTCTGGTCTTTAGAGTGGATATGGCAAAGCATATATCAAAGCATTGGGATGACAATTACAAGAGAAAACTATATAAAAAGCTTCAAAATTCAGTATATAACATGCACATATTAATTATCATTGTTTTTATGAAAGAGGGGGATCATAGGAGGGACAGCTGTCCTTTGGAGTTCTTTGGCCTAGGAAAGATGCAGGCTCACTTACTATGAAACCACCAAATGGGGTTTAAAGAGCCCCCTTCAAACTATATCATATTACTTTTCTCTAGGACTCTCTAGTTCATGCTCATCTTTACCACAATTTGCCAAAATTCTCCAGAATCAGCCCACTCAGAAGGAAATTCATGTGGGCTAGAATGAGTTGCCCATTCACTTCATTTCAATATTCACAGTAAAAATCTTGTCTCTGCCTTCAAAGTGCCCTGTCCTTTTAAAACAACTTTTACTCATTGTATTGAATATAATGAATCTGTTATGTCTGTAGATTGTGAAGTCTTCAAGGGCAGCCTGATAGTCTCAGTTATATGTGTTCCTAGCACTGATTAGATAACAAGTTTAGCAAGTGAAAGTCCCTCAGTCGTGTCCAACTCTTGTGACCCCACGGACTATACAGTCCACGGAATTCTCCAGGCAAAAATACTGGAGTGGGTAGCCTTTTCCTTCTCCAGGGGATCTTCCGAACCCAAGGATAGAACCCAGGTCTCCCACATTGCAGGTGGATCCTTGACCAGCTGAGCCACCATGGAAGCCTGTAGGTACTCAACAAATGTTAATTCAAAAAATGGATGAGTTCAGGTATATTATATATCTAACTCACAAAACACACACTAGTAAGTCTACAGGCAATAATCTGTGTTCCACACCATAGAATCTGAAATGAAATCTAACCAACTGGATCGATATTTGAAAGCGTGTTTGTGAACAGGTGGTGTCATGCCTGAGGATGACCTAGAGGCCCTTTATAAGAGCAGTGCTGTGTGCCTAGAAGTGGACTGTCTGTGACTCAGCTTGTGGCAGGATGAGGGCTGTTCTTAATAGCACCTGAAAAAACACATTTCAATACAAGACAATTGGCTGCTCAAGATGCTGCCACTCCATAGCCCCTGTTCCTTACTTTGCAGGTCTGTCCTTAAGGCCTTTAAGTCTTATTTCTGTAAAAACTGATAACTGAGTCAGAAAGCACTTCTGTGGCAACAAACTGTAAACTACATAGGCATAGAGAGCATCATAAAAACTAGAACTCATATTTTTTACATTCTAATAAATGTAGCATCAATTAAAAGCTCAAGGCCAAAAGCTTAGCCAAGTTCCCATCCAGATGGAATTTATAATAAGTGTTATAAAGCCTGGTAGGGAGAAATTCTAGCCAAAGCAAGGACAAGCTGTAAAAGGTCTACATCTCCCTAGTGTGACAGTAATAACAACACAAACATGCTTATAATCTGCCAGAAATTTTTCTCTTTTATTCTTTTGCTCAGTAAACACCTATTGAGAAACTGCTATGTGCTGAGTAATGCTTAGAGGTTGGGATTATGAATTGGCCCCCCATGAAGCCGAGGAGAAAGACATACACAAAACCAGACACACACACACACACAAACACAACATACAGTTAATAATGCAAAATGAGTCAAAGAGATGGGAATGCCAGACCACCTTATCTGCCTCCTGCAAAACCTGGGTGCAGGTCAAGAAGAACAGTTGGAACCAGACATGCAACAACAGACTGGTTCCAAATTGGAAAGAGGTACGTCAAGACTATATTGTCACCCTGCTTATTTAACTTACATGCAGAGTACATCATGAAAAGTGCTGAGCTGGATGAAGCACAGGCTGGAATCAAGATTGCTGGAAGAAATATCAATAACCTCAGATATGCAGATGACACCACACTTATGGCAGAAAAACTAAAGAGCCTCTTGATGAAAGTGAAAGAGGAGAGTGAAAAAACTGGCTAAAAATTCAACATTCAAAAAACAAAGATCATGGCATCTGGTTCCATCACTTCATGGCAAATAGATGGGGAAACAACGGAAACAGTGGCAGACTTCCTTTTCTTGGACTCCAAAATCAGTGGAAATGGTGACTGCAGTCATGAAATTAAAAGACAGTTGCTCCTTGGAAGAAAAGATATGACAAACCTGGACAGTGTATTAAAAAGCAGAGATATTACTTTGCCAAGAAAGATCCGTATAGTCAAAGCTATGGTTTTTCCAGAAGTCATGTATGGATGGGACAGTTGGAGCGTAAAGAAGACTGAGCACCGAAGAATTGATGATTCTGAGTTATGGTGTTGGAGAAGACTTGAGAGTTCCTTGGAGTGCAAGATCAAATCAGTCAGTCCAAAAGGAAATCAGTCCTGAATATTCATTGGAAGGACTGATGCTGAAGCTGAAGCTCCAATACTTTGGCTACCTGATGTGAAGAGCTGACTCGTTAGAAAAGACTTTGATGCTGGGAAAGACTGATAGCAGGAGGAGAAGGGGACGAGAGGATGAGATGGTTGGATGGCATCACAGACTCAATGGACATGAGTATGAGCAAGCTTTGGGAGATGGTGCTGGACAGGGAAGTCTGGCATGCTGCAATGCCTGGGTTCCCAAAGAGTCGGAGATGACTAAGTGACTAAACAAGTCAGCCTTAGGCAGTATAATTAATGAGTACTTCCTCGAGCTTATGTAATGGATTGACCATGTTTCCCCAAAATTTGTGTGTTAAAATTCTAATCCCCAGTACCTCCAAATGTGACTCTATGTATAAACAGGGTCACCGGAGATGTCATTAGTTAACATGAGATCATACAGGAATAAGGAGACCTTCTAATGCAGTATAACAGGTGTCCTTGTAGAAAGGAGAAATTTGGACACAGATGCTCACACAAGGGCTTCCCTTGTGGCTCAGCTGGTAAAGAATCCGCCTGCAAGGCGGGAGACCAGTGTTCAATCCCTGGGTTGGAAAGATCCCCTAGAGAAGGAAAAGGCTTCAGTATCCTGGCCTAGAGAATTCCATGGGCTGTATAGTCCATGGGGTCGCAAAGAGTCGGACATGACTGAGTGACTTTCACTTTCACTCACACAGCAAGATAGAAGGGGACGAGAGGATGAGATGGTTGGATGGCATCACAGACTCAATGGACATGAGTATGAGCAAGCTCTGGGAGATGGTGCTGGACATGGAAGTCTGGCATGCTGCAGTGCCTGGGTTCCCAAAGAGTCGGAGATGACTGAGTGACTAAACAAGTCAGCCTTAGGCGGTATAATTAATGAGTACTTCCTCAAGCTTATGTAATGGATTGACCATGTTTCCCCAAAATTTGTATGTTAAAATTCTAATCCCCAGTACCTCCAAATGTGACTCTATGTATAAACAGGGTCATTGGAGATGTCATTAGTTAACATGAGATCATACAGGAATAAGGTGATCTTCTAATGGAGTATAACAGGTGTCCTTGTAGAAAGGAGAAATTTGGATACAGATGCTCACACAAGGGCTTCCCTTGTGGCTCAGCTGCAAGGCGGGAGACCAGTGCTCAATCCCTGGGTTGGGAAGATCCCCTGGAGAAGGAAAATATCATACAGGAATAAGGTGATCTTCTAATGGAGTATAACAGGTGTCCTTGTAGAAAGGAGAAATTTGGATACAGATGCTCACACAAGGGCTTCCCTTGTGGCTCAGCTGCAAGGCGGGAGACCAGTGCTCAATCCCTGGGTTGGGAAGATCCCCTGGAGAAGGAAAAGACTTCAGTATCCTGGCCTAGAGAATTCCATGGGCTGTATAGTCCCTGTCTCTTATACACATCTAGATATATACAACTTAAAATGACTATGGTGTTCTCAAACTTAGAGTTATTGGAGGTGGAGAAGGGGGGATAGTGAGTTTGGGATGGACATGTACACATTGCTATATTTAAAATGGATAACCAACAAGGAACTACAGGATAGCACAGCGAACTCTGCTCAATATTAAGTGACAACCTTAATAGGAAAAAAAAAATGAAAAAGAATAGATAACATGTATATGTACAATTGAATCCCTTTGCTGTTCACCTGAAACTAACACAACACTGCTCATCAACTAGACTCTAATATAAATTGAAATGTTAAAAGGGGAAAAAAGTGACTATGGTGTTCTCAATGTCCAAAATAAATGAAGCAGTGTTGTATATGGAGTTATGAAATATTGAATTTCAGCTCCGAATCCACCACTGATATGCTCTTTAATTATTCTAAATCCCTACAATAACACTATTTTTTCTCCAGTAAATGTTTAAAAACATGTTGTTGGTGGTGACCCTTACTCAAGCTGTAGTGAGGGGTTGCCTGACACAAAATGAGCCAATCAGAGCCTCCCTGTGGAACTTGGTATCTGGAGATGGTTGGGAAGACCTCTGCACCCTCGAGAGGTAAAGCAACTGGAATGTTCCCTCAGAATTGCCAGGGGAATAGCAAACTACCACGTGGAAGAACCTGCTGGAGGAAATGAAGCAAACCTGCAGAAAGGGACAGGTTCGATTTAGAGAAAACTCTGATGACTTGAGCAGCTCTTTCTAATCCTCCTGGCACCACATCCAGCCCTGCACTATCCAGATAGCTGACCAATAAACTGTCTAACTTAATGTTTTTTAAAAGCAAGGGTACTGGCCAATATAACTACAAAATACTCATGTGATCTTGGGTAAGTCATAAACTCTTCCCAAGCCTAAATTTTCTGGTCTTTAGAGTGGATATGGCAAAGCATATATCAAAGCGTTGGGATGACAATTACATGAGAAAATTATATAAAAACTTCAAAATTCAGTGTATAACATGCACATATTAATTATCATTGTTTTTATGAAAGAGGGGGATCATAGGAGGGACATGTACAGCTGTCCTTTGGAGTTCTTTGGCCCAGGAAAGATGCAGGCTCACTTACTATGAAATGTTGGGATGACAATTACATGAGAAAATTATATAAAAACTTCAAAATTCAGTGTATAACATGCACATATTAATTATCATTGTTTTTATGAAAGAGGGGGATCATAGGAGGGACATGTACAGCTGTCCTTTGGAGTTCTTTGGCCCAGGAAAGATGCAGGCTCACTTACTATGAAACCATCAAATGGGGTTTAATGAGTCCCCTTCAAACTATACCATATTACTTTTCTATAGGACTCTCTAGTTCATGCTCATCTTTACCACAGTTTGCCAATATTTTCCAGAATCAGCCCACTCAGAAGGAAATTCATGTGGGCTAGAATGAGTTGCCCATTCACTTCATTTCAGTATTCACAGTAAAAATCTTGTTTCTGCTTTCAAAGTGCCCTGTCCTTTTAAAATAACTTTTACTCATTGTATTAAATATAATGAGTCTGTTCTGTCTGTAGACTGAGAAGTCTTCAAGGGCAGCCGGTAGTCTGTCATATGTGTTCCTAGCACTGATTAGATAACAAGTTTAGCGAGTGAAAGCCACTCAGTCGTGTCCAACTCTTGTGACCCCATGGACTATACAGTCCACGGAACTCTCCAGGCAAAAATACTGGAGTGGGTAGCCTTTTCCTTCTCCAGGGGATCTTCCCAACCCAAGGATAGAACCCAGGTCTCCACATTGCAGGCGGATCCTTGACCAGCTGAGCCACCATGGAAGCCTGTAGGTACTCAACAAATGTTAATTCAAAAAATGGATGAGTTCAGGTATATTATATATCTAACTCACAAAACACACACTAGTAAGTCTACAGGCAATAATCTGTGTTCCACACCATAGAATCTGAAATGAAATCTAACCAACTGGATCGATATTTGAAAGCGTGTTTGTGAACAGGTGGTGTCATGCCTGAGGATGACCTAGAGGCCCTTTATAAGAGCGTGCTGTGTGCCTAGAAGTGGACTGTCTGTGACTCAACTTGTGGCAGGATGAGGGCTGTTCTTAATAGCACCTGAAAAAACACATTTCAATACAAGACAATTGGCTGCTCAAGATGCTGCCACTCCATAGCCCCTGTTCCTTACTTTGCAGGTCTATCCTTAAGGCCTTTAAGTCTTATTTCTGTAAAAACTGATAACTGAGTCAGAAAGCACTTCTGTGGCAACAAACTGTAAACTACATAGGCATAGAGAGCATCATAAAAACTAGAACTCATATTTTTCACATTCTAATAAATGTAGCATCAATTAAAAGCTCATGGCCAAAAGCTTAGCCAAGTTCCCATCCAGATGGAATTTATAATAAGTGTTATAAAGCCTGGCAGGGAGAAATTCTAGCCAAAGCAAGGACAAGCTGTAAAAGGTCTACATCTCCCTAGTGTGACAGTAATAACAACACAAACATAATCTGCCAGAAATTTTTCTCTTTTATTCTTTTGCTCAGTAAACACCTATTGAGAAACTGCTATGTGCTGAGTAATGCTTAGAGGTTGGGATTATGAATTGGCCCCCCATGAAGCCGAGGAGAAAGACATACACAAAACCAGACACACACACACACACAAACACAACATACAGTTAATAATGCAAAATGAGTCAAAGAGATGGGAATGCCAGACCACCTTATCTGCCTCCTGCAAAACCTGGGTGCAGGTCAAGAAGAACAGTTGGAACCAGACATCCAACAACAGACTGGTTCCAAATTGGAAAGAGGTACGTCAAGACTATATTGTCACCCTGCTTATTTAACTTACATGCAGAGTACATCATGAAAAGTGCTGAGCTGGATGAAGCACAGGCTGGAATCAAGATTGCTGGAAGAAATATCAATAACCTCAGATATGCAGATGACACCACACTTATGGCAGAAAAACTAAAGAGCCTCTTGATGAAAGTGAAAGAGGAGAGTGAAAAAACTGGCTAAAAATTCAACATTCAAAAAACAAAGATCATGGCATCTGGTTCCATCACTTCATGGCAAATAGATGGGGAAACAACGGAAACAGTGGCAGACTTCCTTTTCTTGGACTCCAAAATCAGTGGAAATGGTGACTGCAGTCATGAAATTAAAAGACAGTTGCTCCTTGGAAGAAAAGATATGACAAACCTGGACAGTGTATTAAAAAGCAGAGATATTACTTTGCCAAGAAAGATCCGTATAGTCAAAGCTATGGTTTTTCCAGAAGTCATGTATGGATGGGACAGTTGGAGCGTAAAGAAGACTGAGCACCGAAGAATTGATGATTCTGAGTTATGGTGTTGGAGAAGACTTGAGAGTTCCTTGGAGTGCAAGATCAAATCAGTCAGTCCAAAAGGAAATCAGTCCTGAATATTCATTGGAAGGACTGATGCTGAAGCTGAAGCTCCAATACTTTGGCCACCTGATGTGAAGAACTGACTCGTTAGAAAAGACCCTGATGCCGGGAAAGACTGATGGCAGGAGGAGAAGGGGACGAGAGGATGAGATGGTTGGATGGCATCACAGACTCAATGGACATGAGTATGAGCAAGCTCTGGGAGATGGTGCTGGACATGGAAGTCTGGCATGCTGCAGTGCCTGGGTTCCCAAAGAGTCGGAGATGACTGAGTGACTAAACAAGTCAGCCTTAGGCGGTATAATTAATGAGTACTTCCTCAAGCTTATGTAATGGATTGACCATGTTTCCCCAAAATTTGTATGTTAAAATTCTAATCCCCAGTACCTCCAAATGTGACTCTATGTATAAACAGGGTCATTGGAGATGTCATTAGTTAACATGAGATCATACAGGAATAAGGTGATCTTCTAATGGAGTATAACAGGTGTCCTTGTAGAAAGGAGAAATTTGGATACAGATGCTCACACAAGGGCTTCCCTTGTGGCTCAGCTGCAAGGCGGGAGACCAGTGCTCAATCCCTGGGTTGGGAAGATCCCCTGGAGAAGGAAAAGACTTCAGTATCCTGGCCTAGAGAATTCCATGGGCTGTATAGTCCATGGGGTCGCAAAGAGTCGGACATGACTGAGTGACTTTCACTTTCACTCACACAGCAAGAACGTCGTGACTTATGCTGCCACAAACGAAGGAACTACTAGAAGCTAGGAGACAGGCCAAGAGCAGATCCTTTCCTTATGCCTTCAGAGGTAGCATGGCCATGCACATACCTTGACCTCAGACTTCTGGCCTGCAGAAACGTGAGACAATAAAATATCTGTGTTTAAGACACCCAGTTTGCAGTACGTTGTTACAGCAGGCAGGAAACAAATATGCCATAGGTATCTGTATAATGAATGTTATGAAAACTGCATATTGGTGTTGCAGTGATCAATTAAAGGAAAAAATATATATAAGAAACTTCTTGAACTTCAAAGTTTAGCATATAGTCCACATGAAGAGGCACAGAAATGTAGGTCGTCCACAAGGACCTTTATCATAGGCCAAGTCATGTTAGGCTTCCCAGCAAGTCTGAATGTACTTGTTTCCAATTTTGAAAGCAAAATATGGAGCTTAGACCTGCACTGTCCAAAGCAATAGACACATATAAGAACTTGAACTCATGTTCATTGAATCGGATGGCATCACCAATTGAATGGACATGAGTTTGAGTAATCTCTGGGAGATTGTAAAGGACAGGGAAGCCTGGCATGCTGCAGTCCATGGGGTTGCAAAGAGATGGACACGACTGAGTGACTGAACTACAAAAAGCACTTGAAATGTGACTAACATGAAGTGAAACCCACCATTAAGTCTAAAACACACAATAGATTTCAAAGAACTGGCATGAAAAAAAAATCTCATCAATATTTTTATATTAACTCCACATGGAGATGATAATATTTGGGGTATTAAATATAATAAATTAAATATATTATTCAAGCTACAAATCAATTTCACCTGTTTCTGTTTGTTTTACTTTTTAATGTGTTACTAGAAAATTTTAAATCATTTATATGGCACACATTCTATATGTATTGGACAGCATCTTTATAGAGGCAAAACACATCCCTACATTTCCCTAAAATCTCAGGCTATTTTCCATCCTGGTTATGTGTCAGTTACAACAGAAGGTCTTCCTTCAGATCACTGAATCAGAGTGTACTGCAGCTGAGAATGTGGTAGAGTTTGCCGGTCCCATCAGCTGTGGCCGTATTGTCAGGGGAGGTTTTAGAAGTGGAGACCTTTGATACCCTTGCTCTGCTTGGCTCCCATCCTCACTGCCTCAGAACTTCTGCTCATCTCACTGGTGGTGGGACTCAGATTTCAGCTCACCACAAGTTAGGAAATGAGTGGCTTTTGCTCTCAGATAAGGAGGCTGAGTATTTGAGAAATGATTTTTCCCAAGGTTAAACAGAAGAGTCTAGACCCTTTGATTTTGAAGTTCACTGCCTCAGAACTTCTGCTCATCTCACTGGTGGTGGGACTCAGATTTCAGCTCACCACAAGTTAGGAAATGAGTGGCTTTTGCTCTCAGATAAGGAGGCTGAGTATTTGAGAAATGATTTTTCCCAAGGTTAAACAGAAGAGTCTAGACCCTTTGATTTTGAAGTTAAACAGACTATGGGGTCGCAAAGAGTCGGTCACAACTGAGTGACTTCACTTTCACTTTTCACTTTCATGCATTGGAGAAGGAAATGGCAACCCACTCCAGTGTTCTTGCCTGGAGAATCCCAGGGATGGCAGGGCCTGGTGGGCTTCTGTCTATGGGGTTGCACAGAGTCGGACACGACTGAAGTGATTTAGCAGCAGCAGCAGCAGACTGCTGCAACTGCTTAAAGTCTGACAGTGGAAGACAGACCACAGCCTGTCTCTTACTTTCCCTGAGACTTTTAACATATACTTACTGAGGGCCAAGAATGAGCCAGATGATTGAGTTACAGATAATTATGAGATGGACTTAATTATTGGAGGAGTCCGATTCAATTTAAGAAACTAATATTTAGCTCCAGGATTAAAATAAAAATTGAGTAACATCTCAGATGAAAAGTGCCTTGTTCAGTATAGATATATATTACCAGGGCTATATTCCCAAATGACACCCCATATGAAAAAATTTAATGCTATGTCTGACACATAGGAATTGTTCAGTAATGCCATTCTCCTTCCTCCTCACAATGAAGTGAGCTTTCCAATGGCCCCAAAATGTCTCCCAAAATATCCCCTTTAGATGGGTAAAAATTATAATCTAGAAATATATGTGACACATACTCCCACCACATAGACTGCTACTAGTTACAGTTTTAAAATATAATGGTTCCATGTTCTGGTGCTGCCAGTAACAGAGCAGCCTTATGTTCTGTCCAAGAAGCGTGTGTGCGTGTGTGTGTGTGTGTGTGTGTGTGCTGAGTTGCTTCAGTCATGTCCCACTCTTTGTGACCCTATTGACTGTAGCCCTCTATCCATGGGATTTTCCAGGCAAGAATCCTGGAGGCAGGTTGCCACTTCCTCCTCCAGGGAATGAACCCAGGTCTCTCACATCACCTGCATTGGCAGGCAGGTTCTTTATCACTAGTGCCACATGGAAAGCCCTCTGCCTGAGATACAAGCAATGCAAATATTTCATTTATAGCAACTACTGCTTGCAATATAATATGTGTCATCTTTCTGGGAAAAAGATTAATTTCTTATGTACAGGTATCATATTTTCTTCTAGAAGCTATTATTATTCTCTGTATAAAGTAAAAACTTGATAAATATTTTAAATTTTATTTTGACTGATAAGAAGAATTCAGTATCAACAATGCAATTTACATGAGTTTCCATGAAACGAAAAACATCTTTTTCCTTAGTGATAACCCCAAGGACCTAAACTTCCAGGTGAAGCCATCCATGGCCTTGGCTACCATCTGCCTGGTAGGAAGACCGACCTTTGAAGAAGATAACTGAGGGTCTAGATATGATCTACATAATTTTTCAGATATTTGAGGCCAAGGGCTAGGGAGCTCTGGGCAGAAATTACTATCCAACTACTTTAAGCCAGTCTTCAGAGACGGCATGGCCTTACAGAGTTCCCGTATCGCCTCACCGTCCATGATTTTCTCACTTCTCCCTTGAGCCTCCGAGAGTGTCTTTCCTCTTCAGCTCTAAAACCCTGTACACTCTGTACCATGCCTGTTCTCATATCAGTGCTTCTCGGTTGCTCTCTATACCCTTTCGATGTTGTGAAAAGTCAACAAAGAAAATCCCCTATAGAGTAAGTGTTTTGAGATGTTATGAGTGATGAGGCAACACAAAGCCAGCAAAGAACCAAGAATCTTAAGACACGCTGGGAGATGACTGGTAAGCCAGATGCAACTGCAGAAGCCAGTTCTATGCAGGAAATAAGGACAGCAGGCCACTTTGGGAAGCCGACTCCAGTCTCAAAAGTGGTATCCAGAGAAGGCAGGATTTAGCTAAATGAGATTTTGGGGACAAATCTCAGGCCTCAGTGATAGGCTGCCACAGATACACAGGATGGCCTACTGGGCAGAGAACAACAAACAAGAATGTAATCCTCCTATTGAGTATAACATGACAAATTTAGGACCTACCAGAACCCAAAACCAAAAGAATCACGGAGACACTTTTGATGTCCTTCTAGATACTTTCTGTAATCATCTCCTTGCACAGGGCTTCCAGGCATATGCCCGTCTCACTGGAATGAGAAACAAGGTTTAGCAAACAGAGAAGAGAAATATCTAAGTTAACCATAGCTTACTTCCTAGAAGAAACCAATATTAATATCATAAATATGTTTCCTTTAAGTCTTTCTACCTCCCTGTATCTCTCTCTAGTTGATACTCTTCCGTAAGTAGTTTTGTACATTGATTTTTCACGAATATAATATGAATTGGCCCATCATAAAGTGTTCCTTAAAGTATCATTTAATGGAAGACTGATATTTCATTTCATATAGGCCTCAATTTATTTAACAGTCTTTATAATCATGATTTTATGATTATGAAAATATGTGATATAGTGTTTATAATGCCTAACAATGCACATGCTGTCCTTGGTCACTTAGTTGCGTCAGTGAGTCATGTTACTCTTTGCAACCCCATGGACTGTAGCCCGCCAGGCTCCTCTGTCCATGGGATTCTCCAGGCAAGAATACTGGAGTGGGTTGCCATGCCCTCCTCCGGGGGATCATCTCAACCCAGGGACTGAATCCAGGTCTCCTGCATTGCAGGCAGATTCTTGACCATCTGAGCTGCCAGGGAAGCCCAACAATGCATATCTTTGGTCGTAAAGTTTTGTCTTAGTTACTGGGAACTTTCTTAGATTGTATTAACGAGCATCAACACTTTAAAGACACATACTATATATATACTATTAAATCCCTTTCAAGAGAGCCCTGTCCACTCTGCAACCCACTGAGAAAACAAGAAATGCACATTTCAACTGAATCTTCTTGGATTGAAAATTATCACTTTTTAACTGACTACTAATTAGGTATGCAAAATAATATGTGATTTGTGTTTAAAATGCTTTCTTTAATTACAAGTGAAAAGCAATTTTAAAACTTTGTATTCGGTATTTAAGTTTTAAAGATTATTTTAATTGCTTTGCAATTAATACTGTGCTATAAGAATTTTTCTAATTCCTAACACTCTCCTAGAAAATTATTTTTAAGATGATGGAAAATTTCACCATAAGCATGAGGTGATTTATCAAATCTCTTCCATATGGTCATTTTATGACATCCTTTTATCCCAATATAATTAATAAATATTTTGATGTCAGAAATGGCTTTTTGAAATGACTGATTGCTCACTAAAGTGATTTNCTAGAAAATTATGTTTAAGATGATGGAAAATTTCACCATAAGCATGAGGTGATTTATCAAATCTCTTCCATATGGTCATTTTATGACATCCTTTTATCCCAATATAATTAATAAATATTTTGATGTCAGAAATGGCTTTTTGAAATGACTGATTGCTCACTAAAGTGATTTACAAATGGAGTAATTGAACTAAGTATATAAAATGACAATTCATATTCTTTGCCCATTTTCCTACTATATTGGAAGGTCTTTTCTACTCATAATGCATCGATTAACCCTGATTACATTAAGAGTTCCAACTATTATCTTTTTCAATATTCTGCCTGTTTTTCTTTTTAACATTTTGGACAAAATGTTGCTGTTTAAACTTTTAATATAATCAATGCCATTATCTGTTGCTTTGGCATTTGCTTCCACTGTTTTCATGTGGGGGAGAAAGTCTTTGTCCTCTAAAGTCCATAAATTTATAACAAAATGTTTCCTTTTAAAAATAGCTTTCTTTTTTTATATACTTAGTTCAATTACTCCATTTGTAAATCACTTTAGTCAGCAATTAGTCATTTCAAAAAGCCATTTCTGACATCAAAATATTTATTAATTATATTGAGATAAAAGGATGTCATAAAATGACCATATGGAAGAGATTTGATAAATCACCTCATGCTTATGGTGAAATTTTCCATCATCTTAAACATAATTTTCTAGGAGAGTGTTAGGAATTAGAAAAATTCTTATAGCATAGTATTAATTGCAAAGAAATTAAAATAATCTTTATAGGTTAATCCCTATTTCATTTATACAATGACATTTAAAGTTCCAACTATGTAAGCAGCTATAAATATGAAAATGAATATAGGGTAGATTTCAAAGTGATAAAAATTGTTTTTTCTAGGCTGTGAGATTACTATTGATTTTTATTTTATATTCTTTAATATTTTCTAAATTTTCTACAGTTGGCAATTATGTCTTTTAAAATAAAAAGTAAAATTTTACTAAAGGATAGTTTGGACTGAAAAATAAAGTATTGCTTTTTTTCATTAACACTTTAATAAAAATAAACTTTTTGATAGCCAGTTCCATTTTTCAAGGCATTTTATAGTTCTTTCTCTTTCTTATTTCTTTCAGAGATAAAAGAAAATAGATAGTTCTCTTGAAGTCTGCTTAATGATCTGAAGTCACTTGCTAGCTCCTCGCAAACTAGCCCCTCATTTAGGTTGTATTGTTTGATTTCCCATTAATATGTTGTGCCTTTTCTCCCAGTCGATGTTCTGACATGTGATGCTCTTTCCTTTCAGTGCATCTCCCCTGCTGCTCTTTTGCTACCAGCTTCGTGCTGCTTACAATATTTTCTCTCTCCTAGATGTTCTTCTGACTGCCCTGCTCACTTCCCCTCCACCTGCTCTCTCCTGGTTACTAGACCCTTCAGTGTCATGGTCTGTTTCCCCTCCTGAGTCATGAGCCTTCTGTGAGTAGTATCATGATTTGCTTATTCTTTGAATAGCACAAATCCTACTCATTTGTAAGACACAATTAAATGAGTCTATAACACTGTGATTTGGCTGCATTACATGGACATTTCAATAAATTCTAGAAGCAAAAATCAATACACTTTCCAAATTAAAAACATAATAATCTTTATCTTTTTAGACATTAAACAGAGTTACCGTAGAATTTCATCAATTCTACTCTTAAGTATCCACTGAAGAGAAATGGAATAGGTCCACACAAAAACTTATATTTGAATGTGCATAGCAGCATTATTCACAATAGGCAAAAAAGTGGGAACAACACAAATATCCATGAATTTCATAATGAAGAAACAGATACGGCAATATTTACACAGCGGAATATTATCTGGCAATAAAGAATTAAGTGCTGATACATGTGATGACATAGTTCAGTTCAGTTCAGTCGCTCAGTCGTGTCTGACTCTTTGCGACCCCATGAACCGCAGCACGCCAGGCCTCCCTGTCCATCACCAACCCCCGGAGTCCACCCA
>SJYX01021779.1:36031-50572 GCA_006410675.1 Oreotragus oreotragus | reverse complement strand
AGGGCTGCAGGGAGGGACGCTTAGGAGGGAGGGGATATATATATACACAGAGCTGATTCACATTATTGTATGCAGAAACCAACACAACATTGTAAAGCAATTATCTTCTAATTAAAAAAAAAATGAAATGAAAATTCACTGAAAGAAAAATGAAAAGAAAATAAGAACCAAAAAAAGAAAGAAAGAAAAACCACTCCAAAAGCAAGGCATGAATATGAAACACAGCCAGAGGCCAAGGTATCTTAAGACACTCAGGATGAGGTAGTAAACAAAGAAGGGAAGGTGCCCAGGGCTCTGAGCGCTGCACTGGAGGCTGAGCACTTTCACACAACACACTTTATTTGATCGTAATAGCAATTTTTGCAAAGTTTATATTATTTAAATTCATATTGAGAAGAAACAACAAATCCCCAAGGATCTGAGAAGTGAAAGGACATACATAACTTCACCCAGATGACAACCAGAGAGCCAGGATTCAAACTCCTAACATCAAGAGATCCAGGCTCCACCTGAATTACATTTATCTTCAGAGCAGAAGAAAACACTGCTACTTTACCCAAGAAACATACATTTTATTTGTATGGGATAAAATGCTCTTCCCCCCCCCCCAATCTGATAGGACATTACATGATTTGACCCATTTTAGAAGAGCTGAAGGAACAAGGGACATAAATTACTATTTAATGTTCATAATTATATGCCCTGTGACAGAAACACAATTGAACCATAATTGAAACATTGTAAGATAAATATTAAGTGGTTTTCTGAGTTTTATCTCCTTGCACTGGCCAACAGTCTGTACTAACACTGATTTGCCAGTATTCATGTATTAGAAAATAAAATGGGAAATTTTGTCCCTCCTGAATTATCAACAGCTCTCTACCTATTTAGCAGCAATAGCTTTTATGAGGATATAACATGACGATCTTGCCTGAAACACACATTTTTTGTATCATGATACATTAGAATTGGAAGAAACATTGGAACTCTTCCATTTCCAGGAAGACAGACATATCTCATCTCAACTTTCTCTAATGAAGACTGATCTTGAGAAGCAAAGCGTTGAGCAGAATTATAAAGACAGCTCCTGGCTCCAGAGGTTTAAGGTGCCTTAGAAGATGGTTACAAGTGAGGAGCAGAAAAACTTTAACTGGGCTGATAGTTAAAACCAGAGAAAATTCCTCATGATAAAATGTTAAAAAAAATATATTTCTTATACAATACCTACTTTACTATTCCTAAGCTCTTAACAATTTTGGTATTACTGTTATTGCCCTTTTATTTTAAAAATAGTTGAGAAAACTAAAGCTGAGGGAAGTTAAAATTGTGCCTAAATCATTTCTTATTGTAAACAAATTTTTGTTTATCACCAAGTCAAGTGTAGCTTCAAAATCATGCTTCTTCCTGGAAATGACTTATTGCTCACTAGAGGTATTTTGCTTGAGCTGTGAGTGTGAGTGGGAATGTGTGTGTGGTGTGTGTGTGTGTGTGTGTGTACATACATGTATGAGAGTGCTTTTTTCCTTATGTGTCTCATTTATAAATGCTACCTGCATAGTGATGCACTGGGTTCACCAATCTCTCAACTAAACTCTATACCAATACTGTTTGGTAGACTCCCATTCAAATAGATGTCTGAAGTTCCCTTAGCCACATCTGAGAATTCTCATTGAAATGATAAGTGTATACATACCAAGTATTAATGCCATTGCTTTAGAGCTGTTAAATATGTTCTTTGAGCCTACAAGAGTAGATGTATAATTTTATTTTAGATCTGACTCCTTTTTTCTTCTACTTTATGAGTCCATTCAGTCATTCATATATGTATTTCATATATACATATGAACACATATATACTTACATACATATATATATACACACATACACACATTCACACACATATATAAGGCACCACTATATGCCATATGCTGCTCTAGGCATGTGAAATACACTAGTGAACAAAACAGACATAAACCCCTGCCCTTATAGAATTTACTTTTCTATATAGAACTCAGAATAAATAATAAAAATAATAAATCATATAATATGTGAAAAGTTAAAAAGTTGTATGAAAAATAGAACACCATAGGGAGGACTGAGAGATGTACATGGGGATGTAAGCCTTATTTTCAATTAAGATGGTCACAGCAGGCATCTTTGGGAAGATAAAATCTGAGCAAATACTAGAAGAAAATGAGAGAACTAATCATTTAGATACTGAGGAAGAAAGTTCCAGGAAGAGGGAACAGTGAGTGCAGAGATCCTAAGGCCTGAACATGCCTAACATATTTAAGACACAGCAAGAAATATATTCATGCGGCTGTAAGACATTCAATAGAGGGGGAAGAAGAAGGGAAGTCAGAGGAGGATGAGGGCTGCAAATGGTTCAGGATTACCATAAGGACTTTGCCATATATTCTGAGCAAGACAGGAAAATACTGAAAGAATTTGAGTGGGGGTATCAATAACCTCAGATATGCAGATGACACCACCCTTATGGCAGAAAGTGAAGAGGAACTAGAAAGCCTCTTGGTGAAAGTGAAAGAGGAGAGTGAAAAAGTTGGCTTAACGCTCAACATTCAGAAAACGAAGATCATGGCATCCGGTCCCATCACTTCATGGGAAACAGATGGGGAAACAATGGAAACAGTGTCAGACTTTATTTTTTAGGGCTCCAAAATCATTGCAGATGGTGACTGCAGCCATGAAATTAGAAGACACTTACTCCTTGGAAGAAAAGTTATGACCAACCTAGACAGTATATTCAAAAGCAGAGACATTACTTTGCTGACTAAAGTCCATCTAGTCAAGGCTATGGTTTTATCAGTAGTCATGTATGGATGTGAAGAAAGCTGAGCGCCGAAGAATTGATGCTTTTGAACTGTGGTGTTGGAGAAGACTCTTGAGAGTCCCTTGGACTGCAAGGAGATCCAACCAGTCCATTCTGAAGGAGATCAGCCCTGGCATTTCTTTGGAAGGAATGATGCTGAGGCTGAAACTCCAGTACTTTGACCACATTATGTGAAGAGTTGACTCATTGGAAAAGACTCTGATGCTGGGAGGGATTGGGGGCAGGAGGAGAAAGGGACGACAGAGGATGAGATGGCTGGATGGCATCACTGACTCGATGGATGTGAGTCTGAGTGAACTCTGGGAGTTGGTGATGGACAGGGAGGCCCGCCACGCTGCGACTCATGGGGTTGCAAACGACTGAGCGACTGAACTGAACTGAACTGAACTGAATGACTTTATTTGACTTTCTTTTTACAAGGATCACTCCAGCTGCTGTGTAAAGAGTAGATCATGCAGTCATAACGTTGGAAGCATGAAGCCAGTGTGAACATGACTGCAGAAATTCAGGCTACGGATCAGGTTCACTTGGGTGGGGATGATTGTAGGAAAGGTGGTCTGATGTTGTCAGATGCTGAATACATTCTGAATGTAAATCCAGAAAGATTTCCTGACACTTTGGATGTAGAGTATAAAAGAAAGATCGCAGTCAAGGAAGATTTCCAGGTGTGGGTTTGAGTGACTTGTAGGAAATTGCTGTCAATTAATGAGGGAGAAGTCTTCAGGTGATTGAAACATGTATGCTATCATGTAAGAAATGAATCACTAGTCTAGGTTCGATACAGGATACAGGATTCTTGGGGCTGGTGCACTGGGATGACCCAGAGAGATGATATGGGGAGGGAAGAGGGAGGGGGTTTCAGAGTTGGGAACTCATGTACACCTGTGGTGGATTCATGTCAATATATGGCAAAACCAATACAGTATTGTACAGTAAAAAAAAAAGGAGGGTTGGATTCAAAGGTTCTGCTTCAGTTCAGTTCAGTTCACTCACTCAGTCGTGTCCAACTCTTTGTGACCCCATGGACTGCAGCATGCCAGGCTTCTCTGTCCATCACCAACTCCCAGAGCTGACTCAAACTCATGTCCATCTATTTGGTAATGCCATCCAACCATGTTATCCTCTGACATATCCTTGTCCTCCTGCCTTCAATCTTTCCCAGCATCAGGGACTTTTCAAATGAGTCAGTTCTTTGCATCAGGTGCCAAAGTATTGGAGCATCAATTTCAGCATCATTCCTTCCATTGAATATTCAGGTGTGGTTTCCTTTAGGAATGACTGATTTGATCGCCTTGTTGTTCAAGGGACCCTCAAGAGTCTTCTCCAATACCACCACAGTTCAAAAGCATCCATTCTTCAGGGCTCAGCTTTCTTTATAGTCCAACTTTCACATCCATACATGACTACTGGAAAAACCATAACTTTGACTAGACGGTCCTTTGTCAGCAAAGTAATGCCTCTGCTTTTTAATATGCTGTCTAGGTTAATCATAGCTTTTCTTCCAAGGAGCAAGCATCTTTTAATTTCATGGCTGCAGTCACCATCTGCAGTGATTTTGGAGCCCAATAAAATAAGGTGCTTCTTAGACATGCTGAATTTGAGATGTCTATTAGGTTTCCAACTGGAAAGTTCAGGTATGGATTTCAAGAGAAAGTCTAGATGAGGGGAAGGATGAAGCTATAGATCTAAAATTTAACAGCATACAGATGTTATATAAACTGTGTAAATTAATGAAATAGTCAAAGAGAGATGTCCATTATAAAGAAGAGGACTAATCCCTGGGAACCTTGAACATCTGGAATTTGTGTGAAGGAGGAAGGCTGAGAGCAAAGGAGACAGAAAAATAACCAAACCGTAGGCTATATCACAGAAGTCAAACAAGATACTACCTGTATTCTGTATTTTAATGAGAAATTTGAGGAGGTAGACACTGGATTTAGCAACACTAGTTTCATTGGTCATGTTGTAGACAACAGATTCAGTGAAGGTGAATAAATATGAGACAAATAGGAGAAGGAGGAAGAGAGAAAGGGAGATGAGAAATGAGCACCTTAAATGGACACCTGTTTGCAGATATAGGTGGGCTAAAGTTTAAGATTAAGTATGAAAGTTACTTGAAGTTAACTGTGTTCTCTACCTGAATTCAAATCATGAATCTATTACTCATGTATTAACTTTGGAACCTTGGGAACATGAATTCACTTAGTCAAGCCTGTTTTCTCATTTGGAAAATACAGCTATTATTAGTACCTACTTCACTGATATCCTGGGAAAACTAATTGAAGCAATATATGTGAACCCCTTCCCTGGTGGGTCAGATGGCAAGGAGTCTCCCTGCAATGCAGGAGGTGAGGGTTCAATCCCTAGGTCTCAAGCCTGTTTTCTCATTTGGAAAATACAGCTATTATTAGTACCTACTTCACTGATATCCTGGGAAAACTAATTGAAGCAATATATGTGAACCCCTTCCCTGGTGGGTCAGATGGCAAGGAGTCTCCCTGCAATGCAGGAGGTGAGGGTTCAATCCCTAGGTCAGGAAGACCCCCTGAAGAAGGGAATGGCTACTCACTCCAGTATTCTTGCCTGAGGAGTCAACTGACAGAGTCTGGCAGGCTACAGTCCATGGGGTCCCAAAGAGCTGGACACAACTGAAGTGTTTGAGTTTGTAATCTTTAACATGAATAGCTTTTGAAACACTCTAATGTAAAGAGAAACACACAAGTGGGAGCTGTGGGAAATAAGGTTACACAGTCTTAAATATAATCCTGGTTCTTCCTGCTACAAATATATATACACAAAACAGTGTGCAAACATCTCACAAGTATTACTTGAGATAGGAATAAAAATACCCATGGTGCACATATTCAGTAAACTGTTACAACTGATTTCCATTTTAAGACTGGAATAGAACAGCCATTTTGATGTCCCTGGAAACATCGTTAAACACAATTCACCTGTATAACCATTTAGATCAAAGAACATAGTTCTTTGGAGAGTGCTTTTAAAAGCACAGGGCTTAGAACTCTTATCTATACGCTACTAAACTGTCAACTAATTCATACTGTCATTGAGCCATCACTTCTTAAAATAAGTATATGTCATGGTTGCCTGGAAACCATTTCTCTGCACCTACCTGTGAATTCATATTTCTGATCCAGAATTCTATGTGAGGGTTAAATATCAATTGTTACCATGGGATGAGGGAATCTGAAATATCAGTAAAAAGACCAAAGAACAGTACCACAGAGCTGTTCCCCAGACCCAAGCAATACAGAAGACTCCCTAAGATTAATTTTTAAAATTAAGCTAAGAAATCTATTTTGCTTTATTTGAAAGCCAGATTTTACTACATTTTATTCCCTGTCCCAGCCCACAGCATTCTGCCATTTGCAACACAAAGAAGAACCTGGAGGACCTCAAGCTAACTGAAATGAACCAGACACAGAAAGAAAGAATAATACTACAGGATCTCACTTATAGGTGGAATGGAAAAAATCAAATTCACAGAAGGAGAGGGAGAAGGAAGTACTGGTGATTACCAGGGGTGGGGAGGTAGGGAGATGGGAAGATGTTGGTCAAAGGGTACAAAGTTACAGTTATGTAGGAAGAAGAAGTTCTAAGATTTAATTACAGAGTAAGGTCTGTCTGTGTTATGGTCTTTACAGACAGGGACCTGGGGACTGGAGTCGACAAGAAGAGGGACGCAGGGGACCCAATTCTCGAGTGAAAGAAGGGTGCTTTATTTGCAGAAATGCATGTTTATATATCTTTATACAAGGCAGCTTTAGGCAGTAAAAAAAAAAAAAAAGAGCAAAAACAAAGCCAAGCAAATAACAACCTTCAAAGGGCCAGAAAGCATTCCATATCCTGAGTAAGAATCCATATCCTGAGTAAGAAGGGCATAACTGAATAGATTATTTTTAAGTAAAAGGTCACTGAAGGGAGTCACTGGAAGTAATTCAAGCAGGCGCCCCCTCTCATGATCTCAGTCCTGAGAACTATGTGCAGCTCTGCTCGCTCTTGTTTTCTGAGAACTGATAAGGAAGAGAGAGTCCTTGAGAAACAGCACACAAAAGAAGAACATACTGGATCCCTTAAAGTTGAATGTCCCCTGACATGTCTGGAACACAGCAGTAAAGTGTAGAGAAAGGAAGGTGTCAAAACACAAAGATCAGTAAATTTACTTCCAAAAACTTATGGAAATTCTGCATGGACAATTGGTATCCACTGGTTTTAAAATTATAAACCAAGTCCATAAAAGGAAATCTAATTGTACAATCATCCCCCACTTATCTGAGATTTCACTTTCCAGTTTCAGTTGCCCAGAGTCAACTGTGGTCAAAAATATTAAATGGAAAACTTCACAAATAATTCATAAGTTTTAAATTGCACATTCTGTATATGACCTCTCTTTCCAGTCCACTCTGTCCTGCAGGGACAGGAATCAGTCCTTTGTGCAGTGGATTTTATCCACTAGTCACTTTAGCAGCTCTCATAGTTATTAGAGTAACGGCGGTGTTTTTGCCACAGTGCGTGTGTTCAAGTCACCCTGATTTTTCTATCAATCACCCCAAAGCACAAGAGTCGAGATGCTGGGAATTCAGATACGCCAAAGAGAAGCCATGAGTACGACCTTCAAGCACAAAGGTGAAAGTCCTCAACTTGATAACGAAGGAACTAAAATTGCATGTTGAAGTTGCTAAGATCTATGGTAAGAAAAAACCTTCCATCTGTGAAACTGTGAAGAAGGAAAAAGAAACCCATGCTTATTTTGCTGTGGCACCTCAAATTGTAAGAGTTACAGGCACTGTGCAAGATAAGTGCTTAGTTAGGATGAAAAAGGCACGAAAGTGATACATAAGACATTTCAAGAGAGAGAAAGCACACACTCACATGAATTGTGTTATAGGGTATTTTTATAAGTGTTCTATTTTATTATTAGCTATTGTTAATCTCTTACTGCGGCCTAATAAATAAATTAAACTTTATCATAGATATGTATATAGAAGAAAATCATAGTCTACATAGGATTGATACTATCTGGAGTTTTAAGCATCCACTGGGGATCTTGAAAGTTATCCCCTCGAGGATAAAGGATACTGCAAATACTATGTTATTTGAACACACTTGTTAAAATAGTCTACGGGAGAAATATTTTACTAAAAGTCTTAGGTTAGTGAAGGAGGACTTTTCATAAATATAAATCACTTTTAAAATTTTAATTTGTATTCCTTCCAAATTTCTCAACGTGCAATACCTATACAAATGGTTGTTCAGTCACGTGGTTAGTCTCTGTGATTTAAAATTCCAAAGTCCTAAATCGCCATTTTTCTTCAGGAGATAGACACAAGCATTTTAAATACAGTTTTGCTTTAGCCTCTATAACTATTTAATTAGTAATTAGGTAATTACTGATGGATAAGTATATAAAACTCAGATATTTTCTCAGGTCCATTTGTCCTCAAATGTATTATATGACTACTTCCTCTTTCCTTTTGCAAAAAGTCTAATCAATCTAATCTAACACCCATGCCCTCCTCAGATTGATTTTAGCCAACCTTTATTTGTTTATAAAGTATAATTTTATTTACACAAAATTCTGGAAAGTGTGAACTAATCTACAGTAACAAAGTAGATCAATGATTGTCTGGTGATTAAATGGGAGGAGAGAAACAGAATGAAGAGATTATAAAAAAGCCATGAGGAGAATTTGGGGATCCAGCGAACCTTTCTGGCCTCGTCACTTTCCCCTCCCTCTTTGCCTTCCCTATCTACTTTTTGCTTCGGCAACACCCCACCCTGAGATTTCTGACTCACCTCCGTTCCCATGGACTCCCAGGCCTGGATCTCCTGTGCCACGTCTCTGCCTGTAGACACTTTATCACCCTAAAGTCTGAGTTCTTAATCTTACCAGTTCAGGGGTGACTTCTCACAGACCTGTAACCCTATACACACAAAAAGGTATTCTTTTTAGCGGTTCTCGGTGGGTGTTCTCTTTTTACCACATTGGACCTACTTCTTCCTTGCAGGGGGCTTCCCAGGTAGCTCAGGGCAAAGAATCCACCTGCCAGTCCAGGAGACAGGGATTCAACCCCTAGGTCAGTAAGAGCCCCTGGAGAAGGAAATGGCAACCCACACCAGTATTCTTGCCTGGGAAATCCNGATGGATAAGTATATAAAACTCAGATATTTTCTCAGGTCCATTTGTCCTCAAATGTATTATATGACTACTTCCTCTTTCCTTTTGCAAAAAGTCTAATCAATCTAATCTAACACCCATGCCCTCCTCAGATTGATTTTAGCCAACCTTTATTTGTTTATAAAGTATAATTTTATTTACACAAAATTCTGGAAAGTGTGAACTAATCTACAGTAACAAAGTAGATCAATGATTGTCTGGTGATTAAATGGGAGGAGAGAAACAGAATGAAGAGATTATAAAAAAGCCATGAGGAGAATTTGGGGATCCAGCGAACCTTTCTGGCCTCGTCACTTTCCCCTCCCTCTTTGCCTTCCCTATCTACTTTTTGCTTCGGCAACACCCCACCCTGAGATTTCTGACTCACCTCCGTTCCCATGGACTCCCAGGCCTGGATCTCCTGTGCCACGTCTCTGCCTGTAGACACTTTATCACCCTAAAGTCTGAGTTCTTAATCTTACCAGTTCAGGGGTGACTTCTCACAGACCTGTAACCCTATACACACAAAAAGGTATTCTTTTTAGCGGTTCTCGGTGGGTGTTCTCTTTTTACCACATTGGACCTACTTCTTCCTTGCAGGGGGCTTCCCAGGTAGCTCAGGGCAAAGAATCCACCTGCCAGTCCAGGAGACAGGGATTCAACCCCTAGGTCAGTAAGAGCCCCTGGAGAAGGAAATGGCAACCCACACCAGTATTCTTGCCTGGGAAATCCCAAGGACAGAGGAGCCTGGTGGGTTAGTCCCCGGGGTCACAAAAGTGTCAGACACAACTTAGTGACTAAACAACAACCACCTCCTTATAGTATTTTGTAAGGATCTCCCCTAAATGCTATCGAATTAATTACTATTATTTGCCAGACTGGAGATCTAAACAGAACTTTGTACTAAACTCCAAAGAGTAAAAATAAACAAACAAAACCAAAAATTTGAAGAAGAGAATTAAATTTTGCCTGCCTGGACTGAAAGATTTGTCTTTCTGGATAGGCCAGAAAAAAATGAAAGATACTTTGTTTCATTTCCATTCTAAATTTAAAAACAGATGTTGCTAAGGATACAAAAATGAAGGAACCCATGACTGCTGAAAAGATCTTGAGTGTTATGCCCATAGTATCTTGAAGATCTAACAACTGGATTATAGAGAGGGTTCAATACTTCCCCTAGCTTGATAACAGGGGTCTGCACCCAGATTAAGATATACCAGCATCCCTAAATTCTTACTTGTATTCCTGAATTCTTGCTATGAATATTCCCAAAGTAACCACTATTTTGATCTTCCATCATCCTAGACTGATTTTGTCTGTTTGCATACTTATTAAATGGAAGTTTACAGAACACATTTTTTGTGTGTGTTTAACTTTTCCTAAATATAAATGCATGATTTCAACCATGCTATTGTACATTGTAGCCATTATGTTCACGGTAGAATAATACTCCATGTATTATGGAGTATGTGTAAATCTTCCACAGTTTATTTTCCTTTCTTTTGATGATGGGCATGTGAATTGCTCTCAAGTGTAAATGGGGCTGTGATAAATATTTCTGAACCTGTTTCTTGGTGCATATACTTATATATGTATACAGGTTAGATACTCAGGAGTAGAAACGATGGGTCATGGGCTATGTCCCCCATGCATTTAGCTTCAGTAGACAATGTCGGTTTTCCAAAGGATTTATACAATTCACACACCCGGTGTCAGCATGTAAGGGTACCCAATGTCTCACACCCTGGCAAGCATTTGCAGTTAGCTGTCCTTTTCTGCACTTCTAGGAGAGTATTTGGAAGTAGTATCAGTCATCTTCTTCAAGACAATCTCAGGAGAGGCCATTTGGGTTCTAAAACAGGAGATGGAGGACTCATTCTATGGGGAAAGGAAGCTCAGCAAAAGTCAGAAGATCAAAGTTTTTAGCTTGATGAGAATATACTCCCAGATATTCATCTTCCCAATTTACAAGGTCCTACTACTTCATAATAAATGCCAAAACTTAAAAAAAATAAAAAGACCTTCCAATGTTGTGAATTAATTTACGTCATAATTCAGCAACTCACAGGCTTAGTCTTTCAGTTTATTTTTCAGAAACTTCAATCATGTGACCAACAGAGAAAGAGCTTCTTTCTAGTTCATTATCCAAAATTTCAGGCAAGAATTTAAAGCCGTAGGCTCAAAATGTTCTTTCTTCACATTTTTCAGCAACTTAGAAACAACCAAATGAGCCCGCAGTCCCAATACTCCATTTCCATAAAATACTCTATGGCATTAAATATTTGGCCACATAAAGCTTTCAGTTCAGTTCACTCAGTCATGTCCAACTCTGCGACCTCATGGACTGCAGCACGCCAGGCTTCCCTGTCCATCACCAATTCCCAGAGCTGACTCAAATTCATGTCCATTGAGTCAGTGATGGCATCCAACCACCTCATCCTCTGTCGTCCCCTTCTCCTCCTGCCTTCAATCTTTTCCAGATTAAGGTCTTTTATAATGAGTCAGTTCTTCACATCAGGTAGCCAAAGTATTGCAGTTTCAGCTTCAACATCAGTCCTTCCAATGAATATTCAGGACTGATTTCCTTTAGGATGGACTGGTTGGAACTCCTTGCAGTCCAAGGAACTCTCAAGAGTCTTCTCCAACACCACAGTTCAAAAGCATCAATTCTTCAGTGCTCAGCTTTCTTTAGAGTCCAACTCTCACATCCATACATGACTACTGAAAAGAACCACAGCTTTGACTAGGTGGATCTCTGCTGGCAAAGTAATGTCTCTGCTTTTTAATACGCTGTCTAGGTTGGTCATAGCTTTTCTTCCAAGGAGCAAGCGTCTTTTAATTTCATGACTGCAGTCACCATCAACAGTGATTTTGGAGCCCAAGAAAATAAAGTCTGTCACTGTTTCCATTGTTTCCCCATCTATTTGCCATGAAGTGATGGGACTGAATGCCATGATTTTTTGTTTTTTGAATGTTGAGTTTTAAACCAGCTTTTTCACTCTCCTCTTTCACCTTCACAAGAGGCTATTTAGTTCCTCTTCACTTTCTGCCATTAGGGTGGTATCATGTGCATACCCATGACTGTTGGTATTTCTCCCAGAAATCTTGATTTCAGCTTGTGCTTCATCCAGTCCAGCATTTCTCATGATGCACTCTGCATATAAGTTAAATAAGCAGAGTGATAATACATAGCCTTGACATATTCCTTTCCCAATTTTGAACTAGTCCATTGTCCCATTCTGGTTCTAGCTGTTGCTTCTTATCCTGCACACAAGTTTCTCAGGAGACATGTAAGGTGTTCTGATATTACCATCTCTTTAAGAATTTTCCACAGTTTGTTGTGATCCACACAGTCAAAGGATTCAGTGTAGTCAATAAAGCAGAAGTAAATGTTTGTATGTAATTCCTTTGCTTTCTCTATGACTCAACGGATGTTGGCAATTTGTCTCTGGTTTCTCTGCCTTTTATAAAGCCAGCTTGCATATAGAGAAGATCTCAGTTCATGTACTGCTGAAGCCTAGCTTGAAGGATTTTGAGCACTAACTTTCTAGCTTGTGAGATAAACGCAATTGTATGGTAGTTTGAACATTCTTTATCATTGTCTTCTCTTGGGATTGGAATGAAAACTGGCCTTTTCCAGTCCTGTGGCCACTGCTGAGTTTTTCAAACTTACTGACATTGAGTGTAGCACTTTAACAGCATCATCTTTTAGGATTTGAAGTAGCTCAGCTAGACTTCCATTACATCCACTAGCTTTATTGGCAGTAATGCTTCCTAAGGTCCACTTGACTTCACACTCCAGAAAGTCTGATTTTAGGTGAGTGACCACCAGTATCATGATTATCCAGGTCATGAAGACCTTTTTGGTACAGTTCTTCTGTGTATTCTTGCCACCTCCTCTTAATGTCTTCTGCTTCTGTTAGATCCTTGCCATTTCTTTCCTTTATTGTGCCTGTCTTTGTGTGAAATGTTCCCTCTGTATCTCCAGTTTTCTTGAAGAGATCCCTAGACTTACCCATTCTATTGTTTTCCTCTATGTCTTTGCACTGTTCATTTAAAAAGATTTTGAAATCTCTTCTTGCTATTCTGTGGAATTCTGCATTCAGACAGGCACATCCTTCCCTTTATCCTTTGCCTTTCGCTTCTCTTCTTTTTTCAGCTATTTGTAAGGCCTCCTCGGAAAACCACTTTGCCTTTTTGCAGTTTTTTTCTTTGAGATGGTTCCGGTCACCACTCCCTCTACGATGTTATGAACCTCTGTCCAGTATTCTTCAGGCGCTCTGTCTATCATATCCAATCCCTTGAATTGAAGGGCTACTTTAAAAAAGGACTTGTGCCAACATGCTCCTCCCAGGACTGCTGCTGCCAGTGCCCCTGTTCCAGCAGCAGGCCACTTCCAACCTCCACCTCCACAGGAGACCCTCAAACACTCACAGGCAGGTCTGGGTCAGTCTCTCGTGGGTCACTGCTCCTTTCCTCTGGGTCCTGGTGCACACAAGATTTTGTTTGTGCTTTCCAAGAGTGTTTTCCCTCAGCCCTGCTACACCATGACATGAGTTAATTTATCTATCTTTATAAGAATCTTATGAAAGAGATATTATTATCCTTATTTTACCAATAAAGAAATTCAAGTTTAAAGAAGAAAAATAATCTTCTTGAAGACTCATGATGAATATTAGGCAGATCTTGGATTTAAACCCAAATCTATCTAACAAACTCTAAACCCTATTTGTTTTAAGAATTACTAGGAGCTTCCCTAGAGGATCAGTGGTAAAATATATATATATATATATACACACATATATACAGATATAGATATAGATATACCTGCCAATGCGGGATACATGGTTTTAATGTTTGATCCAGGAAGATCCCACATGCCTTGGAGAAACTTAATCCTGTGTGCCACAACTTCTGAGCCTGTACTCTAGAGCCACAGCTACTGACCTCATATGCCACAACTACTGAATTATATATAGATATAGATAAAGATATAGATATAGATATACCTGCCAATGCGGGATACATGGTTTTAATGTTTGATCCAGGAAGATCCCACATGCCTTGGAGAAACTTAATCCTGTGTGCCACAACTTCTGAGCCTGTACTCTAGAGCCACAGCTACTGACCTCATATGCCACAACTACTGAAGCCCACTCGCCCTAGAGCATGTGCTTGCTCTGCAACCAGAAAAGCCACCGCAATGAGAAACCTGTGCACTCCAACTAGAGAGCAGCCCCAGCTCGCTGCAACTAGAGTAAAGCCTACGCACCGATAGAGACCTAGCACAGCCACAAATAAATAAACAAAAATAAAAAAAAATTTTTTAACAGATTTAGCTTGATTGGATTTTTATTTTTTTACTTTACAATACTGTATTGGTTTTGCCATACATTGACATGAATCTGCCACTGGTGTACATGAGTCCCCTGAACCCTGAACCCCCATCCCACCACCCTCCCCCTATCATCTCTCTGGGTCATCCCAGTGTACCAGCCCCAAGCATCCTGTA
>SJYX01021779.1:22579-34329 GCA_006410675.1 Oreotragus oreotragus | reverse complement strand
CTACTATTCAACATAGTTCTGGAAGTTTTGGCCACAGCAATCAGAGCAGAAAAAGAAATAAAAGGAATCCAAATTGGAAAAGAAGAAGTAAAACTCTCACTGTTTGCAGATGACATGATCCTCTACATAGAAAACCCTAAAGACTCCACCAGAAAATTACTAGAGCTAATCAATGAATATAGTAAAGTTGCAGGATATAAAATCAACACACAGAAATCCCTTGCATTCCTATACACTAATAAAGAGAAAGTAGAAAAAGAGATTAAGGAACCAATTCCATTCACTGTTGCAATGAAAAGAATAAAATACTTAGGAATATATCTACCTAAAGAAACTAAAGACCTATATATAGAAAACTATAAAACACTGATGAAAGAAATCAAAGAGGACACTAATAGATGGAGAAATATACCATGTTCATGGATTGGAAGCATCAATATGGTGAAAATGAGTATACTACCCAAAGCAATCTACAGATTCAATGCAATCCCTATCAAGCTACCAGAGGAATTTTTCACAAAGCTAGAACAAGTAATTTCACAATTTGATTGGATCTTAAATTTAAAAACTTCACCTTAAATTTGTATCTTGCAACCTCACCCAACAATTGTACAAGTGAGGAAACTAAGATGAGGGAGAGTTCGTTAGATTTGTAACACAACGCAACTGTCATTAAAGCTTAGCACCCTCTTCTACAGGGAACTCCATCATCTATGTACTTGGATAATTTTCAGCTGCAAACTATTTAATATGCACATTTAAATAAGTGGTGCTATGTTCTTGAAAACCTAATTGGGGATCTGAATTTTTAGATTTTAACATCTTATTTATAAGCCCATTTTCTTCAGTATTTACCCCCCAGGATCTAATGTTTTCCACAAACAAATATGATGTACATGTATACACCCTGTTATGTGACAGAAAAGGAGTTATTTCTTTTGCAATGGTTGGGGGCATACCAGAGGCCCCATGATGTTTTTGAGTTGGGGAGAATCCTCTGGGAATAAATGCTCCTTTTGCATTATATTTTTGCAATACATTTAATTCATGTCAAGTACTATAGCAGTTCAAGGCACAGAATTATAGAGTTCAAGGCACTGCAGGCAATTTCTCCTGGAAACATGTGGCCATTCCTTTTTTTGCACCTCATCCTTTTTGAGCTCTTCTAAGCCTACACTGAGTGCTTACTCTAGAAAACTTTTATCAAGAGCTTGTAGAACCTGAACTCAGACTCTTGTTGTGGAAGCACCAAAATCTACTCATCAGAAAGTCCCCGCAAGACAGGGAAAACCGTCTGCTCTCTCCAAGCAGACAGTGTATGAACAGTCCTACACACCCTTAATGAGTGCCTTTGAGGAGCAGTCGATGGTCCTTCTATTTGAACTGCTGGGCTCCATCTCAGCTCTGGCATCATGGAGAAAAAGCATAAGGGAGCAAAAGTCATGAAGACATGGAAGCTTGTATTTAGCCCACTGTCAGGAAGGGGAAATTTCCCTCTCCTCCCCTCTTGAGTTCTTCTGGCTGGACTAATAATAAAATTGACACAAGATAGATTAACAGGAGAAAAAGAAATACATTTGTGCGCATGGAGGACTTACAGAAGTAGGACCTAATAAGTGCCCAAAGCAATTATCAGGGATTTCCCTGGTGGCTCAGAGGTAAAGAACTGGCATGCCAGTGTGGGAGACAACTGACTTGATCCCTGACCCAGGAACATCCCTTGGAGGAAATGGCAACTCACTCCAGGATTCTTGCCTGGAAAAATGCCATGGACAAAGGCGCCTGGCAGGCTGCAGGCCACGGGGTCTACAAAGTGTCCAAAGCAGGCAGATTTTATATTTTCCAGGCAAACAAACAATTTGTGAATAACTGATAAGACAAAGAAACTTAGACTTTGGGTACTTAATTAGTGAAGAATCTAAACAGCTTGGGGCAGGGGCAGTGAATTAGAGAAGGAACAAGGTTTATTTAAACAGGGTTTTCAGGCCCAACTTCCTAGCTCTCACAAAAAGGGTGTCCTATTTCAGGTGAAGAGAGTGAACCTATCATGTGAGAGATTTATTTCCTGCTTTCAGGGAGAGAAAGAGGAGGGTCAAAGTGTCCCTCTTTCTTTTATCAGCTGTTTCTAAAGTAACTTTAATTCAAAATAATCAATATGTCCTTGCGACACATTCTGGGGTGGCCTACCCTGAGCCCAACTCTGCTCTCTCTTTATGTGGGTCAGTGCAGTAGAATTTTCATCACTGCTCAACTCTCTTAATGGTCCAGTTGTGTCCACTCAGTTGTGTCTGATTCTTTGTGACCCTTTGGCTTGTAGCTCACCAGGTTCCTCTTTTCATGGGATTTTGCAGGCAAGAAATACCAGAGTGGGTTGTCATTTTCTCCTCCAGGGGGATCTCCCCGCTCAGGGATCAAACCCGTGTCTCCTGCATCTCCTACACTGGCAGGCCGGCTCTTTACCAGCTGAGCCGTCAGGGAAGTCCATCTTGTGGCTACATACTCTAAAAATTTAGGACGGGTCACATAAGCAAAATGTGAACAAAATCAAGTATAAGCTGGTGTACCTTTATTCACATTCTCTGTGGCAGTCACTGCAGAAGTTTGTATTTCGATGAGTTCAGTTCAGTCAGTCAGTCGTGTCCAACTCTTTGTGATTCCATGGACTGCAGCATGCCAGGCCTCCCTGTCCATCACCAACACCCAGAGCTTACTCAAACCCATCTCCATAGAGTCAGTGATGCCATCCAATCATCTCATCTCCTGCCATACCCTTCTCCTCCTGCCTTCAATCTTGCCCAGCATCAGGGTTTTTTCCCAATGATTCAGTTCTTCCATCAGGTGGCCAAAGTATTGGAGTTTCAGCTTCAGCATCAGTCCTTTCAATGAATACTCAGGACTGATTTCCTTTAGGATGGACTGGTTGGATCTTCTTGCAGTCCAAGGGACTCTCAAGAGTCTTCAACACCACAGTTCAAAAGCATCAATTCTTCAGCGCTCAGCTTTCTTTCTAGTCCAGCTCTCACATCCATACATGACTACCAGAAAAACCAGCTTTAGATGGACCTTTGTTGGCAAAGTAATGTCTCTGCTTTTGAATATGCTGTCTAGGTTAGTCGTAACTTTCTTTCCAAGGAGTAAGTGTCTTTTAATCTCATGGCTGCAGTCACCATCTGCAGTATTTTGGAGCCCCCCAAAATAAAGTCTGTCACTGTTTCCATTGTTTCCCCATCTATTTGCCATGAAGTGATGAGACAAGATGCCATGATCTTAGTTTTCTGAACGCTGAGTTTTAAGCCAGCTTTTTTACTCTCCTCTTTCACTTTCAACAAGAGGCTCTTTAGTTCTTCTTTGCTTTCTGCCATAAGGGTGGTGTCATCTGCATATCTCAGGTTATTGGTATTTCTCCTGCCAATCTTGATTCCAGCCTGTGCTTCATCCAGTCCAGCATTTTGCATGATTTAACTCTGCATACAAGTTAAATAAGCAGGTGACAATATACAGCCTTAACATACTCCTTTTCCTATTTGGAACCAGTCTGTTGGTCCATGTTCAGTTCTAACTGTTGCTTCTTGATCTGCATACAGATTTCTCAGGAGGCAGGTCAGGTGGTTTGGTATTCCCATCTCTTGAAGAATTTTCCACAGTTTGTTGTGATCCATACAGTCAAAGGCTTTGGCATAGTCAATAAAATAGAAACAGATGTTTTTCTGGAACTTTCTTGCTTTTTCTATGATCTGACGGATGTTGGCAATTTGATCTCTGGTTTCTCTGCCTTTTCTAAATCTAGCTTGAACATCTGGAAGTTCACAATTCACAGACCTTTGAAGCTTGGCTTGGAGGATTTTGAGTATTATTTTACTAGCGTATGAGATGAGTGCCACTGTGTGGTGGTTTGAACATTCTTTGGCATTGCCTTTGGGACTGGAATGAAAATTGACCTTTTCCCGTCCTGTGGCCACTGCTGCGTTTTCCAAATTTGCTGGCATATTGAGTGCAGCACTTCCACAGCATCATCTTTCAGGATTTGAAATAGCTCCACTGGAATTCCATCACCTCCACTAGCTTTGTTTGTAGGGATGCTTTCTAAGGCCCACTTGACTTCACATTCCAGGATGTCTGGTGAGTGATCACACCATTGTGATTATCTGGGTCGTGAAGCTCTTCTTTGTATAGTTCTTCTGTGTATTGTTGCCACCTCTTTCTAATATCTTCTGTTTCTGTTAGGGCCATACCATTTCTGTCCTTTACTGTGCCCATCTTTGCATGAAATGTTCCCTTGGTGTCTCTAATTTTCTTGAAGAGAGCTCTAGTCATTCCCATTCTATTGTTTTCTTCTATATCTTCACACTGATCACTGAGGAAGTCTTTCTTATCTCTCCTTGCTCTTCTTTGGAACCCTGCATTCAAATGGGTGTATCTTTCCTTTTCTCCTTTGCCTTTAGCTTCTCTTCTTTTAGATGAAGACATCACAAAATCAAAGTATCCTGGGATATAGGCACCTCATAAAAGACAGAAACTCTGGAATGCTTCCTAGATCTGTAGTTGACTTTGAGTGAATGGGAAGTAAACTGTTATTCAATATTTCATCAAGCCCCTGAAACACTGACAATTTTGTTTCTGCAGCATAAGCTAACATATCCTGACTAATATACCCAGCAATTCCAAGGTATTACATCCAACAAGACTCTGCTAGTTCTAATGCATCTGTCTAGTAGATCTGCCTTCTACAGTTAGCAATTCATAACAGTGAAGTAAAAATACATAAACTCATTGTAAAACCTCATCATCCTCTTCTAGTAGTTCTTTCTTAATACCATTTGTTTACCTGGGAAAGATCAGGTATGACCTAAAACTAAGGTCCAACCTTCTTTATTTCTGAAGGTATACAACATTGTTTATTAAGTATTTCTTTCTTACACAGTTTTAGGAAGATAATCATAAATAAATAAGTAAATATATGTATATACGATAGGTATATATAAAAGGTTTTTTGGTTGATTTTTTCTTTTTTATTTCTTCCTTTAAACTCTTAATTTTCTCTCATGCTTTATACATTAAGAAAAATGAGTAACACCAGTCCTTCTCCTCATTGACACTATTATTGATAACTATCCTTCAATATCTCTCATTTCTTTTTTCCAGACAAATTTTAAAATCATTTAATTTAAAATAATATTTGGATTACAGTTGAAATGGTGCTAATTCTATAAGAAAATTGGGAATATTAAACATTTTAAATAATAGTTACCTGAAATATACAGGTGCATGGATTGTCTCCATCATTTCAGCCTTTTTACTTATCCCAACAAAATGTCACAGTTTCCTTTACACATACCTAGTATAATGCTTTTCAGTGAGGCACTAATTATTATAGGTAATTTAGGACTATTATGAATGGAACTTCTCATAAATTTCTAGTTAACTGTTACTGGTTTAATGAGATTATTTTATCTGTGATCAATCTATTTTGTTTTGGCTTCTTTATTATACTCAATATAAGAATGTTCCTAGCATCTGTACCAAAACAATGCAAAACTGGAAACAGCTCAAATATACAGCAAAAGAGGAATGGATAATTAAATGTAGCATATTTACACAATGGAAAAATTCAGTTAAATACAGAATTAACTAGTGACCCATCAGTCTCATGCTAAGTCAAAGATGCCAGAGCAAAAAGATCAGATGCTGTGTGATTCTATTCACAGGAAGTTCAAGAACACAGAAAACTAAACTAGCATAACTGAAATCAAGATACTGGTTACTTGTAGAGGGAAATCAACAGAGAAGGAACAAGAGGGAACTTCTGAGCTGATGAAAATGTTTTGTATCTTGATTTGGACTGTGATTACATACATATACATATATACATACATATATAAGTGTTATATATTTTTTGTTCATTTTTATATGTCTGAATTATACCTCACTGAAACAAACACACATCTCAAAGGCAAAACCTAACCTAATGAACATAAAATTCAAAAGAGGGTGACACTGGGCAAGAACACACAAGGAATTTCTCAGGCAGTGAAAGTGTTCTATATCTTGGTCTAGATGGTAGATACATGCATAAATATAGGCAAAAATTCATCAAGCTAGACAAGGAAAATTCTGAGAACTCTGTGTACATTTTGTCTCAGTGAAAAAGAATCTGAAACTAACAACTTATGTTTTCACCTAATTTTTTGAATTATAATTTTTTTAATTTTCTTAGTATGCAATAATAATATTCTGCCTTTTCTCTAATGTAATTCATATTATTAATTCTAATTACCAGAATTTTTAAAATATCAAAAAAAATTTTTAACTGTTTGCCTTTATAAAGGTCTTTATCTATGATATTATGACATTAAACAATATCTTTCTCCAACAAAGGATTTTGTAACCAACTTAAAAGGTAAATGAACAAGAAGGGTAGCATATATGTACCATATAATGTCACTGAAATAGAGCTTAGAGCGTAGAGGTTATGAAATGACAATCTCCCAAACAGAATATTGGGAAATGCCTTGAAAGTGTAATTTATTAAAGTACAAGTATCCAATAAATGATATTTAATCTCACTAATAAACAAAGAAACAAATTTAAATAAGATATTATTTTTAATTATTAAATTGATTATAGCTAAATAGTCCAAGTTCTGGAATTACATTGAGTCACTCCTTCCTGTGATTCAGTTTCCTTGTACTTACTATGGAAATAACTCTGATAACACATAGTGTTCATACAAGGATCAACTTTATAAAGCTCTTAGTGACTTGCCTGGCATATAATCAGTACTCAATAGATGTCAACTGTTGTTACCATTTACGGCTCTTAACATTCTTGACAAAGTTGAAAAGATTGGTATTACTCTGTGATGACAAAGAAAGGAAAATACTAACAGAATCCACCCGCAATGCAGGAGACCTGGATTCAATCCCTGGGTTGGGAAGATCCCCTGGAGAAGGGAATAGCTACCCACTCTAGTATCCTGGCCTGGAGAATTCCATGGACTGGACAGTCCATGGGGTCACAAAGAGTTGGACACAACTGAGCAACTTTCACTTTCACTTTTCAGAGTTTTAATTGGTGTTTGTTTTGCTATTTATCACAAGCATTTCACCAGCATGTGGAAACCTCTTTGAGCCACCTGTATCACCATGAAACAGGGAGGTTATTCAGCTATAAGCATCCACGCTTGTCTTCCCTGTTCCTCCCTCCTACTCTTTCTTTCATTTCTCTTCTCTGTGAAGTCAAAGGCATTTATCATCTTTCATTATCCCCCTTCTTCCTCTAAAATTTCTAAAACATCTAAAATTGCCCTGCTCTTGTTTTATGCCAATGCCTTTGCTAATGTGACTTCACTGGGGTTTTCTTTTTCTCCCTTCTGTCTTCTCTAGATCAATGGTCTTTGTCCCCTGCCAACTTTATAATTCCACCAGCTTTCATTTTCAAGTCTCTTAAAGCCCTGGGGGAGAGTGCCATTTGAACCCCTTTCTTTTATAATGTTTTGTTTCCCTCCACCAAAGAGCAGTTTATTGTGATGGCAAATTTGTTCTTTCTGCCAAAGTTTGTCCATCAGCAGAGGTGACTACAGCCTCTGTCCAGGTGCTAGGATGTTAAGAAACTTAAAGGTTCTGTTAAATGGCCAGCCTGGTGAATTTCTAACATGAACAGTGCCAGGATCATCTGAGGTTTCTGACAGAATCTCACCGGCATTTTATTACAAGGAAAGCCCTGTCTTTCTCTAGATCTCATTATGGTTGTTTTGATTTATGTGAAGGGTGTGCCAATCCCAGGATGCCTTGACAATTTGGGGGAGAGTGCCATTTGAACCCCTTTCTTTTATAATGTTTTGTTTCCCTCCACCAAAGAGCAGTTTACTGTGATGGCGAATTTGTTCTTTCTGCCAAAGTTTGTCCATCAGCAGAGGTGACTACAGCCTCTGTCCAGGTGCTAGAACGTTAAGAAACTTAAAGGTTCTGTTAAATGGCCAGCCTGGTGAGTTTCTAACATGAACAGTGCCAGGATCATCTGAGGTTTCTCTGACAGAATCTCGCCGGCATTTTATTACAAGGAAAGCCCTGTCTTTCTCTAGATCTCGTTATGTTTGTTTTGATTTATGTGAAGGGTGTGCCAATCCCAGGATGCCTTGACAATAGAAGGTGGGAAACTCATTTTCTTTGTGTAATGAAACAAAAGTCAGAATTACAAGGTGAGAACTGACATACTGCCAATGTCACACGTGATCAGTCTAGAACAGCAAGTACTATCCTTGGATCCTGGAAAGCAGGGAGAAGGCAACTTTCTCTGCACTGTTTAGCTTTTTAAGTCCTTAAACAAATGTGAAATCAAGTCTTGGGGGAGAGTGCCATTTGAACCCCTTTCTTTTATAATGTTTTGTTTCCCTCCACCAAAGAGCAGTTTATTGTGATGGCAAATTTGTTCTTTCTGCCAAAGTTTGTCCATCAGCAGAGGTGACTACAGCCTCTGTCCAGGTGCTAGGATGTTAAGAAACTTAAAGGTTCTGTTAAATGGCCAGCCTGGTGAATTTCTAACATGAACAGTGCCAGGATCATCTGAGGTTTCTGACAGAATCTCACCGGCATTTTATTACAAGGAAAGCCCTGTCTTTCTCTAGATCTCATTATGGTTGTTTTGATTTATGTGAAGGGTGTGCCAATCCCAGGATGCCTTGACAATGGAAGGTGGGAAACTCACTTTCTTTGTGTAATGAAACAAAAGTCAGAATTACAAGGTGAGAACTGACATACTGCCAATGTCACATGTGATCAGTCTAGAACGGCAAGTACTATCCTTGGATCCTGGAAGNGATTTATGTGAAGGGTGTGCCAATCCCAGGATGCCTTGACAATGGAAGGTGGGAAACTCACTTTCTTTGTGTAATGAAACAAAAGTCAGAATTACAAGGTGAGAACTGACATACTGCCAATGTCACATGTGATCAGTCTAGAACGGCAAGTACTATCCTTGGATCCTGGAAGGCAGGGAGAAGGCAACTTTCTCTGCACTGTTTAGCTTTTTAAGTCCTTAAACAAATGTGAAATCAAGTCATTTACCTTATTGATGTTCCCCTGTCAGTCAGAAAACGGAAAATATTTTCACTAGAAAGGAAACCCTAATGGTCATTTGTTGGGTGCCTGTTATTATAGTCCTGGCACATGGACCTTCTGTTGAAACAGTGATCGAATAGGTGAGTATAATGTCTCCATTTTACAGATGAGAAGCATGAAACTTACCAATGGGAAATAATTTGACTTAAGACCAGGGCTGCAATTGAAATGCAGAGTAAGTTTTCACCATATCTGCAGCACATTTTTTCCCAGTCTCAGCCCGATCCCTCTGCCANATGTCTCCATTTTACAGATGAGAAGCATGAAACTTACCAATGGGAAATAATTTGACTTAAGACCAGGGCTGCAATTGAAATGCAGAGTAAGTTTTCACCATATCTGCAGCACATTTTTTCCCAGTCTCAGCCCGATCCCTCTGCCATTCATGGTTACAGAACAATTTATCAGTGGACCACCTCTTCTGGGAACAGCACACTTGGCACAGAACAGAGTTGTCTGAGAAATTATTTTTGTTTGTGGTCCCTGATTGAGATAAGCTCTCCAAGACAAGATTTAAGTCACCTTAGGGCCAGGCACCCAGCTCTTCCAATCCTCAAGGAAGACTTTCCCTTTACTCTGGGATCACTTTTGCCAAACCTGGAGAAACTCTCTGTGTCTCAGGACAGTGACTAGACCACTTGGACCACAGAACAGCAGGTCTGTGTCACATGACCTGCTAAGGAGCATCACTCCGCACTCTGCTACTAGCTTGGCCAGAGGGCAATCTCGGGCCAAAGAAAATGAGCAGGAGCGATGGCACTCTACGTGGCCCCATGAAATACTATGCTTCTGGTAGTGCTTGCTCTTCCCTCTCACAAGCACAGCATTCACGCAGAGGCAGCTGCCAACACATAGCATCAGTAAGGAATTCATGTCACACGGTATGAGTCACAGAGACTGAACTTTTGTCACTGCTGCTTTTGTCACTGCTGCTGCTGCTAAGTCACTTCAGTCGTGTCCGACTCTGTGCGACCCCATAGACGGCAGCCCACCAGGCTCCCCTGTCCCTGGGATTCTCCAGGCAAGAACACTGGAGTGGGTTGCCATTTCCTTGTCCAATGCATGAAAGTGAAAAGTGAAAGTGAAGTCACTCATTCATATCCAACTCTTAGCGACCCCATGGACTGCAGCCTACCAGGCTCCTCCATCCATGGGATTTTCCAGGCAAGAGTACTGGACTGGGGTGCCATTCCCTTCTCCACAGCAAAGCTAAATACTGTGTGTACATCATGTAAGTCACACTGCCCTTCTCACTGTCCTTCAAGCAGACCGACCCAGTTAATGCTTGTGTTGCCAGAGAAACTCTCCCCTTCAATCTACTCATGGTTTTTCATTTTTATTATTTAGAGGTTTGGGAATCTATGCCCTCCTCATAGGTAATTCACTGGCTACCAAAATTACAAGATTTGTCTCCTCTTTCTTTCTAGCCTCTCATATTATTTTCTAGTGGTATTTGACACTCCCTGATATTTTGTTGGGCTTACCAGGTAGCTCAGTGGTAAAGAAACTGCCTGCAATGCAGAAGACTCAGGAACCCCGGGTTTGACTCCTGGGTCAGGAAGATCTCCTGGAGAAGGGCGTGGCAACCCACTCCAGGATTCTCGCCTAGAAAATCCCATGGATGGAGGAACATGGCAGGCTACAGTCCATAGGTCACAAAGAGTTGGATATGACAGAAGTGACTTGAGCGCGTATGCTCAAAACTTCATTATGTATGCCACGCTTTATGCACACAGATTGTTAGGTATGCATATTGCTAGCATCCCTTGGATCACAGAAAAAGCAAGAGAATTCCAGAGAAACACCTACTTAGGCTTCATTGACTACGCTAAAACCTTTCACTGTGTGGATCACAACAAACTGTGGGAAATTCTTCAAGAGATGGGAATACCAGACCAACTTACCTGTCTCCTGAGAAATCTGCATGCAGCTCAAGAAGCAACAGTTAAAACTGGATATGGAACAATGGACTGGTTCAAAACTGGGAAAGGAGTACATCAAGGCTGTATATTGTCACCTTATTTATTTAACTTCTATGCAGAGTACATCATCCAAAATGCTGGATTGGAGGAAACACAAGTTGGAATCAAGATTCCTGGGAGAAATATCAATAACCTCAGATATGCAGATGACACCACCATTATGGCAGAAAGTGAAGAACTAAAGAGCTTCCTGATGAAAATGAAAGAGGAGAGTGAAAAAGTTGGCTTAAAGCTCAACATTCAAAAAACTAAGATCATGGCATCTGGTCCCATCACTTCATGGCAAATAGATGGGGAAACAGTGGAAACAGTGACAGACTTTATTTTCTTGGGCTCCAAAATCACTGCAGATGGTGACTGCAGCCATGAAATTAAAAGACGCTTACTCCTTGGAAGAAAAGTTATGACCAACCCAGACAGCATATTAAAAAGCAGAGATATTACTTTGACAACAAAGATCTATCTAGTCAAAATTACAGTCTTTCCAGTAGTCATGTACAGATGTGAGAATTGGACTATAAAGAAAGCTGAGCACCTAAGAATTGATACTTTTGAACTGTGGTGTTGGAGAAGACTCTTGAGAGTCCCTTGGACTGCAAGGAGATCCAACCAGTCCATTCTGAAGGAGATCAACCCTGGGATTTCTTTGGAA
>SJYX01021778.1:498731-534576 GCA_006410675.1 Oreotragus oreotragus | reverse complement strand
TTTTTTTTTTTTGGAAGTAGAAAAGGATAGCTTTATTGCTTTGCCAGGTGAAGGGGGACACAATGGGCTCCTGCCCTGGAAAACTATGTGTCCCCTAAACAGACAATTTTTTACCAAATGACAGTTGTGCGCTGAGAACCATACAGGTTCACTTTACATTACGTCCACACAAGAGTCCGTAAAGGGGATGCTGTGATGATCATTGTACAGCTGTGGAGACTGTGATTCAGGAAGGCTGTCACTTGTTCAAGTTTATATAGCTGGTTAGTGGCAGCACCAGGATTCAAACCCAGGGCAGCCTTCCTCGTAACCAGCCTGTTCAGTTCTAAAGTTTAACTCTCTGGGATGCATGGAAAGAGTGTGGTTTTTGGAAAGTTCCTTCATCTTTCTGCTTTGGAAATCCATCACACTTTTGTTCCTTATCATCCAAAGGGTAACGTGCTTTCAGTCTCTTGAAGACAGCTAAACTTCTACCTAATTTTTGTATCTTAACCTGTTTACGCGGAGAAGGCAATGGCACCCCACTCCGGTACTCTTGCCTGGAGAATCCCATGGGCGGAGGAGCCTGGTAGGCTACAGTCCATAGGGTTACAACTGAGCGACTTCACTTTCACTTTTCACTTTCATGCATTGGAGAAAGAAGTGGCAACCCACTCTAGTATTCTTGCCTGGAGAATCCCAGGGATGGGGGAGCCTGGTGGGCTGCCGTCTATGGGATCGCACGGAGTCGGACACGACTGAAGCGACTTAGCAGCAGCAGCAGCAGCAACCTGTTTATGAATGAGAGGGAGCACTAGTAATGTTTTCCCATGTATGTGGTGTGGCTGCAGAGACCTGTGTGGGACCTGCTGTGTTCGTCCCTCCCGAGTGCGGGTCCTTCGAAGGAAGTACGATGTGATGGTGATCACCGGACCAGGCAGAGGCAAAGATAAGTGCTCCAGTCGCAGTTACGCCTCTGTGAGCTCCTAACCCCAGGCGATTCTCTTATCCTTCCTGAGCCTCTAATTTCTCTTTGGTGAAAAGGTAGTAATTTCTGCCTTTTTGTGATGCCCACATGGAAGAGAAAGCTCTTTGAAAAGTGTCAGTGCTGAAAAAAATGAAAGATGATGCTATAATTTTTTTTGTAGCAGATACGGGATCAGGAAATGGAGCTTGCATTACTCAGAAAAATCATCTTATTTTCTCACTGCCATCTGGCCTGGTTCAAGTGCTTAAGAGTTGGCTCATATTTGATCTATTCCTCTTGACTGGCTGGGGTTCATTTGAGTTTCCAGAGCTCCGGGAGTTGCAGTGGGTGAGTAGAACGTCTATGTCTGAACAGGCTTCTCATCCACTTTGCCTCTCTTCCCCTCGCAAGATGGTGCCTAGGAAGAGACATCTGCTTCTTACCAAATATCTGTGCTCGCCCACATTTCCTAGCCCCTCTGCAATTATATGACCAATTCTGGACAAAGGGATGCAAGTAGAAGCGCTGGCCCTCCCTTCTGGGCTGACCCACTGAAGAGCCAGTGTGGATTCCTCCATCTCTAATTCCCTGCTACAATTCAGAAGAGCCTGGGTTCTGGACTTGGGACTGCAGAATCCCTGCAAATTCATTTTAGACATATATCATATGGAAGGAGTAAATTTCCACTTTTTATGGCTGAGATTTTGAGGCTGTTTGCTACCAGTCCTTTTCCGGCTAATACAGACCAGAGCACCAACGACTTTCTCTGGGGATCCTGAGCCTGGGTAGGGATACAAGGAAGATGTTTAGTGGCATTTGCTCTTGGCTGGGAGAGCCCCTAAATCACTCCTTTTCACCCTTGACATAAAGAAAATAAAGTATATGTTTAGAAATATTACTTATTCATTAAAAATATTGAAAACATAAGTGGCAAAGAGAGATAGGGAAGGAGGGGGAAAGGGGTAAAGAAAGAGAGAGAGAGAGAGAAAGGGAGGTGAGCTGAGCCAATCAGATTGCCTCCGTCTTGTGATGGTACCCTTGAGCAGTCCTGGTGAAACATGGAAGGTGTCCAAAGGAGGCCTTGAGCAAGATGAGTAAGTGGAGAAAGATTAGAGCAAGGCTGCCAAGAAAGGGAAACAAAACCAAATCCCCTTGTTTTGGGACTTTCCAGGCTGTGCTTCTTGTTCTTGGGTTTCATCATTGGCTCAACAAATATTTATTGAGTGCCCACTGATGCCGGATACTTAGCTTGAACAAACTGCAGGGCCTGCCTTCATGGACCATGCTTTTTAGTGAGAAAAGAGAGCAAACCCATACATATGCGAACTGTGGTGTGTTAGAAGATAAAGAGAAAGCAGGGAGGTGATAGAAGGTAGGGTGACTCCAGGGTTTATTTAAAGGATGGTCAGAGAAGAGGTCACTGAGATAGCAAAACTTTAAGAAGGAGAAGGAGCTAGCCACAAGAAAGCCAGGGTGGCGGGGTTGGGTGGCCAAGGAGGTGGGTGGTAGAGGATGCGACACAAGGAGTATTGGGGAAGGCAGATCATGGCAAGGACTTTGCTCAGAGATGGGAAGCTCTCGAGGGATTTTGAGTGGAGGGATAATAGGAGCTAACTTGCATCTTAAAAGGATGACTTTAGTTGCTAATAGGGTAGGGTTGCCAGATTTAGCAAATAAAACTTCATGATGTCCAGTTAAATTTGTGTTTCAGATTAATGAATATTTTTAGTAGCAGTGTATCCCATATAATATTTGTGACATATTTATACTAAAAAAATTATTTTCTGTTTATCTGAAGTGCAAATTTAGCTCAGTGTCCTAAATTTTATATAGCAATCCTATACATGGAGAAAGATTAAGGTAGGAAGGAAAGATTAAGGAAAGATTAAGGTTAAGGTAGGAATATCAGCTAGGGATATTGCAAGAAACCAGGTGAGATGAGAATGCTTCATATTGGGGAGGGGACTGGTAGGTAGGGAGAAGTAGTTGGTTGGATTCCGGGTGTATGAGATCCCTGTGTATGCTCACTCCCTCTTTCTCTCAGACCTTCTATGTGAGCTAGCTGGATTCATTTTGCAACCAAAAACAGAAGAAAAGTGGTGTTGGTCGTTGGGAGGATGTGGCTGGGGGCCTTTTGGCAGAGGGGAAGGATGTGGGTTTAACCACAAGTTTCATATAGTTTTAGAGAAACCACGAGAATAGAATCAGTCATTCGAAGGTGGAAATGAGCCAAAGGCCTGGCGATGGCCTTGACAATGCTCTGCCTCTCCCTGCTCAGGGATGTGCAATCTGCCTCTGAGGAGGTGGAAAAACACTTGGGCTAAGACACCTCCTCTTTGGACCCCTCCCTTTTGCTTGATGCCAGCAGGCATCTCTTGGCTGGAGAGAGAGTAGGAGAAAGCCTGTGGGGGAATGGTGACTTCTCACTGGATCTTTGTATTCAAATCTTTTCTTCTGAGTCAATATGTTGAGGATACCCTTGAAGATAGTGTGCTTTGCTTAGTCACTCAGTCGTGTCTGACTCTTTGCGACCCCATAGACTGTAGCCCGCCAGGCTCCTCTGTCCATGGGGATTCTCCAGGCAAGAATACTGGAGTGGGTTGCTATGCCCTCCTCCAGGATCTTCCCAACCCAGGGATCAAACCCAGGTCTCCTGCATTACAGGTGGATTCTTTACCATCTGAGCCACCTGTCCTTAGAGGACAGGGGCAATGCTTTATATTGGGTTGATGGAACAGTTGTTGTTAGCACATTAGTTATTAGTTAATGTTAGCACTGTGGAGAAAGCTGAGCACCGAAGAATTGATGCTTCTGAACTGTGGTGTTAGAGAAGACTCTTGAGAGTCCCTTGGACTGCAAGGAGATCCAACCAGTCCATTCTAAAGGAGATCAGCCCTGGGTGTTCTTTGGAAGGAATGATGCTAAAGCTGAAACTCCAATACTTTGGCCATCTCACGCGAAGAGTTAATTCATTGGAAAAGACTCTGATGCTGGGAGGGATTGTGGGCAGGAGGAGAAGGGGACGACAGAGGATGAGATGGCTGGATGGCATCACCAACTCGATGGATATGAATTTTAGTGAACTCCGGGAGTTGGTGATGCACGGGTAGGCCTGGCGTGCTGCGATTCGTGGGGTCACAAAGAGTCAGACACGACTGAGCAACTGAACTGAACTGAATGTTAGCACATTAACATTAGTTAACACATCTAAAACTCTAAAATTTGTCAGAATTTTTCCATATCTTAAGATGAAAAATCCAATAGATGGCAGGAGCTAGAGGGAGAGAAGAGAGCCCCTGGGATGTGCCTAAATGTTTTGCTTACAACAAGGAAGATCCAGACATTATCACCTCCTCTCATGCAGAGGAACTGGCACAGAAAGGTATGGTGACCTCCTCAGGATCAGTCTGCAGGGCTTTCTGACTTCCCAGCATCATTACGTATCTAGTTCAACAGAAATCTCTCCAGTGCTAATGAGCTGAGAGCCTGACAGGAGATAAGTCAGCTGTGCAGTTTTCATTCTAGTAAGCATTTGAGACCAAGTGTTTGGTCAAAAGAGAGCCACGTAAACATAATTCTCACCAGCTGGCCTCCCTCCTGGCCTGCCTCCCACCTCATTCTTTCCATTGTTTAACTTGAGTGTATTGAATATATTCTCCATGCCAGATTCTGTGCCAGGTCCCCATGGTAACACACTGGTGAACAAAAACTGTGAGACAGAGGTTTCAAGGAAGAGGATAGTTCATCAAGCCAAGGGACATAGTTCCATGAGGGAAGTTTGTGCACATGCGCTGTGGCAGCAGGCAGTGTGGATAAAACCAGGGGTGAAAGAAGGCTGGAGTGGAGACCTGCAGATGCCAGCACGCTGTGTGAGACTGGCTGGCAGGTCATGGATAAGGGCTTTAAATGTTTTTTTTTTTTTTTGCCACACCACGTGGCATGTGGGATTTAGTTTTCTGACCATGGATCAAACCCTCGCCCCTTGCACTGGAAACACTTAGTCTTAACTACTGAGATTAAAGGATTTAAAAATTTATCCCAGGAACCAGGAGATGCCACGGAAGTACTATATGCAAGACAGTGACATTTTGAAAAGATAAAACACAAATGTTTGTCACTAGAAGATTAGTCAGACCAATTAAGAAACACTCATATGGTGAACCCCAGGTGTCTGTTCAAAACAATGAACAACAGCAAAAAAAAAAAAAAAAAAAAAGGCAACCAAAAAACCCCCAAATACCCACAAAACCCCCTACTGTGGCCGGCTGGTTATATGGACCCACTGAGAGACCACGGGAGTGGCTGAGAAAAGAGGCTGATCTCCATAGATCATGTTTCGTTCACCTGATTGAAAAGAAACAAAGAACGGATAAAGAATGAATGCAGAGCGCTGCAAACTTCCGGTCCAGGCTTCCTCGTTAGAGTGCAGACCACGTCTGGAGCTGAAGCCCCTGATCCGCGTGCTCACGGATGTGCAGCTCCCCATCTTTGCCAGCATGCCGGGTGTGTCAGTCTTCCTGCTTGTTCGCCATCATTACATGGTCGTCAACAACCCCAAGAGGCAGGAATGAAAGCAGCGCTTTCTCTGCCCCCGGGTTCCAGGCCATAGTCTGAAGCAACGGGGAGGGTGTGAGGGGCCTTCACACTTCATCCTTTTTACCCATCACAACATACAAAGCAACTACACCTGGATTTTTCCAAACAACTTTTATTTCCTCAAAGTCTTCCTTAACCCTATNCAAGAGGCAGGAATGAAAGCAGCGCTTTCTCTGCCCCCGGGTTCCAGGCCATAGTCTGAAGCAACGGGGAGGGTGTGAGGGGCCTTCACACTTCATCCTTTTTACCCATCACAACATACAAAGCAACTACACCTGGATTTTTCCAAACAACTTTTATTTCCTCAAAGTCTTCCTTAACCCTATGGAACAAGAAGCTCCCACTGAATATTCAGGGCCCAGTATAGGGGCTACTTTCTTTTCTACTCCTTCTCCCCAGTATAAAAATATAGATTTTTGCGGTCCCCCAAAAAAGAACGAATGCAAACTAATAGCAAGATCTCTATGAATATTGTTAAATATATTCATATAGTACAGATCAGTGCTGCTTGTAGTCTATCGTTGGTGTAGGAAATACAAGACACAGAAACAATTGATTCTTGTTACTCATAGTAGTTATGGTCTATAAAGTTGCCACAAACACTGAATTAACAGATACTGAACTATGGTTCCCAGGGGAAATGCAGGGTTAGGTTCCTGCAAGCACTTCTCACAATATTTTCATCATCTGATGAACACATACATAACTGTACTGTTTCTGTTTAAAGATGTTTTATGTAATTTGTATTGTTGATTCATTTTCATTGAGCTCATAGCCAACAGCATTAGAACTCATGCCTGAACCAAGCTCATCTAAAAGCACCTGTATCTTCTCTGTAAGGAACATTAAAGTTCTCTTGTGTGCCCAGGAATGCTAGACAGCTCTTCAGCACTAAGATTGGAGGCAGTTTTATGCAACAAATTGTCAACAAAAAGCACAAAACTTTGCAAGACATGGCACTAAATAGAGTGCAAAGAGGATGCTTACTTACAGGCTGAGAGCTGAAGCAGGGAGGCAGGGGATTGCTTTGTTTGACCTTACCTGGGAACTCGCATGTTGGACGCCACAGATTTGTTCCTGCCCTGCACGTCTGCATATGACTGTGCCAGTGCCTGACGTGTTGATGTGGGGCTCCAAATAAAGTTTAGTGAGTAAAAGAATTTGCAAATACTTGAACCCACAAATATGAATATGAAGTGCTTAGGAGAAATAATCTCAAACGTAGACATAAATTGCAAAAATAAAAATATTCATCAATGCTTTACACAAATTCACCTATTGTTCATGATTACTCCATATTCTTTATCATGTATGCCCTGCTTCCCCTTCTTATGTACACTTACCAGCTTCAGTAAATTTAACACAAATACAGTGCTTTTATCTAATCTACCATTCTCTTAATTCTTGAACATGTCCACAGCCTTTCTTTGTTTTGTGATTTTGATGCTCTATGACTCCCACTTAAAAAAACAAAATATTCCTCATTTGTCTGGTGATTCCTCATAGTTAGAGGCAGGTTACACACTCTCCTACCCTGGAATGCTACTAGGTGATGATGGAGAATATATTTGCTCTAAAACACATGGTATGTCTATGGAACCTGGAGAAGGGAATGGCAACCCTCTCCAGTATTCTTGCCTGGAGAACCCGTGGGCAGAGGAGCCTGGTGGGCCACAGTCCATGGGGCTGCAAGAGTCGGACACGACTGAAGCAATTTAACACACTTACCACACATGTCTATGGAAGGAAGCTAAAGAAACTGGTGACAAGGATTGTCTTTGGAGAAAACAACTGGGAATCAAAAGGAGAGAAGTGGGGAGGAGAGTGATTTTTTACTATGCGCCCTTATATACCTTCTGAATTGTGTTCTAGGCATATGTAGAACCTATTCACAAGCTAAATTTTTTAAAATTCAATAAGGTGAGGGGTCTGGTGTGATTACCCCACCTTCCATATGGAGGAACTGCCTCAAAGAGGGTAAAGTGAAGGTGTAAGTTGTTCAGTCGTGTCTCTGCCAACCCACAGACTATATACAGTCCATGGGATTCTCCAGGCCAGAATACTGGAGTGGTTAGCTGTTCCCTTCTTCAGGGGGTCTTCCCACCCCAGGGATCAAGCCCAGGTCTCCCACATTACAGGCAGCTTCTTTACTAGCTGAGCCACCAGGGAAGCCCCAAAGAGGATAAAGGACCAGCAGGAAGGCTCCAAGACAAGTGCTATGTCTGATGTCATTCAAACTGCTCCTTTGATATGCAGATGGGCAGGTTACAGCATTGGAGGGGGCCAATGAGGGTGGGGTGTCAGGAAAGGCTTCCTGGGGGGAGATAGGAAGCTGAGTATAGAAAGGTGAGAAATTAGTCAGGTGACTAGGGTTACAGGATGAGGGGTGGAGTGAGGGAAGAGGGGCAGAAAGAAGTGTATTTCAGACAGAAAATGTCTTGGACCCAGGGTAGCAGGCTTGCATAAGTGCACATGCCCTCCAGATCTGCAAAGAAGATGAGGGTCTTCCTTGGCGGTGCCACCCTACCGTACAGGGGGAAGCCTGGGCTTCCTCTAACACTGTATCAGCTCTCCACGTGGAACAGTCTCCTCTCAGTCTGGGTGTTCAGTCTGTGTGGAGCTGAACTCCCTCGTGTGGATGGTTTCCAGTCTTTTGGAACACTCATTGTCCTGCCTTTCCTCTCCTCAAGATGCTGTCTGGGAATTTGGGTAAATAAGGGTCCTTATTATAACCACTGAAGTTTAGGGAGGCCCTCAACACACCAGGTCCTCTGGACCTCTGCTACTCTCTTTGGGGAGAGGGGCATCAGCTCCTGGCAGTTGACATGGAGTTGAGACCAAACCATATGACAACCAAGGCTAATGGGCTCCATGGCAGCTCTGGAATTTGCAGGACCCAGTGCCCCCTTGTTCAAAAATCTAGAATAAAAGTACTACTACAGGACTTGCCTGGTGATGCAGTGGATAAGAATCCATCTGCCAATACAGGGGACTGGGGTTCCGTCCCCGGTCAGGAAGGTTCCACGTGCCCCAGAGCAATTAAACCCTTGCACCACAATTACTAAGCCCGAGCGCTTAGAGCCTGTGATCCACAATGAAGAGCAAGCTGGCACAGAGCAACAAAGACCCAGCACAACCACAAATAAATAGGTAAAAGAAAAAAATTCAAAGTACCTCCACAGGTACTAAAATATCGTTTTTCCTTTCTTTTGCAACCTCTCTCTTGATTGATCATGGTGTTTTTTTTATTCAATATTTACGGTCATATTTATGTACAAAAATTAAAAATTTATACCGTGACTATGAATTTTGCCATTCATCTTCAAATTGTACAATGCCAGTTTTAAATAAAAAATTTAAGAGCATTTAACTCATATACAAGAATCACAGAAATGATGCAGCTTATATTTCATAGATCATGCATGCACTTGTATTTTACTCATAACAAACAGTGAAAATGTTGGACAAAACCATCATTTTAATTTTACAGCTTGGTATGCTCACATGGTACCAACATTCTCTACCTTCACCTTACTGATAATTAAAGGACTGAACGTCAAATGAACTCTGGGTTACCCTATCATTTATCTGTCATCAGTTTCAAAGTGAGTGACTGATACAGGGAAGTAACACAAGTCAGAAAGGATATGGGTGGGTTCCTTGGTTTCTTGTGTTTCCTAAAACACCACTGCCTTCTTTGTGCGTTTGAAGCAAGTTCTAATTCCAATGGAAAGCATGGCCTCTCAGGGCTGTGGGCTCCCACTCACTCAGTCACAGATTGTAACACCCTCACCTGTGCTCGCTTTGAGTCTTGCTAAAAGCCCGCATGTTGTGAGTCCTGGCGCATGTGCAAATGGAAGACATACATACTAACCATCAGCCTTTGTCCTACTGGACTTCACTCACAAAGTGCAAGTTCAAAGATAGAATTAATTACAAATTCAAAATGGGAATACAGAGCATTAAATTAATGCCTGCATGGAGGTCCTTCCGAGTGCATGTCAGAATCCAAGATAAGTGCATCGTGGAAGCTACGTGGCAGGCATTATCTATGTTGTGTGAGAACGAGGGCTGCAGTGGGCGATGGCATGTTACACTGGTCTCCTTGGCTCGTGGACATTTTCCCTGGTCCCATTGGATTGCATTTACAAAACCTAAGCTCAAAGAGAACATGAGTTAGATTTTAAAACAGTAACAGTCCACCATCTTGTTAAACTGAGTATGGGCCCTTCTGAGTGCAGGGTCCCCTGAGGGTGGGGAGGGCTGCCCTCTTTGGTCTCCTCCTCCTGACTGATGGGTGTGGGATATAATGGCAGGGCTTCAGCAGCCATTGTGGCCATGAGAGCGGTGCCCGGGGCTGGTGGTGAGGAAAGATCGGGTGGATCTGGTATTTCACANATCTTCCTTGGCGGTGCCACCCTACCGTACAGGGGGAAGCCTGGGCTTCCTCTAACACTGTATCAGCTCTCCACGTGGAACAGTCTCCTCTCAGTCTGGGTGTTCAGTCTGTGTGGAGCTGAACTCCCTCGTGTGGATGGTTTCCAGTCTTTTGGAACACTCATTGTCCTGCCTTTCCTCTCCTCAAGATGCTGTCTGGGAATTTGGGTAAATAAGGGTCCTTATTATAACCACTGAAGTTTAGGGAGGCCCTCAACACACCAGGTCCTCTGGACCTCTGCTACTCTCTTTGGGGAGAGGGGCATCAGCTCCTGGCAGTTGACATGGAGTTGAGACCAAACCATATGACAACCAAGGCTAATGGGCTCCATGGCAGCTCTGGAATTTGCAGGACCCAGTGCCCCCTTGTTCAAAAATCTAGAATAAAAGTACTACTACAGGACTTGCCTGGTGATGCAGTGGATAAGAATCCATCTGCCAATACAGGGGACTGGGGTTCCGTCCCCGATCAGGAAGGTTCCACGTGCCCCAGAGCAATTAAACCCTTGCACCACAATTACTAAGCCCGAGCGCTTAGAGCCTGTGATCCACAATGAAGAGCAAGCTGGCACAGAGCAACAAAGACCCAGCACAACCACAAATAAATAGGTAAAAGAAAAAAATTCAAAGTACCTCCACAGGTACTAAAATATCGTTTTTCCTTTCTTTTGCAACCTCTCTCTTGATTGATCATGGTGTTTTTTTTATTCAATATTTACGGTCATATTTATGTACAAAAATTAAAAATTTATACCGTGACTATGAATTTTGCCATTCATCTTCAAATTGTACAATGCCAGTTTTAAATAAAAAATTTAAGAGTATTTAACTCATATACAAGAATCACAGAAATGATGCAGCTTATATTTCATAGATCATGCATGCACTTGTATTTTACTCATAACAAACAGTGAAAATGTTGGACAAAACCATCATTTTAATTTTACAGCTTGGTATGCTCACATGGTACCAACATTCTCTACCTTCACCTTACTGATAATTAAAGGACTGAACGTCAAATGAACTCTGGGTTACCCTATCATTTATCTGTCATCAGTTTCAAAGTGAGTGACTGATACAGGGAAGTAACACAAGTCAGAAAGGATATGGGTGGGTTCCTTGGTTTCTTGTGTTTCCTAAAACACCACTGCCTTCTTTGTGCGTTTGAAGCAAGTTCTAATTCCAATGGAAAGCATGGCCTCTCAGGGCTGTGGGCTCCCACTCACTCAGTCACAGATTGTAACACCCTCACCTGTGCTCGCTTTGAGTCTTGCTAAAAGCCCGCATGTTGTGAGTCCTGGCGCATGTGCAAATGGAAGACATACATACTAACCATCAGCCTTTGTCCTACTGGACTTCACTCACAAAGTGCAAGTTCAAAGATAGAATTAATTACAAATTCAAAATGGGAATACAGAGCATTAAATTAATGCCTGCATGGAGGTCCTTCCGAGTGCATGTCAGAATCCAAGATAAGTGCATCGTGGAAGCTACGTGGCAGGCATTATCTATGTTGTGTGAGAACGAGGGCTGCAGTGGGCGATGGCATGTTACACTGGTCTCCTTGGCTCGTGGACATTTTCCCTGGTCCCATTGGATTGCATTTACAAAACCTAAGCTCAAAGAGAACATGAGTTAGATTTTAAAACAGTAACAGTCCACCATCTTGTTAAACTGAGTATGGGCCCTTCTGAGTGCAGGGTCCCCTGAGGGTGGGGAGGGCTGCCCTCTTTGGTCTCCTCCTCCTGACTGATGGGTGTGGGATATAATGGCAGGGCTTCAGCAGCCATTGTGGCCATGAGAGCGGTGCCCGGGGCTGGTGGTGAGGAAAGATCGGGTGGATCTGGTATTTCACACTTTACCAGCCTGAATAGCCAAACTCAGTGCTTTTATATGAGAGAATAAATCTGCAAGTGTTCTAAGATACTGTTAAATTGTGTTTTTAATCAACTATGTCGTTGTTCGGTTGCTCAGTCATGTCTGACTCTTTGTGACCTCATGGACTGCCCAACACCAGGCTTCCTTCAGTTCAGTTCAGTTCAGTCACTCAGTCCTGTCTGACTCTTTGCAACCCCACGTACTGCAGCATGCCAGTTTTCTCTCTCTATCACCGACTCCCGGAGCCTGCTCAGACTCATGTCCACTGAGCCATTGATCCCATCCAACCATCTCATCCTCCGTGACCCCCTTCTCCTCCTGCCTTCAGTCTTTCCTGGCATCTGGCTTCCTTGACCTTCACTATCTCCCTGAGTTTGCTCAAACTCACATCCATCGAGTTGATGATGCCATCCAACAATCTCATCCTCTGTTGCCCTCTTCTCCTCTTGCCCTCAGTCTTTCTCAGCATCAGGGTCTTTTCCAATGAGTTAACTCTTTGCATCGGGTGCCACAGTACTGAAACTTCAGCTTCAGCCTCAGTCTTTCCACTGAATATTCAGGGTTGATTTCCTTTAGGATTGACTGGTTTTATCTCCTTGCTGTCCAAGGGGCTCTCCAGCACCACAGTATGACAGCATCAATTATTTGGCTCTCAACCTTCCTTACGGTCCAACTCTCACATCCATACATGATCACTGGAAAAGTCATAGCTTTGACTATACGGACCTCTGTTGGCAAAGTAATGTCTTTGCTTTTTAATACAAAGTCAAGGTTTAAAAGTCAAGATTTTTCTTCCAAGGAGCAAGTGTCTTTTAATTTCATGGCTGCAGTCACCATCTGCAGTGATTTTGGAGCCCAAGAAAATAAAATCTGTCACTGTTTCCATTTCCCCCTCATCTATTTGCCATGAAGCAATGGGACCAGATGCCATGATCTCAGTTTTTTGGATGTTGAATTTTAAGCCAGCTTTTTCACTTTGTTCTTTAACCTTCATCAAGGCGCTCTTTAGTTCCTCTTTGCTTTCTGCCATTAGGGTGATGTTATCTGCATATTGAGGTTACTGATATTTCTACCTGCAATCTTGATTCCAGCTTGTGCTTGATCCAGCCCAGCATTTCACATGATGTATTCTACATATAAGTTAAATAAGCATGATGACCATACACAGCCTTGACATACTCCTTTCCCAATTTGAAATCAGTCTGTTGTTCCCTGTCTGGTTCTAACTGTTGCTTCTTGACCTGCATACAGGTTTCTTAGGAGGCAGGTCAGGTGGTCTGGTATTCCCATCTCTCTAAGAATTTTCCACAGTTTAAGCTGCTTTAAACCAAACCTAATCCTATCTGATACAGCACCCTTGTGTTCCGGCACCTGTTGGGATACAGGAATATCTGAATCCTTCAAGCCGCTTCGAGGCCAAGGGGAGCCAGAGAAAGAAGGTCAAATACCTAGCTCCCTACAGTTGTGAGTGCTGTGTCACTTTCTGGGCCAATCTGAATTGCCCTTCTGGGGGATTATTTTAGTCCAGGCTTTGACAAACTGTTAATGTGTGGCTCAGGGGCTGTCCAGGTAACTTGTAAATAAAAGTGTATGGCGACACAGGCATGCTCATTAACGTAGTCCATGGCTGCTTCTTAGCTATAACACCAAGCTGAAGAGTTCTGAGATGGTTCTATTCACTGGAGAGCTTCCCCGGTAGCTCAGCTGGTAAAGTTTCTGCCTGCAATGCAGGAGACCCCAGTTCAATCCCTGAGTTGGGAAGATCCCCTGGAGAAGGGATGGGCTACCCGCTACAGTATTCATGGGCTTCCCTGGTGGCTCAGAAAGAGCCCACCCACAATGCGGGAGACCAGGGTTCGATCCCTGGATTGGGAAGATCCCCTGGAGGAGGACATGGCAACCCACTCCAGTATTCTTGCCTGGAGAATCCCTGTGCACAGAGGAGCCTGGTGGGCTACAGTCCATGGGGTCTCAAAGAGTCAGACATGACTGAGTGACTCAACACAGCTACTCACTGGAACCTTTAGGGAAAAGTTTGCTAACTCCTATCTTAAAAAATTTCACTAAGAACACCACTAATTCCCCCAACTCATCTACCCTTGTGGCCTTCACCACCTGCTTTCACCACCTTCATCTTCCTTTTTATTCTTATACTCCTTCAGGGTCAGGGATATGCTGGTACATGTTTCACAACAGGCCTCTCTAGGAGGTAAAAGGGCATAGAGTTAGCCATATCTTTGGTGTAAATATCATACTATGGCTGATTCAAGCTAACAACACGATGCCAGTGACCGCTGGGAGGAGATGAAGACAATCTGCTCTGAGGAAGTTAAAACACCTCCAGTACAGCCCTGGATCCACTTCCTTTACATCTGGCCTGGGCTCTTTAACAGAACCCTACACCCTAATCAACCAGGCCTGGCTTTGATATACTAATTGCAGCCATAGGAATTTAGGGAATTTAGCTCCCTGGCTTTCAGCAAAGTAAAATTTCCCCTTTACTTTGTCAAGTTTTCTGTTCTGTTCATTTCATTATATGTTTTGTCTACAGAGTGAATCTAAGATATTAAACCCCACATGAATACCATTATTACAACAAGTAATTCTGATGTTACAATTGTGTAAATATTTTTTGCCAGAGAGTCAAGTTGCATGACTGGAGCTCTAAAGAAGAAAATAACCTTCAGTTTCTAAACATCTGTAGGTCAAAGAAGAATGTTCCAGAGATCCAATTCCAAAACGAGTGTCTGTTTATTTTTTTCTTTGTTTATATTTCTTCTATTATGCAACTTCTATTTTTAAAATCTCACTTACTGTTTTTTTGAATTATTTTGTTTTAGTGGGACATTTTCTTGAGTGATATTTTTTATTGGCTGTTCCTTAATGTTACCTTTTCTGACTCCTTGGATTTCAGAAAATGTCTTTATTTTTATCTTTCCTTTTGGTGGTATTTTTGGTTGGCTGTAGAGTTCCAGATTCAAATTAATTTTCCTTCAAAACCTGATGCAAAATCTGATGTCAGACTTAATCTCATTTCTTCATATGTAACCTTTTTCTTTCCTTCCGGAAGAGTATGTGATTTTTCTCTTTACGTTTTAAGTTCTGAAATTTTACCCAAGTGCAATTAAACATGTTATTTCTTTATTCATCTTCATTGGCCCTTAGTGGGACCCTTGGAAAAAAAAAAAACACACATAAATTCAAAACAAAACATTTATTTGGTTTAATACCAAAATATATTATAAGGAAAACAATGATGGCAATAACAGCAACATGAAGATAATTCCAGTTAACATTTATTTATTTATTTTTTAAAATTTGGCCATCCTAGGTCTTTGTTGAGGTACACAGGCTCAGTAGTTGCCACATGTGGGCTTAGTTGCCCTGTGCTACGTGAGATCTTAGTTTCTTGATCAGGGGTCAAACCCACATCCCCTGTATTGGAAAGTGGATTTTTAACCACTGGACCACCAGGGAAGTCCACAGTTAACATTTTTTAAAGGCATAAAACAATAAAATGTCATGCAAAAAGCAAAACAGTTCTGTACTGTATAAAAATGAAAGGTACAGCCCTCTTTGGGCTTCCCAGGTGGCATTAGTGGTAAAGAACCCACCTGCCAATGCAGGAGACAAAAGACGCGGGTTCAGTCCCTGGGTTGGGAAGATCCCTTGTGGGCGGGCATGACAACTCACTCCAGTTGTCTTTTTGCCTGGAGAAGCCCATGGCCAGAGGAACCTGGAAGGCTACAGTACCTGGGGTTGCAAAGAGTCGGACATGACTGACGTGACTTAGCATGTACGCACAGCCCTTTTCAGGCCTCACCTGCAGTCCCTCTCTCCTTTTTCCTTGGTTCATTGAGTCCATCCTTCCAGGAAAAAAATATTTCTACTGACAAATAGAATACACTTTTGAAAAGTACTCGACACAGGCACTTAACACAGTCAGCTCTCCCTCACTTCACTCCCTCAGGGGTCTGACTGTGATAAGGAAGAACAAATCTGACTCCATACTGAATCTGTTTCTTTTACTTTAATCTTTGTATTCTACTGCTTTCGCTACAAGTTAAGAATGTTGCCTATAGCCTGAAACATACAGGATAGCCCATCCTCAAGGCTCTGACTTTCAAAGGTATAACATGTTCCCATTCTTAGAGAGATTAAAAAGTTGCAGAATGGAAAATAACATTTGTTTTGTTGCAGGTTTACAGAAACATCATGACTTGACTTAGGCAGACAGCAACAAGAACAAAGGATTCCAACACCAAGGAGTTTGCAACAACAAACCATAGCTCCTCCCCCTTTTAAAATAAAGTGAAGTGACAGTGAAAGTTGCTCAGCTTGTCTGTCTCTTTGTGACCCCACAGATTATATAGTCTCCAGGCCAGAATACTGGAGTGGGTAGCGTTGCCTTCTCCAGGGGATCCTCCCAACCCATGGATCGAACCCAGGTCTCCCACATTGCAGGTAGATTCTTTACCAGCTGAGATATCAGGGAAGCTCTTTTAATAGAAAAGAAATCTGAATTCTAACTTGAGTAAGATGGTCATTTGGGACACTAGTCCACCATCTTTCCAGTCTGCTGGCTTTCTGGAAAGTCACTATTCCTTGCCCTAACAACTTCTGTATTTATTGACCTGTTGTGAAGTGAAGAGTAGGAGCTTGGACTTGCTAACAGAGCCAGTACCTTGTTGATGAACATTTAGATAAACTCAAGTTTTATGTCTATACAGACAATGTTATAATAAACACTGGATGACTATAAATATCTTGACATTCTTTAATGACTATATGCAAGGCATAAATTCCTAGTAGTGATATTGCTGGAATAATGAATATGGACATTTTATTTTTTGATCCTTTTTTTTTTTTTGATGCCAATTTGCCCTGTAAAAACTTTGCACATTTCATTATCAATAACAGGTTATCAGAGTGTTTCATTCTTTGCTAGCTTTTTAATAGTAGATGAATTGAAGAAGAATCTTGAGAGTCCCTTGGACTGCAAGGAGATCCAACCAGTCCATTCTGAAGGAGATCAACCCTGGGATTTCTTTGGAAGGAATGATGCTAAAGCTGAAACTCCAATACTTTGGCCACCTCATGTGAAGAGATGACTCATTGGAAAAGACTCTGATGCTGGGAGGGATTGGGGGCAGGAGGAGAAGGGGACGACAGAGGATGAGATAGCTGGATGGCATCACTGACTCGATGGACGTGAGTCTGAGTGAACTCCGGGAGATGGTGACGTACAGGGAGGCCTGGCGTGCTGCGATTCATGGGGTCGCAAAGAGTCGGACATGACTGAGCGACTGAACTGAACTAATAGTAGGTATTATCAAGCTCTCTGAGTACTACCAGTCTGGATAGGTGACAACATCTTTGCTTTCACACGAGTTTCTTCCGCTGAATGTATGGCTTAGTATCATTTCCTGTGTTTATTGGCCCTCTGAATTTCTTTTTCCTGGCTCCCTATCTATGTTCTTGGCTTCAGGTGACCTGTGTCCTTTGCCTCGAGAAAAAAGTCTTCTGTTACTTCTCCAATTGTCTCCTCTCTCCTACGTCCTCTGCCTTTTCCCCTGTATACAGATATCTACATTCGTCCTTGTGGCATTTTATTTTTATCTCACATTTTCCAACTGTTGGTCTTTTCACTCTGCCTTCAAGAAAATGTTTTTCACCATTATCTCGCCAACATTCAGCTTGCTTTTTAAAAAAAATGTATAAACGAAATGTGGTTTATCCAGTTTATAGATAGCACTGTCCTGCAATTTATTATTCCTGATACCCTTTCCTAAACATTGTAGCAGTGTTTTTTTTGGTATGCACCTCTGTGTTTTTTAACTCTTTGTATTTCTCAGTCCAGACATTTCCCTTGATTTCCTATCCTGGAAGATGAAGAGAGAGCCCTACTACCATCTCCCTGTCCACACTGCCATTCTCTCCATCCTGCTGCGACAGCTGTGCCCGACTTTTGGTTAATACATTAGTTACTTTTTGAGATCAATATGTGAGTGTAGTTCATGGCTGAGTTAAAGCGTCCATTATTATTGTGTTTCTTTTGTTGCTTTCCCTGGAATTAATAACTACCTCAAAAATCTTTTTGACTTTAGTTTTATATGCATCTTCAATTAATCAGTTTTATTTTCAGTGGCACTGGATCCTTATTGCTATGCACAGGTTTTCTCTAGTTGCAGTGAGTGGGGGCTACTCTCTAGCTGCAGTGAGCAGGCTTCTCATCGCAGTGGCTTCTCTTGCTGTGGAGCTTGGACTCTGGAGAACAGGCTCAGTAGTTGTGGAGCACAGCTTAGTGGCCCTGTGGCATCTTCCCAGCCAGGGGTTGAACCTGTGTTCCCTGCATTGGCAGGCAGATTCTCAACCACTGGAGCACCAGGGAAGCCCTACATTCATCTCATTTATTCATCAAATTTATTTTTAGTTTAAGGATAATTACAATATTGCGTTGGTTTCTGCCATAAATCAACATGGATCAACCATAGGTATACATATGTCTCTTTCCTCTTGAGTCTCCCTCCCACCCCATCCCACCCCTCTAGGTTGTCACAGAGCACTCACAGAGCTCTCAGAACCTACATACATCTTTAACTAAAGCCTTCTAAACCCTCCAAAAAAAAAAAAACCTGCAAATGCCTTCTGAATTTGGAAGAGCCTTTTTCCATGGAATGGCTCCTTCCTTTGTTTCTCTCCCTCTTGAGGTTTGAGGACAGAACCAGAAAAGACAGGATCAGGGCTCTCGGGGAGGAATGAGAGTCAGGAAAGAAACAGATTCCTGGTTTTTCTTCCTGGGGCCTAGGAAAGGGAAAACAGATCTACAGCAATCTGGAATTGTAGCTTCAGGGGTCAGCTGTCTGAACTCAAACTCTACAGACATGGTATTTTCAATGGTGGGTGGTTCCTGATCCATCTCCCACACCAGCCCATGCCCAAGCTGAATAGCTGTGCTGGACCTTTACAGGAGGGCTTGTAACCCTATAGCAGTGTCAGTTTTTCATATTAGCTCCAGCAAGGTTGCATTTATCTAAGAATGGTATGTTGAGGATAGAGGGGCATGTGATGAGTCATGCTTGGTGGAGGCAGATGTGGAACAAAGGCGGCCCTTAGTGTCTCCAACTGGGCAAATGGGATGGGACAAGTGGAGCAGAGAGAGAGAGAAGAGACCAAGTCATGATGAGGGGGAAGCTTAACCTGGGCAGAAACACTTCCCTGACCACAGCACCTTCCTTTCTTACCCCTGCTCAGCACAGAACAGGTGTTTAATGAGTAATATAAATCCTAAGCAATGTAAGCTCAAGGCACCTCTCAAGGCTGTTGGCATATTAGAAGTTTGTAATTTGGAGGCAGGATGGGGAGCACAGTAACAAGCGGTCCATGCATTTTGATATAATTTTATTCAATGAGTTGTAGGAGGACCAAGAGGGGCCCAGAAGGGCTCACTAGGACTTGGCAGATCTCTTTTGTGACACCAGCCACACCTTCTTTCTCCATCAGCAAACCCTTCTTTCTGCAAGTGGGGAGGGGGACTCTCAGAAGTTGCTAGTTTTGAACAGAACCAAATTTTAGCTGAATGCAACCCCAGAGATGAGGTAGGGGTAATTGAATGACTGCACCTCAGAATTTCCCCCGGCTTCATCTGGACTGTGCAGGCCCCAGCACTTTCCAAAAATGCTGGGCGGTGACACACTTCTGGCAGGGCACCTGAGAAGAGAAGTCTTTACTCTGCCTGGTCTGGCTTTGTGCACTTTACAGGGTTCTGTCCTGATGGCTGCAGGAAATGCAATCATTAATTCCTAGACCACCAGTCTACACGGACCCACTAACATCCCTGTTGTTTGGCCCTGATCTCTCTCTGAAAGTGTCCTGTGTCTCGTCCTGTGACACACTGGCTCATTTTGATAACCTTGCCCAACACATACTAAGTGATCAATAAGTAATTGTTGTGTGACTCAATAATCCCCATCCTCTCTCAGAGCTGAGCTTACAATGTGATTAGAGGAATAGGTGACACTGGCTTCCCCTTTGTCAGCACCGTTCCCCCCGACCCCCGGAAGGAACCCTGAGCATCTTCCAGAGCTCTCTGCCTTCCTACTGCAGCTGTGCTTGCACAAACACACACACACACAGAGGCTGATGCTCACCACCACTGCTCAGGACAGTCATGGCTCATTTGTGTCTCTTAGCACAGAAACATAAGATTTCTTGCTCATGGTTTCCCATCTCTTTCCAGGGCTTCCCCCAGAGATATTTTCCAAGTGTTTTTAAATGTCTAGAGGCATTCACATCAATCAATGGTATTATAGCACAGTTCTTCCTGTGTGCTCAGTATTTTTCCCTACTTTTCACTCTGCGTCTCATTTACTCCTAGCAACAACTCCAATACTCAGAGAAGTTAATTTGCCTGGGATCACACAGAGGAGCACAGAGAGGGAGCCAGGTCTTCCCTGCCCGTGTCTGTGCAATTAACTACACCCCAGTACTTGAACACCACAGCCGGGGTTCAGCAAGTGTTAGGGCAGGAGGTATGCTGAGGTTCTGAGGCACTCGTGTCCCAACCACCAGGGGCCGCTGTTTCCCCGTGCTCGGGTCAGGAACCCGGCCGCAGTTCCGGACTCATCCAGTTTGTCCTCTATAGAACACACACCGGGCTTGGACTTGTGAACCCAAGGGCGTCCCCCAGACTCTAGGAGACTAGCCCTCAGCACAGCCTTCAGGCTGCATGCAACCCAGGTAGACAGAGGGAGCGACGTGGAGGTTAACCATTGCGGATGGTACAGCAGATTTCTGAACTGGAGAATGTGATGCCCCTGCTGCTGCTGCTGCTGCTGCTGCTGCTGCTGCGGCTGCTAAGTCGCTTCAGTCGAGTCCGACTCTGTGATGGCCCTAGTCTATTGCAATTTCTTGCCAGTGGTTTCGAGGGGTATGGCTAATGTCAGGTTCCCTTCCAGAGACAGGAAGGTTGGCTTTCAGAGATGTGGGCCCCTGGGGTGGGAGAATCCGCAGTTACACCCCTGGTCTCCAAACTGGGGTATGCACGGTGATCTGTTGGAAGTCCAGGGAGAAAATACTAGTTTATGCATTTATTTATACGTTTAATCTAAAAGAAAGAATGTAGTTTCACTAACATTTGATATCTAAATTGGTGGTGGCTCTCTCACTTGGATGGATGTCAAATAGCCCTGTGTCAGCAAAGCATGTGTGACAGAGGTTATGTGTCCCTGTTAGGCTGAACTTATAGAGTGTATTGTGTACTTTACCCAAAGTCCTTACAGTATGGACAAGCAGCTTTTAATAATTCCCTGCAAAGAAACCAGAGTGTGAAAGTAACACAAATGATACCTGTACAAGTGACCCAGAGAAAGAGAAGTGACTGAGCTGTCACTCAGCAAATCGTATGAGCTCTTAGATGTGTATGACATAAAAACAAGGACAAACCATTCAGATCTGACAAAACATCATTCTCCCAAACACAAACCTGTCAAAACCATTTGAAATGATATCTATTATCATTTATAGGGAGCTCTGCTATAATAGCAAACATACCTGGGCCTTGATGTCACTAGTATTAGGGATGGGAGTACAGCCATATGGCATATCAAGGGTGCAAGCAAAAGCATGTTTGGAAGCCGAGGACCAGATCAAAAGAGCCTAGAGATCCCCGGTGTGTGCTGCTTGCCAAGAATGCCACATTCCTGGCCTCACAGTTCTCAGAGTTTGTTGTGGACTGAAGGTCTAAGCACTGGGTTTTATGAAGACTGTTGCTGATGTTGCTTAAGGCCAGTCATTGGAAGGATGACACTTGGGGTTTGGTTCAGATTCCCGCTGAGGCATTTCAGATCAGGTGGGTTTTGTTTGTTCTTGGTCTGCTTCGCACGTGCCCAATTCCTGTAACAGAAAGAGGAGGAAGGGGAAAGGGGAGCCTTCTGTGGGTGACCCTCTTCTGGGCTCACTGGAGTAGGCCTACTTTCTGGGACACTGTGCACAGTGGAGAGGCTTCCCCTTCAGTCCCAGTCCGCATGTACTTCCTTTCAAGGGCATAAGATTAAAAAAAAAAAAAAAAATCAAGGGATTTGTCCAAATCTTGACATAGGGAGAGTTCATTCTAAGTGGACTCACTGCAAATAGACGCATGGTCACCGGTATCAGTTCTTATCAGAGTGCAGTCCAGGAACTTCCCTGGTGGTCCAGTGGTTAAGAATCTGCCTTGCAATGCAGAGGATACGGGTTCGATCTCTGGTCAGGGAACTAAGATCCCACATGCTGTGGAGAAACCAAGCCCGTGTGCCACAGCTAAGACCCAACGCAGCCAAGTGCAGTTCAAGGACTGACAGCATCAGGATTCTTTAGGATGATTTGGAAACATGCAGATCCAGTGTCCCACCTGAGGCCTCCTGACTCAGAATCTGTGAGTGGACTGAAAAAAAAGCATTTAAAATATACCCTCGTCCCCACTCCCACCAACTGATGATTCTAAAGCACACTCATATTTTAAAAACTTTACTCCACATAATATTATTTTTGAAAACTGTAGTTTTCCAAAGGGCTTATGATCTGAATTTATTTTTCTCAGTATGGGATAGGTAGGACCTGGTAGCCTTCTGTTGATTTTAAGCCCAAGAATGGAATGAGGCTCAGGGGAGGTCAATCACTCACCTAAGTGTACAGGATGGGAGCTGCCCAACTCTGCTGCACACATTAAACTCACAGGGTGGAAGGGAGCGAGATGACAGGCCACACATCAGTGAAGGGGATGCTGCTGCTGCTGCTGCTGCTAAGTCACTTCAGTTGTGTCCGACTCTGTGTGACCCCATAGACGGCAGCCCACCAGGCTCCCCCATCCCTGGGATTCTCCAGGCAAGAATACTGGAGTGGGTTGCCATTTCCTTCTCCAATGCATGAAAGAGAAAAGTGAAAGTGAAGTCGCTCAGTCATGTCCGACTGTTAGCAACCCCATGGACCGCAGCCCACCAGGCTACTCCGTCCATTGGATTTTCCAGGCAAGAGTACTGGGGTGGGGTGCCATTGCTAGCTTCAAGTAACTCCACAGGAAGCAGAAAATTCTGGGGGCAAATTCAGTCCTAAAACCATATCCCATTACAGGTCCAGAGGGAAATACAAAGTCACTCATCTTTAGAAAGTGACCTCAGAACTCAAGCTTTAAAGTCTGGCCGATCTAACCGTGTGACCAGCACAATCCATGGAGATTCTTCAGCAAAATCTAGCACAACGCATGATGGCCCCACAATACTGAGTCTAGAGTAGAGGCAATAATGAGAGCTCCCTCTTCTGGCAGAGCCTCCCTCCAACCCCCTCACCTCCCCACCGTCCATCCCTTCCGCCTCCCACTCCCACAAAGAAGACCCTCCTGTTTATGCTCTGCCCAGCCTTCCTCTGCCCTGCTGCTCGTCACATTGCACTGTACTGGCCGGACTGGCGTCTCTCTCCCCCAGTGGACGGTAAGTCTCCTGGGGTAGGTCCTGTGAAGTGAATAGACTCATCACTGGGTCTTCTCCTGCGTCCTTCATGAATACTTCAAGCTCCTCACACTCCACCGAGACAGAGCTCTGGCACTGCCATTCAAGGAACTGCTGGGGTGTTGTGACAGTCTGGAATGTCCATTTTCTGTGTCGGGGGAAGAGACAGACCTGGAGCTAGGGCTGCCATCTCAAACCAGAGCTGCAGGGCCACCAGCCGCCTTGTCTACCACTCCGGGCCTACCTCCTGGCCAGGGAAAAAGGGACCACAGTGTTTTCCTCCCTTGAGAGGCTGAGAAAACAACTGAGCAAGGTAAGACAGCTCTCAAGGTCAAGGTAAGCTAGCAATCAAGGCCAAGCTCCAATCCAGTGCCCCTGCTGCCCTGCCCTTTCTTACAGCTGAGGTGTTGGCCAATGAGAGTTTGGTTTCTGCTTTCCCGTCTTTCCTGGCAACATTCACAACCCTCTCTGATGGTGAGCAATGCAAGTTCCAGGCATGCTTTCTTTCATTACTGGCTGTTCAGGTGTCACTTTAACCACACGGTGAGTGCCTAACCGGTAATGGGCTGATAAACATGCAAATTTCCATATGCAAGCAACAAACATGCAAATTTCCATATGCAAGCAACGTGAGGGTGCAGCTTCTTTCCCACTAAGAAAAATACCTACAACAGGCTGAGAAAGTGGGGTGTGAGCCCACGCCTTCCTGGCAGTGTCCACCATTCCATTGACCAGGTATCTGGGGAAACAAGCTGCCTGTCCCCTCACTCAGGAGTGAGTAAACAGCTCCTCTTCTTCAAGACCCTGGAGGGTGACTTAAGCAGGTATAGCCCAGTCCTGGTTCTAGGAACAAGCCCTTTTTTTGCTTACCTGTTTCAGTGGTGTTTTGAGGTTAGTGCAGTTTATGTGTGTGTTATGTTTCTACACCGTCGTGGAAACCCTCAGCCCAGTGGCTTTCCACTTTCTTGGGGCCTCGGCTCCCAGGGATCCTTCCTCTGAGGCAGTGGTGCTTTTTCCAGTAGAGGCCAAGGTACAGACCTACAGACTCAGGCCCATTTTCTCACAGCTTTCGACTTAGGGCCACATTTTCTTTCCCCAAGCCCTCAGTGGAGCAGTGGGAGGTGACTCGGCAGGGCGAGGCCATTCATCTTGCTCTCTGGCCCTGATGGTGCCAGTTGGGCCAGCTGGGAGGAGACGGCGCACAAGGGTGGGAAATTCCCACAGAGGCACCCATCAGAGGCAGGTCAAGACGGGCTCCCTGGGGACAGGATGCGAAGCCAGGAGAGGAAGCCACCCTGGAGTTAGGATTTTGTGAAGGCTCTGGGGAGCCATTCCTTTTTTTCTGATTTGACTGGCAGCACAGAACAAAAACCAATAAGCGCTTTGGAGTCCTAATCAGTTTCCGGAAGCAGACAGCTTCCGGGGGAAGATAAAGGAGGGGATTCTAGGATCCAGAGGGCGGGGTGGGTTCAGGTCCAGAGAACCCGGGAGGAGGCGGGGAGGACGCGCAGGGGGCCGGCAGTAGAGGGCAGGGCCGCGGGTCCCGCCTCTGGCCGCCGGCACCGCCAGGGGACGCCCTCTCGGGCTGTGGTCCAGTGTCCAGCAGGCAGGGCCTGGGGGCGGGGCCGGGGCTGGTGGGGCGGGGCCCGGGCCGTGCTCCCGCCCAACCCGAGGAATGCGGCCCTTGGCTTGCCCCGCGTCCGCATTCCGGTCTGCGCAGGAATGTGAACAGGCTGTACGCTGCGCGCCCTGAACGCAGACGTTCGGTCCCCTCCCGTTGGAGAACGCCTGGCAGCGGCTCCGGGGGAGGGCCCCCACTCTGCCAGCTCCCAGAACCTGTAGCACGTCCGGCTGGAGGATAGGGTACTGACGGCTGCCAGACCAGCGGGGACTCAACGCCAGTCCCAGGGTAGCGTGCTTCGAGACCAGATGTGGTTTAGAAAAGAAGGGAAAGCCGATGTAGTCCACTGTGGCACGGAGAAGGCAGGGGAAGGGGTGGAAGGGAAAATGGAATCCACCAGCCTCAAGGGACCGAGTTCAGACCCTAGATGTGCCAACTTTAGGGCACACTGCGGCTGGTAAGGCTTGAAGAGAGGAAGGGGAAAGCAGAAGATCCAGTTTGGGATCAGGTGCTCTTTGACGAGCCAGGGAGGGANATGGAATCCAGCAGCCTCAAGGGACCGAGTTCAGACCCTAGATGTGCCAACTTTAGGGCACACTGCGGCTGGTAAGGCTTGAAGAGAGGAAGGGGAAAGCAGAAGATCCAGTTTGGGATCAGGTGCTCTTTGACGAGCCAGGGAGGGACTAAATATCCAAGAGTCAAGGCTATCTTTCCAGTGGTCATGTTGGACTATAAAGAAAGAGTTGGACTATAAAGAAAGCTGAGCGCCGGAGAATTGATGCTTTTGAACTGTGGTTTTGGAGAAGACTCTTGAGAATCCCTTGGACTGCAAGGAAATCCATCCAGTCCATTCTGAAGGAGATCAGTCCTGGGTGTTCATTGGAAGGACTGATGTTGAAGCTGAAACTCCAATACTTTGGCCACCTGATGCGGAGAGCTGACTCATTGGAAAAGACCCTGATGCTGGGAAAGATTGAGGGCAGGAGGAGAAGGGGACAACAGAGGATGAGATGGCTGGATGGCATCACAGACTCGATGAGCATGGGTTTGGGTGGACTCTGGGAGTTGGTGATGGACAGGGAGGCCTGGCATGCTGTGGTTCATGGGGTCGCAAAGAGTCGGACATGACTGAGCGACTGAACTGAACTGAAATATTTAATTCAGTCACCAAATATTTACTGAGCTGTGACAGTCCCTGAGCTAAATTCTGGGGGCACAGAGGTGAACAAGGCACCTCCTGTCCTTTAGGAGCTGACATTCAGATTCTAGAGACAGTTGCTGAAACACCCAGAGAGAGACGAAGCCAAGGGTGTTGGGAAACATAAAAGAATAACCCAGATTGGGAGATCTTGGCAGGCTTCCAGGAGGAAGCTGCCAAGTGACCTGAAAGGCCAATAGGAGTTAGCCCCAAAGATGGGTGAACCGTGTTCTGGAAAGAGGGAGCCTTGTGTCTGGAGGGTTTAAGGAAGCGCATGCGTGGTTAGTCGCTTCAGTCACGTCTGACTCTTTGTGACCCCATGGACCACAGCCCACCTGACTCCTTTGCCCATGGGATTCTCCCAGCAAAAATACTGGAGTGGGTTACCATGTCCTCCTCTAGGGAATCTTCCGGATCCAGGCATCAAACCTGCCTCTCTTGCATTCCAGGTGGATTCTTCACCTCTGAGCCACCGGAGAAATCCCTGAAGGAAGAGCATATGATCCAAACAGCCCCTGTCATCAGTGGCTGTCAGACCACCAGCTGAGTCACAACAAGGACCTGGGTTCCACCTCAGTTGAACCCATGACATTGGTTGGTTTATGGGGCCCCCGTTTTACAGAAGGCACAGTAGTGGGCCTGTGAGGATTCAACATGATGCTCTGGAGTATTGTGAGATAAAAGCCCACAAACGGTCTAGATGGCACCTAGCACCTAGTAGGTACTCGGTAAATACTGGTTGGTTTTCAGTGCCCTGCCTGATTCACTGGGAGATGAGCCCACTGTGGTTAGTCATCACAAAGTTCCTTGGAAACATCTAAGGCACCTGGTGCTGTGGGTGCAGAGGACTGGGAGCAGAGAAGGGCCTCGCCTGGAGGTGTGTTGTGGGAACATGGCCTGTGAGTGAGGATAGGAGGGTCAGGCCCAGGAAGGCTGCACTTGGGCAGCAGTCCAGAAAAGGAGTGGTAAGAGACAGATAAGAGCTGAAGGGGAGAGAACAGAAAGCAGTGCTGGGAGACAGAGACCGAAGAGGCCAATGACCAGACTCGAGCTGACTGGCTGCAGGGTGGGCCCAAGGCCCCAAACGAGGGGTGGGTTAGATCCCCACCTAGTGTGGGTCAGAATGGAGCTGAGTACCAAAGGCCAACTGGGATCATAGCCAGTGCATCCCCAATGTCCCTGAGTGAGGGAACAAGAACATCTATCCAGAAATTCCTGAGCCTCCCTCCCAGGAATCCTCCAGGACCTAAATTCTTCTGTACAGAGGAAAAGTGCAGGCCTTGGAATGGCCTCTCCAGCATTGTTCCTTGGCAAACACAGGAAGATGGGTTTCCTTTAGCTTTGTTGCGCTGACATCCGAATCCGGACCCCTTCCCCAGTCTTTGCGGTGGGGGAAGGGAGGCGGAGGCCCAAGCAGGCGATGGAAAATAAACACGCACCTTTGCTCTTCTGACTTACTTCACGTTCTTAGAATTTCCTCTCTGAGCTCTGGTTTTGTTAGTTTAAAACTCCACGCGTTGGTTAGGGCTGGGAAAATCCCTTGTTGCTTTGGAGAGCAAGCTGCACACCGGGGGCAGAGCACAGTTCCAGCGCCTAGGGGGAAGGGCCAGCAGGCCTTCATCCTGGTGTCGGCGAGCTCCTGGTTCTGCCTGTGTGAGGGAGACTCTCACAGCTGCGCGTAGAGGTTCCTTTTGTCACCAAGTCATTCATTCATTCACTCATTCTTTCAATATTTATTGAGCACTGCGACGTGGCCTGCACTGTGCTGGATGCTGGAAATAGATGAATGAACCGGAAACATGGAAAATAATCTCAGGGGAAGATGCCATAATCAAAATGGGTAATATTGGGGGACTTCCCTGGTGGTCCAGTGGTTAGGAATCTGCTTGCCAGTGCAGGGGACATGGGTTTGATCCCTGGTCCAGGAAGATCCCACAGGTTGCAGAGCAGCTAAACCCATGAACTGCAACTACTGAGCCCACACTCTGCAACAAGAGAAACCACCACACTGAGACGCTTGCATACAGCAATGAAGACGTGTTGCAGCCAAAAATAAATAAGATGAATAATATTGTAATGCGATATTTTTAAAAAATAAAGATCAATCTGTGGTGAACAAAACAGTAGAATTTTAAATAAAGACAGAAGTAGTAATGTTTTTGTGTTGGGCCACATTGGAATTTGGGCCATGTGGGAAAGGAAGAATCAGTAATAGTGATCACAGGTTCAGAACTGAATACCGCAATGGCAGAATATCATACAAGTATTGAAATATCTCATGAAGTTTGCTTGTCAACATAGAAAAACCTCATGATATATTGTTGAGTGAAAGATAGATTATAGAACCATATATAAAGTATGAAGTATGGAGAAGGAAACGGCAACCCACTCCAGTACTCTTGCCGGGAAAATTTCATCGATGGAGGAACCTCGTAGGCTACAGTCCATGGGGTCGCAAAGAGTTGGACGCGTCGGAGCGATTTCACTTTCACTTTACATATAAAGTATGGCCCTATTAAAAATATATCCAGGATGGGAAACTATAGTCAGAACTATGGTTTTTCCAGGATATGAGAGTTGGACCATAAAGAAGACTGAGCACTGAAGAATTGATGCTTTTGAATTGTGGTGTTGAAGAAGACTCTTGACAGTCCCTTGGACTGCAAGGAGATCAACCCAGTCAATCTTAAAAGAAATCAACGCTGAATATTCGTTGGAAGGACTGATGCTGAACCTCTAATTCTTTGGCCACATGATGCCAAGAGTTGACTCATTGGAAAAGACCCTGATGCTGGAAAAGATTGAAGGCAAAAGGAGAAGGAGGTGGCAGAGGATATAATGGTTAGATAGAATCACTGACTTGATGGTCATGAATTTGAACAAACTCTGGGACATAGTAGAGGACAGAGGAGTCTGGTGTGCTGTATTCCATGGGGTCACAAAGAGTTGGACACGATTTAGCGGTTAAGCAACAGATGGAAGCTATAAGTGCACATGTCAAGATGTTAATTGCTTTCTCTTTTATGGCCTTCTTTTTGTCTGTGCTTTTTTGTTGTTGTTGTTGTTAACAGTAATACTCATATCATTAAAGATATTTCAAAAAACAAGAGAACTGTAGCAGAGCACGCTGGGCTGTACAGTCAGCCCCTTTCTCGATGCTGGCAAGAGGGTAGACCCAGGATTACCACTCCCACTTTCTAGATGAGGAGGCTGAGGCTCAGTGAGGTGGCGGGACTCAAAGAAAAGTACCCACTGGGGCCTGGTGGAACCAGCCTTTGCATGCTGCCCTCCTGGGATTTTAATCACCCACAGCCCTGTGTGCTGGGTCTCTTGCCTCCCAGCTTCTTCCAAACAGAAATCTCTTCGCCTTTCTTTTTCTTGGCCAGCTGTTCCTGCATTGACCTACCTCTTCCATTGATGCTTTCTCACCTGAGAGCATAACTGTAGGCAGAAAACCTGCAAGAAGTATCTGGATGGATATGGCTGGCCCTCTCTGGGCTTGTGAGGGACTGAGTAAGGGAATGAGAAAGTATTTCCAGGGTCATGTTTTTCTCTCGGCACAGACACACCCCACAGATTGGCATGAGTCATAAGTAATTCTCTGAGGCCCCCGTCTGTCTGGAAATGCCTAGTGGTATTTCCCAGAGTTCAGAAGCCATCAGTCCTTCATGCCAGCAAACTTGCTTATTCCTCAACGCAGCCGCAAACCTCTGACTGCCCCCTGGGGAGGGCACTGAGGGGCGAGGGCCCTGGGGCAGAGGTGTCACTTCTGGAGCCTGTGGCCACCCTGGGGTTATGCTTGCACAAGCCTCAGAGCTGAGACCTTCCTGACTCAGTAGGCTGACTGTGTTATGCGTGGCTCCTGTGGAGCCAAAAGAGAGGCACGCTCTCTCTCTCCTAAGAAACAGGTTTCTAGGCTCTAGGCTACTCTTAGCAGTGTGTGGTCTCTGCTTGTCTATCAAATGCCATGAAAAAAGGGCACCCTTGCTTCTAAGTGTGGGTGTGCCAGATTGCATTTCTCAAAGATGACTGTGACAACACTCCCCTTGAAGCTAACTATGGTTATATCACTAGTTATGGTAATAACATGTAAGTGGAATCATGGTGTAGAAATTTCTGGAAAATTTCCTTCAAAGAGAGATGGAATGCCCTTCTGGTCTTTTTTTCCATACTGCAGCCTGTACTATGGATAGGATGGCTGGAGCTCTGGCAGCCTTCTTGGACCATGAAGAGTTTGGGTAGGGGAAAGCTTTATCAAATGCAAGAAACCCAGAAGTTATGAAAGGAAAGATGAACTTATTTGACTTGATTACAACTTTGCGTGGCAAAAGATGACACAAAGACAACAGATAGATTTGTCCTGGTTTATAAACCAGAACAAAGGGAGAAAAGAGCTTTTACAAACTGACAAGAAAAAGATAAATGATGGAACAGAAGTACTAGCAATTTATTCAAGAGCAATTCTAAAGAGTCAAAAGATATGGAAAATCACTAGTAGTTAGCCAAGTAGTTAAATCAGCCCAAAAATAAACATGAAAATTATTAATAGCTACTGCTTGTGGGCATGCAAAGAAAGAGTATTCACATACATCATTAGTAGAAATGTTCATTTTATACCCTTGCTAAAAGATCAATCTGTCAGCATCAATTAAAATTATTATATAAAATTAGCAATTTGACATATTATGACTTATATAAATTATATGTGTATAAATATGTTTTGACTGCCAATCTATTCTTTATCATCTGTCTTCAAATATCTGCACAAGATGATGATAATTATTGTAGCTCTTATCCGTAGTTATTCCATAGTCCATGGAATCAAAATGAATGCCTATTTGTAGGTTGAGTAAGTACATCCATATCTAAGAAAGCTGTGCAGCCATTTAAAAGAATGAAATAAAGAAATGCCATGATAAATTTTCATTAGACATTGATAAATAAGAAAGGCAAGATGAACAAAAGCATTTACAGCATTTAGGGGAAACAACAACTTTAAAACATATATATATATATATATATATGCTTATATCTATGCTTATATGTTATATAACCAGGTTGGGCTTCCCTGGTGGCTCAGAGGTTAAAGCATCTGCCTCCAGTGTGGGAGACCCGGGTTCAGTCCCTGGGTTGGGAAGATCCCTTGGAGAAGGAAATGGCAACCCACTCCAGTATTCTTGCCTGGAGAATCCCATGGACAGAGGAGCCTGGTAGGGTACAGTCCACAGGGTCACAAAGAGTCGGACATGACTAAGCGACTTCACTTTCATGCTTATATGTTATATGTATGCTTTGTTTGGGTCCTTCAAGAGTTAGTCCCCAAAACAGTATTAGACTTCAAGTTTATTGGGAAAAGCTCCTGTGAGTGAAAATTGGGGAGTTTACTGAAGGAGACTGGTAAGGTGCATTTTTAACAAAGTTTTGGCAACTCAGATGGGTGTCCTTGAGTCAAAGTCCCAAGTTTATGGAGTACGGAGTCCTGAGAATAGGTCTGCCTCAATGTCCCTGCCTTCATAGTTCAGCAACTGGGAAAGCCTGGCCTCAGTGCAAACACTACAGTCAGAGGTCTGAAGGCATATTCCTCTGCTGTCATTTGTTCACACATGTGGATATGCTTGTGTATGACCTGGAGTACGGAGTCCTGAGACTAGGTCTGCCTCAATGTCCCTGCCTGGATAGTTCAGCAACTGGGAAAGCCTGGCCTCAGTGCAAACACTACAGTCAGAGGTCTGAAGGCATATTCCTCTGCTGTCATTTGTTCACACATGTGGATATGCTTGTGTATGTGTGTGTCTACACAAGGATACTTGTGCATGTATGTATACATGTAGATATGTCTGTATCTATACATGTATATCATGTGTGTATACCTAGGCATAGAGACAAGTATGGCATAGAGACAAGATATGTAATAGGTTGTTACAAGGGTTATGGGAAGGTATCCCACCAAAAAAAAAAAAGAAAAAAAAAATTGCACTATGCAACATCTGAAGAAGCATCTCAATTTCAACCTGTTTAAAAAATGAATTCCTGCGTTTGCCCTCCTCCGCTGATCAAACCTGGCTCTTCCCGAAGCCTTCTCCATTTCTGACTCTCGTTTGTCTCTGGTTGACCTGTTTTCTTCCTGCAGAAAGCCTTGGGAATCTCCTCTGTGTCCCATATTCTGAAATCGCGCCACTGCTTGTCCTGCTGTGAGCCTGTCCTCACTTACTGCACCGGCTACTGGACAGCACTTAACGCGCATCCTTCCGCTCAAGGAAATTCTCCTGCGGTATTTTTACACGTCATTTCCTTCTCTCCATTTCCTCTGTACTTCCTTTGCTCATCGGTCTCTGACTGAGCCTCCAAATTTTCTCATCTTTTTCCCTCCTGTCCTTTTTCTTTAGTCTCTCTGGATGATTTTCTCATCTCCAAATCTTCCCGTTAAATTTTGTCTGTTTTTATTTAGAATCACTATTTTAATTTCTAAGATTTTTCTTCTCTGTCTTTTAAAAAATACTTTGATCTAATTTAACAGAAGCCATTTTTTCATCACTTTCACTTTATTGTTTTTATTGACGTTTTCTTCCCCTCTGTGCCTTATCTGTTGCCTGCTTTACTCTGCTTCTTTTTGTAAATTTAATTAATTAACTTTTCTCAGCGCTGTGTCTTCACTGCTGAGCAAGAGCTTTCTCTCACTGCGCAGCGAGCAGGGTCTGCTCTTTGCTGTGGTGCACGAGCTTCTCACTGTGTGCTTAGCTAGAGCTTTGCATCACTGGAGAGTGATGGGGGATTCAAGGGTTTGTTGGGGGAGCCCCAGGAGTCAGTTTCTGTGGGTCTTTCCTCTAAGGCTTTTTAGTCCCTTCTGAGAATGATATAATCTGCCTTTGGCGGCAGTGGTTGGGGATCTAGGAGAAAAGGGTTGTGGGCTCCCCCTTCACACTTGGACTCTCATCCAATGCCCTGTTTAAGTGCTGGATCGCCCTTTGCCCTCTATCATGCCCTGGTGCCCCCTGAATCTGGAGTCCCTAGGGTTTAACTTTCCAGTTTCCTCTGGGTGAGAGAGAAGCTAGCCTGCTGCTAGTGGGGAGGGAGAAGAAAAGGGTTGTGGGCTCCCCCTTCACACTTGGACTCTCATCCAATGCCCTGTTTAAGTGCTGGATCGCCCTTTGCCCTCTATCATGCCCTGGTGCCCCCTGAATCTGGAGTCCCTAGGGTTTAACTTTCCAGTTTCCTCTGGGTGAGAGAGAAGCTAGCCTGCTGCTAGTGGGGAGGGAGGCAAGGTCTCACTGCTGGTTCCCTGCTTTCCACTCCAGTCCCTCCTGCAGTGCCCATGTTCTGAAAAACCAGGAGGCTTCTGGTGGGCAGGTCTCTCCGGACTGGCACTCAGCTTTTAGTTTGTTCATCTGCCACTTACTTTTCCTCTTTTATAAACACACTAACATCTTTGCTCTGTTACTTTCTCCCCTCTTCCATCTAAGGGTGGGACTATATATATGATTTTATATATAGATATGTAAGCATACATATACCATGATATATATATATATGGGATATATCATATACTATATATGTGGGATACCCACACACATATGTGGGCTATACCACACACACACATATAAAGATAGGATATATCATATCCTATATATATGGGATATCCGTCAGTTTAGCTCAGTTCAGTTCAGTTCAGTTGCTCAGTCATGTCCGACTCTTTGTGACCCCATGAACCACAGCACACCAGGCCTCCCTGTCCATCACCAACTCCCAGAGTCCACCCAAACCTATGTCCATTGAGTCAATGATGCCATCCAACCATTTCATCCCAGTCTCTTCCTACATAAATCTTTCCCCAAATCAGAGTCTTTTCATTGAGTCAGCTCTTCACATCAGGTGGCCAAAGTATTGGAGTTTCAGCTTCAACATCAGTCCTTCCAATGAATATTCAGGACTGATTTCCTTTAGTATAGACTGGTTGGATCTCAGTGCAGTCCAAGGGACTCTCAAGAGTGTCCTCCAACACCAAAGCTCAAAAGCATCAATTCTTCTGAGCTCAGCTTTCTTTATAGTCCAAATTTCACATCCATACATGACTAATGGAAAAACCCATAGCTTTGACTAAGATGGACCTTTTTTGGCAAAGTAATGTTTCTGCTTTTTAATATGCTGTCTAGGTTGGTCATAGCTTTTCTTCCAAGGAACAAATGTCTTTTAATTCCATGGTTGCAGTTACTATCTGCAGTGATTTGGAGACCCTCAAAATAAATTCTGTCACTGTTTCCATGCCTTCCCAATCTATTTGCCATGATCTTAGTTTTGTGAAGGTTGAGTTTTAAGCCAACTTTTTCATTCTCCTCTTTCACTTTCATCAAGAGGTTCTTTAGTTCTTCTTTGCTTTCTGCCATAACATGGTGTCATCTGCATATCTGAGGTTATTGATATTTCTCCTGGCAATCTTGATTCCAGCTTGATGTACTCTGCATATAAGTTAAATAAACAGGGTGACAATATACAGCCTTGACATACTCCTTTCCCAATTTGGAACCAGGCTGTTCCATGTCCATTTCTAACTGTTACTTCTTGACCTGTGTACAGCTTTCTCAGGAGACAGGTTGGGTGGTCTCGTATTCCCATCTCTTTAAGAATTTTCCACAGTTTGTTGTGATCCACACAAAAGCTTTGGCATAGTCAATAAAACAGAAATAGATGTTTTTCTGGAACTCTCGCTTTTACAATGATCCAATGGACAATGGCAATTTGATCTCTGGTTCCTCTGCCTTTTATAAAACCAGCTTGTGCATCTGGAATTTCACAATTCATGTACTGTTGAAGCCTGGCTTAGAGAATTTTGAGCATTACTTTGCTAGCGTGTGAGATTAGTGCAATTGTGTGGTAGATTAAGCATTCTTTGGCATTGCCTTTCTTTGGGATTGGAGTGAAAACTGACCATTTCAAGTCTTGGGGCTACTGCTGGGTTTTCCAAATTTGCCAGCATCACCTCCACTAGCTTTGTTCATAATGATGCTTCCTAAGGCCCACTTGATTTTGCATTCCAGGATATCTGGCTCTAGATGAGTGATCACACCATTGTGGATATCTGGTTCATGAAAATCTTTTTTGTATAGTTCTTCTGTGTATTCTTGCCATTTCTTCTTAATATCTTCTGCTTCTGTTAGGTCCATACCATTTCTGTCCTTTATTGTTCCCATCTTTGTTTGAAATGTTCCCTTGGTGTCTCTAATTTTCTTGAAGAGATCTCTAGTCTTTCCCATTCTGTTGTTTTCCTCTATTTCTTTGCATTGATCACTGAGGATGGCTTTCTTTTTTCTCCTTACTATTCTTTGGAACTCTGCATTCAATGAGTATATCTTTCCTTTTCTCCTTTGCCTTTAGCTTCTCTCCTTTTCTCAGCTATTTGTAAGCCCTCCTCAGACATCCATTTTGCCTTTTGTCATTTCTTTTTCTTGGGGATGGTCTTGATCATTGCCTCCTGTACAATGTCACGAACCTGCATGCATAGTTCTCCAGGCACTCTATCAGATCTATCCTTTGAATCTATTTGTCACTTCCATTGTATAATCTAGTCATAAGGGATTTGATTTAGGTCATACCTGAATGTTCTAGTGGTTTTCCCTGCTCTCTTCAACTTCAGTCTGAATTTGCCAATAAGGAGTTCATGATGTGAGTCAGCTGCTGGTCTTGTTTTTACT